>CM042825.1:2291703-2739203 GCA_009982885.2 Hyles vespertilio
CTTTATTAAGTACTACTTTACTCATAAACTTAAGAGCTTCTATAATATCCACGTCGGTTCCATTCTCGTGCCATTCGTTAAATTGTTTTGTATGATCAATAAGATTTATTCTTTGTATCCATATCTTCGGATGTCGCCGCTTAGTTTCTAGGGACAAATGCGTTAGTAACGTAGATTTTCCCATGCCAGGAGCGTCTAAGAGAAGAACAACATCTAACTTGTCACTATTGCGTATGTTCTCCAATATATCGTAATGATCTATGAGTGTTGAAGGTGAAAAACGCTGACGGATTTGAAAAGGACTATCTTTACTGAAACCGCATGCAGATCCGTCGAAATTTTCATCTGAATCAGTGGTATAACAAGATAATATATTGCGTTCCAAAACTCTAGGCACATAATAGTGTTTGATTTCTTCGTATGTCGAAGTCTCTAATAACGGCCCTACAGTAATTTTCTGATTGTTTATAATTTTTTTGAGTATATGTCCATTGATTAGATATCTAGCGCTTGCAAACACTTCAGAGAAAGTCACCTTGATCCCTTGGTAAAAAAAATAATTCTTAAGAATTTTGTCCTGTGATGCATCTGTTAAGTCAACCAAATTCATTTTGTCATCAACTACGAATGTATATTCCTCGTTTTGTGCGTAATTGCTAGTCACTAATATTATTTTCTTATTTTTGCATCTACGTATCATGTCTTCAATGTTGTTTTTAGTTTTTGAGAAGTCTTCAGAGATGATAATTACATTACTTGTATTTATTTCACTGAGCTCAGTAGCTATCACATCGAGGCAATTAGGTGACATTCGACGGATATAATCGACGTCTATAAATAAATAATTTTCTTCCGCCTTAAATAACTGTTTCAGTTTGTGACTCGTAAGTATGCAAGCGTCACTAAGGACGACGACTACGCCCGCTTTAAGTTTATCTTCAGCACACGCGGACAAAACATCTACAGCCTCTTCATTAAATTCCAAACCAGTGTTTTCCATTTCATTCAAGTAAACATAATTCAGAAATTGCAGTAATCCTTTATTTTTTAAATCACTGATTATTTTATTAAATTCTTCCATATGTCGTGTTAAATAGTTCGCCGTTTGATCAATCATCCACCATTTTTGTATCTCGTTGTGAATTTTCAAAAATACGGCATTCGATTTGATTCGCGATTCTGATTTGGTAAAATTAGTGTTGAACTCGTGGGTTTGGAGTTCTTTTGTTGCAATCTCTTCCAGATGCTCTTCTTTTGCTTGATACGTGTAGAAATACAGATTTTTCAAGAAATCCCTAGCAAAATGTTTCTCATGTTCCGTAGCGCGCAATGAAAGTCTTGGGAAATCTTCAATTTCTACGCAAAATCTGTACTTGCTGAGATCTCCAAGTTTTTCTTTTAGCTTGACGTAAAATTTCTGAGCGTTCTCACCCAAAGAATCCGTTTTTAAATTAAATATTAACTTATTTTCATCGTCTGATATTAGCAGGTTTCCCACTGCGCCTGCAATCCCACCATTGATACTCAGTATTCCTGCTTCGGACCGCTTGTCTGACGCAAATGATCCCTCGCGTATAACTACATTCCCATCCGCGTCAGCTGATCTGTGAATAACATCAATAAGTTTGTTGGCCAAGTGTTCTAATCTTTTATCAGCTTTTTTCTTATTTATGGTCATATCAAAGTTACCGAACGCCCCTGGTAACTTAAATGTCATTTGTTGTAATTTTCTTCGTCCAGCAATCTCAAAAGCCTCATTGATTTCTGACTGAGCTACTTGTACCGTTTCTAATTCATCTTCATACGTGAAACTTCTTTCGATAGCTTCATCTATTATTTTGAGAGTGCTGGTGCTACTGTCATACACGAGTATACTTCCAATCAATTCGCTAATTGTTTCGGCTGTTGGCTCAAGTGAAATTCTATGTATACAAGCTTCAATTTCTTCTGTTGTTAGTTGGTTACACTTGACTACTTCAGCGTAAAGTGTCTCTCTCAGTACAATTACAAATTGATCGTCAGCAGAAAAAAAGTCTTCTCGGAAAGACCCGGTGCGGTGACCGTCTGCGTTAACTTCAGTAACTTTAACAACCTTTTGAGCGAGCACCACGTGAAAACTACGTATATTCTCATCAGTCAACATCATCTCATATTTACCATCTTGGATAAATTTAATAAGCTTTCTGCCCATTTGTCGAACACGCTCTGTCAACTTGACGTTAGTTAATGATTCCACATATTGCTCCTCGCATATAAATTGAAATATGTTTTGGCTATCTCCTGTCCCTATAAGATCAGTAACATCATCGTCTGTAGTATATTTCTTGCGAGTATCTCTCACATCGTCTTTAGCTGTTGTGTAAATAACATAATAGCATTTTATATCTTCGTATTTACCTCGAAATAGTTGGTCATCGGTGTATGGGTTAATTTTTTCTCGTATTTTCATGTAACTATCAAAATATTTAAGTAGGCTGAAATCTCCACTGGATTTCCACAAATCTTGAACCCCGATCTTGCCTTTCATAGTATCATGTCTATATTTTGCCTGCAGAAAGATGGCGCAATCTTTTTGTCCAGTTTTAATTCTCATGCAGACGTCGTCCAAACCGCCAATATCGTCCACATTGGTTCCTAAATAAAATTCTCTGATTTTGTTACATCTCAAGGCTCGTAAGTAGATCAGTGTTAATACTTTGGTCTCGTAAAGCTGTCCGCGTACGTTTGCTGTTCCTGGACGTTTTTTATACTCACATTTTTTTATCGGTGTAAATACTTCGTTGACATCAACAGGAACGATTAGTTTTTCTCTCGATTCTACATTTTCGTATGCTGCGAGAGTTGCCACAATTTCTGAACACTCCGGCAGTTCTTTAGCTAGATCTAAAGCTGTTTTACCCGCGTCGTTCGGTATGTCAGTTTTTGCACCATGTTGCAATAGAATGTTCACAATTTCTTTTTCACGTTTGGACACAGCTAAATGTAACGGAGTGTTGTTAGCATTGTTAGCAAACTTTGTGTTCACATCTGCGCCATTTTCGATACATTCCAACACAGTAACTCTCTTCAGATTCGTCGCATTGTTCTCCCATAAAGCTAAATATAATTTGATATCCCGTATGAATTTGAGTTCGTCCATTGCTTAGCGTTTATGATTTAACGTTTTTAATTATTTTCTTTGTCGGAAAAACGTCCAGTGCAAAACAAAGCGTGTGTATTTTTATTGCGTTCCTAAAATCAACTGAATCATTTAGGACATGCGTCATGAACTGAACGTTAGCTGTTGTTATTTTTATCCGATTGACAAAAAGTCTGTAGATTTTTCTCTTCATTCCACTGAAAAAGAAAATAGTTATCCTTTACTTACGTCGTAATTAAAATATACTAATTTGAAGTTCTTAACGTGTGCTACTATTACTAATTTGATTTTTCGAATCCATTGAAGGAAAACATCATAGTTGCTAAACATTGGAATCTTAACATATCATTTCATTTCAAAATGTTCGTAGTCCTTAGGTACGATCAGGCAAAAGTTATCTTCAAAGCAGTGTTAATTCTATTATTAAATTAATCTTTCCTGATTTCCTTAAGGAAGATTTAAATATCAACGGTCATACAACCAAGATTGATAAAAACAAGTGATATAGCGAAGACAAAACAGGATAATGGACAAAGAAATATCAGCTTCTTTAGCTATAAAATCACTAAATACTAAACTTGGTACTTCAGTTTGTTTCTTCTACTCTACCTTTACAATTTATCCTTATTGTTCTTATTTAGACCCTATTACCATGATGTTATCAAGAAGTTTATATGATACTAGCGGCCCGGTCCAGCTTCGTCTGGGTGCATATATTTTTTGATTTCACTCCACACCAAATACATGTTATTTTTCGTATAAACTCTTGTATACCTAAACTTGACGTAACTGTCCTACTGTCCGGCTCAATCCCGTCTCATCCGTCTGTTCAGTCTCAATCCATCCCGTCCTTTCTCTTTATTATCCATCCCGTCTTATAAAGTGCATTTATATTTCGTCCTATCAAATCTGTCAGCTATCCCAGCCTTCTCCCGTACCTTCCACTCTATTATATCCCGTCTCTCCATATACATGTACATATAAAGATTGCCTTATGAAATTTTTGTGCAGCAGAAATCGTAATATTTTAATTTCACCACAACTTCAAAACCAAACGTCCAATTTTAATCATTCAAAGACCAAATATTATCAACATAAACTGTACTTATTGATGAAATAATTTGTTTTGATAAGGATTAATAGCATGAGTAAAATAAACGCGTTTAAATGAAGTCCAAAAAAATTCAAGATTTTTAAATAAAAATGTGGTTGTTGTGCCTCACTCGACATAGATAGGTATAGTGTGTCGCGGACTTTTTTGTAGATATTTATAAGATCTACAATTAATTATAACATTTTATGGTTCTATCTTTTGTAGTTTAGGCAGCGTACGCAAAATAAGTAACTTCTTTGGTTGATTTTTTTTTCAGTTTGTTTCCGAAATCCAAATATCTTACGGAACCCTATTTTTATTTTTTCCCAAAATAAAATATAGTCTATGTTACTCGTGGATAATGTAGCTTTCGAATGGTGGGGTGCGAAGTCGGAAACCTCCACGTGGTGCACCCTGGGCAACGTGGGTCATCGTAGTTGCAGTTCTGCAACTACTATGGCCGACGGCGAATATCCGACGGGGAGGGCAGGGGGTTTGGCGGTCGCTGTCTTTTGTGGCGGCCGCCTCCATCTGTCGTTGCAGGCGAGACCCTCCATTTGGGTCGCCCTCCGGTTCTGTCCCGGAGGTTTCGGCGGGCCTGGTGTGCGCTTACCCCGCCGCCGGGTGGGCTGTGGGAGTGCCCCTCCCACGGTCACCGTCGCAAATCGTAATCCGGTTATGAGGTTTGTGGTCATGTCTCGCACTCCTGCCGGACCGAGGGTCTTGGCTTAACCGCCCGGACCGCGAGGGAGGATGCCTCTATAAAAAGTACCCCGAATCCCAAGCGGCGGCGCACCGCGAGGGGATGCATGGCTGATGGGCAGTTCAGTCTCTAGTGCGACCCCCGCCAGAGTACCGGCCGACCCTCTGGCGGGTTACGCTAGGCTTACCCAGGTACAGGGGGCACTGCCTGAGCGGACCTTCATTTCCCCCATACTCGTGGGAACATCATGAATATTATTACACAAAACAACAAAACAAAAGATTGTTCCGTAGTGGTGGATAGGTTGCCTGACTCGGACACGTCTCAAGCGTCCAGTCGGGTATCGTCCATGATAGGGCCTCATGCGGAGAGGACCGCGCCACCCCGCGACTTCGACTCGGAGTCCGGGGCGTGCAGCGACTCTTCGCTGCCAAAAAGAAGCCGAGTTAAACGGCGGGGCTCTCGTCCTGCCGAATAGCGGCCCAGAGCCAGCGATGGAGGTTGTGCGGTGGAGACAGACTCCCGCACTGCCACCAAAAAGCTGAAGAAGCGCCCACCGGCGCCGGGAAGTAACGACGAAGCCCTTGCCAAGGCCCAAAGGGATTACGAGGCCGCCGTGGCTGCTGAAAGCATCACCGAGGCCGAGATTTTTGGGGGTTAACGTCACTCGCGTCCGTAGGCTTTGACTCTAGATTCCCTACACGTGACCCCTGGGTAGTGCCAAATGAGTGACATAGTGGTGGTAGGACTTATGTGTCCGCCCGGGTAGCAACCACCGTCCACGAGGCGTAAAGACCGCCATAGTGATCTCCGTAAGGGGATCGCGTTCCGGGATCAGCCAGTGGTTTTCCGGTTTCTTCGAGGATCTTAAGTCCGGGCATGAGGTTGTACCGTGTGGGTATTTTTGGTCCTCTGTCGAAGGGAGGAGAGTTGATCCGCCGGCCAGGGAGACCCGTAGAAACGGTTGTCCGCTGGCCGCCCGCGGTACAGGGGCCCAATCGGGGCTAACCACCTCGAGAGGCTGCCTCACCATGCCGCGCATAATCTTGGGTGGGTACGTCGTGCCGGTTGGTGACCGGAAGTGGGGTCCCGACGGCCCATCCCGGGAGGGTACGGGGGCCCTTCCGTCCGGCGGATCAATTCGCTTCCTGCCGACCCTTTCGTGCCGGTGCCCATTCGGCCTTCTTAGTGCCCGAACCTAAGATCCTCGTTGCCTCTTCACCAATCCCATCCTTTCTACCATGACAGTGCAACTAAACAGAGCAGGTCCTTCAGCGGTGCTTAACCCCACCACCGCGTTCACTATGGAGTTCAGTAACATCCGTGGACTCCATACGAACCTCAATGCCGTCCACCACCATCTTGAGACGGCCCGGCCTGCTTTGCTCTTCCTAACGGAGACGCAGATTCGTTGTCCGACCGATAATTCTTACCTGTTGTATCCCGGTTATTCGCTTGAAGTAAACTTCAAGCCTAAAGCCGGGGTATGCTTGTATGTTCGGTCGGACATCTGCTGTCGCCGTTTGCACTGCATGGAGGACCCCTCCTTCTCCGCTCTGTGGGTGCACGTGGATCTAGGTTCCCTGAGCCGCATCTACGTGTGCCTTTACAGGTCTCACAACGGGGACGATGAGACGACTCGGCTGTTCAGGTATCTTAGCCAGGCGGCTGATGACGCGCAGGCGCAGTTCCCGTCGGCCGAAATGGTGGTCTTGGGGGATTTCAATGCTCATCACGAACTGTGGCTGGGCTCCTCCAAGACTGATCATGCTGGCAGAGCTGCCCATGCATTCGCTCTGACTCATGACTTGACACAACTGGTGAACCAGCCCACCAGGATCCCGGATGTGGCGAGTCATGCGCCTTCTTTGCTGGACCTTCTGCTGGCGAGTCACCCAGCCGGGTATCATGTGACCGTTAGTGCGCCTCTGGGCACTTCCGATCACTGCCTGGTTGGGTCGTCAGTACCGATCGCATCACCTCCACGTCCCGTGCAGGTTAGGCGAAGGGTCTGCCGACGAGTACGTCGGCAGATTGGGATGGTATGCGGGAATATTTTGCATCCATCTCTTGGAGGCAGCGCTGCTTTGAGGGTAAAGATCCCTCAGCGAGTGCCAACGCTATTGCTGACGAGATCAGACTTGGAATGGAATATTACATTCCTTCCTCTGAGATCGCCAGTAAGGGCCGTGGACGCTCCTGGTTCAATCGTGCATGCGCCGATGCTGTCGGTGACAAACAGGCGGCGTATCGCGCTTGGATCAGGGGTCGCGCCATGAAGGATCCCAATATCAGTTCCCTCAAAGAAGCCTATAACCGTGCCTCCAAGGCCTGCAAGAAGGCCTACGTTAGGGCGGATGCCCAGCGCGTTAGCAGGATTGGGCGTGCGTTGGCCGATCACCCAACTAGCAGTCGTGCTTATTGGAGGTTAGCCAGGGCCGTCCAATCTAACTTCTGCCGTCCAGCGTTGCCGCCGCTGAGGTACCCAGAAGGGTCGCTGGCCCACAAGCCGCAAGAGAAGGCTGCCTTGCTGGCAAATCTCTTTGCGGCTAATTCCCGCCTCGAAGACCGTGGTTCCCAGTCGCTGCCTACACTGCCTGATTGCGGTTTCTCAATGGCAGATATTCGCATCAGGCAGTGTGATGTGCGGCGTGAGTTACGGTCTCTCGATGTGCGGAAAGCCAGTGGTCCGGATGGGATACCAGCGGTGGTTTTAAGGGCTTGTGCAGCCGAGTTGTCTCCAGCACTGACTCGCCTCTACCGAGCGTCCTACCGCACAGGTGTTGTGCCGGAATCTTGGAGGGAGGCCAATGTGCAACCGATCCTCAAAAAGGGTGATCGATCGGACCCTACCAATTACCGCCCTATCGCTATCACCTCAGTGATGTGTAAGGTCATGGAGCGGATCATAAACGCTCAATTGGTCCGCTACCTGGAGGATCACTCGTTGATCAGTGGCCGACAATACGGATTCCGCCATAATCGATCGACGGGTGATCTTCTAGCGTTTGTCCTGCATCGCTGGGGTGAGGCGTTTGACCGGCGTGGCGAGGCTCTTGCTGTGAGCCTCGACATTGCCAAGGCATTTGATAGGGTCTGGCACCGTGGTCTTCTGTCCAAGCTTCCGGCATACGGTCTACCCGGCAACCTGTGTTCGTGGATTTCCGGCTTTCTGCATGGGCGTAGAATACGTGTAGTCGTAGACGGACACGCTTCGGCGCTCATGTCGGTAAATGCCGGAGTTCCTCAGGGCTCGGTGCTGTCGCCCACCTTGTTTATTCTGCATATCAATGACATGTTGTCGCTTGGCAACATTCATTGCTATGCAGATGACAGCACGGTTCATGGGCGATACCACTGCGGGCCTCCAGGTTGCCGTGTCGAAACTGTGAAGGGACGCGAAGATCTTGTCATTGAGCTCAACCGGACCTTGGATCTCATTTCTACGTGGGGTTCCAGGAATATGGTTGAGTTCAATGCCAAGAAAACCCAGGTGTGTGCGTTCACGTGCAAAAAATCCCCGTTCTCTCCCCTTCCCATTCTTCAGGGTACTCCCCTCTCAGTGCGGAATGACCTGTGTATCCTTGGTGTGGATATCCGCTGTGATCTCAATCCAAGGAATCACATCGAGGGCGTAATATCTGCCACATCACGCAGGGTTGGAGTCCTGAACAGGGTGCGTCGGTTTTTCACGCCCGGTCAGCTTTGCCGCTTATATAAAGCGCAGGTCCGGCCGGGTATAGAGTACTGCTCGCACCTTTGGGATGGATTCGCCCAGTACCTGCTCGATGCCTTGGATGGATTGCAGCGGCGGGCCATCCGCATTGTGAATGATGCAGACGTTACGAGCAACTTGGAGTCGCTACAACTCCGGAGAGATGTCGCCTCTCTAAGCGTGTTCTACCGCCTGTATCACGGTGAGTGCTCTGAGGAATTGTTCAACTTGCTCCCCTCCTCTCCATTCCTAACCAGAACCACGCGTGCTGGCTTGCGAAGCCATAGCTTGACGGTCCACACCATCCCGGCGCGAACCAAACGGTTCTCAAATTCGTTTCTGTGCCGCACCGTCAGGCTGTGGAATTGTTTGCCGGCGCACGTGTTCCTACAATCCTGGGTCCTTCCGCCGTGGTGTGAAGAGGCACCTAAGCAGGCCGGCATAATTGTTTCCATTGGCATGGGACTGCCGTCCGATGCCAATGGATACTCTGCCTGGGCGGCACTGGCACTTTCCATCAGGTGCAATGCCGCCACTATGCCAGGCCATTATAAAAAAAAAAAAAAAAAAGATGCTTGAGGTGAATGAGGTCGAGCTGCGGAAGGCCAAGGAGGCGAACCCTTCGACCCAGCTGGCTCCAAAGGATCCTCCCCCAGCTACACATAGTGAGGCCTTATTAAAGATGGCAGAGCGGCTCCGACATATCGCTCGTACGGCCAAAAATCTAAAGGGCACGTACATCAAAGAAATTAAAGACAGCGCGTCGGAGCTGCTCGAAATCGCGCAGGAGCCGACATCAGCCGAGCTCGCCCGAGTCGAGGCGGAGAAGGCCAACCTCCGGGACAAGGTGACGGCGCTAGAGGCGGCCCTCACCGCCCAGGGGAAGATGCTGCAGGACCTGATGGCCATGGTCCGGACACAGCAGCGGCCAGCGGCTGATTCGACCGCAGGCGGATCGGAGGCAGAAGCGGTTAAAACGCTACTGGAGGTGCACATGGCAAAAGTAGATGCCAAGCTGGAGGCAATTGCCATGCGACTGCCTCCAGAGCCGATTCTCCGGCCTCCGCTGGCCGCTGACCAGGCCAGGGCCAAGGCAGCCCCGAGGCCGCGGCCACCTGTCGCGGGGTTGCCGGCCGCTTCATGGCCTGCCCTGGGAGCGGGGAAGGGGAAGGCAGCCCCTACGGCCGTTGGCCGCCCCGCACCAGCCACCCCTGCGGTGGCTGGCCGCCCCGTACCAGCTACCCAGCCGGCCGCGGCTTCGACGGCTCCGCCGCCAGGCGCCTCCCGTGAGTCTCGCGGGCGCAAGCGAGGTAACCGGAAGCGCGCCCCGCTCCGGTCGCAGACGCCAGACCCGCCCCTTCAACCCGCCACATCCACGGAGACTCCGTGGACTGTGGTGGCAAAGAGGGGCAAGAAGAAGTCCCGGGCGGCCCAACAGCCGGCCCAGACCCCACGCAGGGCTGCTCCCCAGCTCCGCCGCCCGCGCAAAGCTGCCGTGACTATCACGGTGTCGCCGGAGGCGTTGAAGCGGGGAGTCACGTATGCGCAAGTCCTGCGTGAGGTCCAAACCAAGGTGGCCTGGCTTCCCTTGGCATCACAGCTGGGCTCAGGTCTAGGCGGATTGCCACCGGGGCTTACCTCTTTGAGGTGCCCGGGCCCGAGTCAGAGGCGAAGGCCGACTCCCTCGTCAGTAAATTGAGGGAGGTCCTGGTGGGAGGGGTGTGGATAGTGGGAGTCTATTTCTCTCCCAACAGGTCCCAGGCGGAATTCGAGAGTTTCCTCGCGCGCCTGGGGGCCCTGGTACAGCATGACAGCCAGCCTCGCCCCGTGCTTGTAGCCGGCGACTTCAACGCCAAATCCTCGGCTTGGGGTTCGTCGGTGACAGACGCGCGGGGCGAGGCCCTGGAGGAATGGGCGATCTCCATCGGGTTGGTCGTCCTGAATCGGGGGTCGGAGAACACGTGCGTGCGGCACAACGGCGGTTCGGTGGTGGACGTCACGTTCGCCACCCCGGCCCTTGCCCGCCGTGTTCGGGACTGGAGGGTTTTGGTAGAGGAGGAGACGCTGTCCGATCATCTCTACATTCGGTTCAGCGTCTCATCCTCCCAGGTCTCCACCCGCCAGTCCGGTGGTGGTCCGACTGCCCGATTCACGGGCGGCCGACGTTGGGCCGCGAAGCGCCTCGATGTGGAGGCCGCGAAGGAAGCTGCCATTGTTCAGGCGTGGCTCCCCGTGCCGGACGGGCCGGTGCGGGTCGAGGAAGAGCCGGAATGGTTCGGGCTGGCGATGTCGCGAGTCTGCGACGTGGCCATGCCCCGGGTCACCCGCCTCCCAGCGAAGCGCCAGGTGTACTGGTGGTCGGCCGAGCTCACTGAGCTGCGCGCGGCTTGCCAGGTCGCGCGCCGCCGACTCGCCAGTCACCGTCGTCGTCGGACCCGTAGACCCGGCGACGATGAGCAGGAGCGGCTTCTTCTCGACCTCCACAGAGAGGCGAAGAGAGCGCTGCGGGTGGCCATCGCGGAAGTGAAGGCCGCGGCGAACGAGGAGTTCCGGAGGTCTCTGGACAGAGATCCATGGGGGCGTCCGTACCGTGTGGCGATGCGGAAATTCCGCCCATGGGCGCCCCCTCTGACACGGAGTCTCCGGACCGATCTTGTCGGGGAAGTCGTCGCGGCCTTGTTTCCGGCCACCGAGGAGTTAACTCCTCCACCGATGGCGCCACGTCCACCGGCGCCATCGTCGTTGGTTTCGGTAAGGGATATCCCGGAGGTTTCGCCGCAAGAGCTAGAGGCGGCAGTGCTTCGGCTGCGGAGTAAGAACTCGGCCCCGGGTCTCGACGGGGTGCCCGGTCGTGTCTGGGTGCTGCCCGTCGGGTCGCTGGGTACGAGGCTCCGCGGCCTTTTCTCCGCGTGCCTTGAGCAGGGCATCTTCCCGTCGCGGTGGAAGACGGGCAAGCTTGTCCTGCTCCGCAAGGAGGGGCGACCCGCAGATTCGCCCTCGACCTACCGGTCGATCGTGTTGCTCGACGAGGTGTGCAAGCTCTTCGAGCGCGTAGTCCACGCGCGCCTCGTCGAGCATTTGGAGGGTACGGGCCCGGATTTGGCGGACTGCCAGTTCGGGTTCCGGCGGGGCCGGTCGACGGTCCACGCGATGTGTCGTGGTGGCGGTGTCTCTCGACATCGCCAACGCGTTCAACACCATGCCCTGGGCCTGCATCGAAGAAGCACTGCGGTACCACGAAGTGCCGCCCTACCTTCGGCGTCTGGTGCACTCGTACCTTTCTGACAGGTACGTTGTGTATCCGGGCGCCGACGGGTGGCACCGTAGGGAAGTGTCGTGCGGTGTTCCACAGGGCTCGGTTCTTGGGCCGCTCCTGTGGAACATCGGCTACGACTGGGAGTTGCGTGGTACCAACCTTCGGGGCGTCGCTGTCGTCTGCTATGCAGATGACACGTTGGTGACAGCGACGGCCAGGACGTTCCAGAGGTCCGCCCTGCTCGCCTCGTTCGGTACTGGACTGGTGGTGGGCAGGATTCGGCGACTGGGCCTCACGGTGGCCCTGAATAAGACCGAGGCCGTGTGTTTCCACGGTCCTCGGTGTGGGCCTCCGCCTGGGGCCCACATCACAGTGGAGAGCGTGCGGATTCCCGTCGGCTCGAGGATGAAATACCTCGGTCTCGTCCTCGACAGTCGATGGGATTTCCGCGCGCATTTTGCGGAGTTGTCGCCGAAGCTGGTGAGGGCGGCAGGTGCACTGGGGCGCCTGCTGCCCAACACTGATGGTCCTGGCATCCCTTGCCGAAACCTTTATGCTGGAGTCGTGCGGTCCATGGCCCTCTACGGGTGTCCCGTTTGGGCCGGGTCCCTGGGCGATGACTGCGTCCGCCTGCTGCATCGTCCGCAGCGCATGGTGGCGCAGCGAATAATCAGGGGCTACCGCACGGTCTCGCACGAGGCGGCCTGCGTATTGGCGGGAACTCTGCCCTGGGTGCTGGACGCGAAGACCCTCTCGTCGGCTTTCTTCCGGCGAGAGGAGGCGTCCGGGCGTGGGCAGAGGTTGGTTCCACAAGAGGTCGAGGCCATGTTGGCCTCCCTCCGCAGGTCTGCTGTGGAGGAGTGGCGTTCCAGGCTGGAGAACCCTAGTGCTGGTACGAGGACCGTCGCGGCAGTGCGACCTGTCCTCGAGCAGTGGCTGGACAGGCGCCACGGCGCGCCGACATACCGGCTGACGCAGGTGCTCACCGGGCACGGCTGCTTCGGTGCGTACTTGTGTCGCGTAGCCGGAGCCGAGGAGTCCGCCGTGTGCCACCACTGTGGCAACTGCCGTGAGGACACGGCCCAGCACACGCTGGAGGAGTGCCCAGCCTGGGACGAGGAGCGCAGCGCTCTCATTGCGGTCGTTGGAAGCGACCTTTCGCTGCCGGCCGTGGTCGCCGCCATGGTCGGCAGCCAGAGTTCGTGGCGAGCCATGCTCTCCTTCTGCGAACGTGTCATGTCGCAGAAGGAGAGCGCTGAGCGGGATCGGGAGCAGACCGATCCCGCTCGTCGCCACAGGAGACGTAGGAGGCGCCGGGACAACAACTAACCCGGCGCCGCAGAGGCCACGCGGGGCCGCCGTCCCTATCCTGGCGGCCCCCGAGACGTAACGCCAAAAGCGTTTGTAGCCGCGTCGCTTTAAGCGACAGTGCACAAGGAGGCAGTCCTGGCGCGTCTGTTGAGCGGTATCCCGGGGCCGTCTCCAAAGTGCACCGATGGTGGCCAACGCGGGGTTTTTAGTCGGTATTTCGGTGCGCAGAATACGATAGGGACCCGACCCAGCTCCACGTCTCGCTGGGCCGGAAGGCGCACCGGTGAGTCCGACACACCCCCGCCCCTTCGGGGGTGGGATGGTCCGTAAAGGGATTTTCCCCGCGAGAAAAAAAAAAAAAGCTTTCGAATGGTGAAAGAATTTTTATAATCGGTCCAGTAGTTTTTGAGCCTATTCATTACAACCAAACAAACAAACAAACAAAGTTTTCCTCTTTATAATATTAGTGTAGACAATTCTTCGATGAAAAATAATCTTTAGAGCAATGCAGAGATAAAGTTAATAGATATCGAAGTGCGTGGTGGCCTGTTGGTAAACGGACTGGACGCGACTGCCAACATGTTCACGGTGGTCGCGGGTTCGAATCCCAGGGCACACCTCTGACTTTTCGGAGTCATGTGTGAAGGAAAACATCGTGAGGAAACCTGCATACCATAGGGATTCATAAGAATTTCTATGGTATGTAAGTCCGCCAACCCGCACTAGGCCAGCGTGGTGGACTATATGGCCTAACCACTCTCAATCGTATTCTCGATTGTAGAGTAGGCCCGTGCCCTGCAGTGGGACGTATATGGGCTGATACAGAGATAAAGTTAGTAAACGAAACGTTGTCACGTCGTTGGTCCCACGACAAGGTACTTAGATGGAATGTAAATCTTAATGTCTTGGATTTAGTTCCAGTTAGAGGAATCTAGTTTATGTAACTTAATAAGAATTAAGATATTTTCTCTGTGGATTATGTAGCTAGGAGCCCGCTAGTTAAATCAAGTCATTTAGCAATACGCAACACTAATATTCACCTGACCACAGATTGAGAGTTTAAAAAAAAAACAAATTTACCATTATCCGTAAAATAATTAAAATCCTTCAGAATTGTGCACAGTGGTAAGGTTATGTTGTTGTGAAAATTGTTACTTGTAATGATGATGTTTGTTTAACAAAAGGAAAATTTTGCATAAAATTAAATTAGTCATTGATAATAATTTATTTAAAAACTTGGGTTGCCATTCAGATGAAAATCGACTATACATTATTTTATGATTTATATGTATGTAACTTAGAGTATATATATAAAGGGAGCGCTGGTACTTCAAAAACGTAGATAAAAATGGTGGGCCGGGGCCACCTTTTTCTTCAAATCAAATCCAGTGTGAATGGGGAATATGCATGATTTTTTTTAATTTTTTTATACGATTCTACTAGTCATTACATTACCAAACGTACAAATATCACGTCCAAAATATAAACTATTATGCAAAAAATTAAATATTAAAATCGCTATCAATTGTGGGCGACATAAACGCGGCCATATTGGCGCACTTGTTCGTGACGTCACGATTACACAAGTTCGATGTCAACAGCAGTGTTTGGTTCAATATATTATTACCAGAAAATAAAGAAAGTGAGTGAATATCGACTTAATTACCATGGAAAAGCACAAAAAAACCATATTACGAATTTTGTGTCGTTCCTATACCGGGTATCTCAAGACTGCTACCGAAAACGAAGCCGGGTGGTAGTTTTAGTGGCTACAAACACAATGCAATTAAAAATTTCGCATAGAAACGCGACAATTATTTTTTATGATTTTTTAAATATTGTCATTTTTGGGTGGTAAATCCATAGTTTTTGCTAAAATAATAATTTAAACTCTTTTATACCTTAGAGTGTTTATAAATAAAAGGGTATACACTATTATTTTAGGAAAAAATGTATTTACCACCCAAATATGGCCATAGGAAAAAAATAACAAAAAAAAATTGTCGCTTTTTTTGCAACTTTTTCTGTTGCATTGTGTCTGAAGTCGCTTAGACTACCACCCGGCTTCGTTTTCGGTAGCAGTCTTGATATACCCTGTATATGCCCAAAAAAACATAAACACTGCACCTGACAAAGTATATTTCTTTATGCCGAAAGGTGAAAATCTAAGAACAAAGAAGAGACAATGTATCGAGTTTGAGCTATTTATATTGTTGTGAAGACCATTTCGATGTAAGTTAGGACATTAAAATAAAATTAAGTAAAATACATATAAATATCATTCTTACGTTTACCTACCTACTTGTTTTCTTTACAAATCTCTACAAAAACATAAACTAGTTTATGAAAAGTCGTAAAGATATTATTAAGAATTCTTATATCCTTATGTATATGTATGAGTATAAGTATTACTGATGAATAAAAACATCTATTTTTTTTATTGCATTGAACTTCTAGAGGAGCAAGCCGTTCGCCTTATGGTAAGCGATAGGACTGCTCATAAACAGTAGTAAAACCAAACAACACCTTGAATTACAAAGCAATGCTTGGCATTCCACTACGCTCGCCATCCTGAGACATAACATGTTAAGTCTCAATATGTCCAGTAGTTACTCTGGCTACAATGTCTTTCAATCCAAAACACAAAAGTGCATTTACACTGCTGTTTGCCGGGAGAAATAGACTTTGCGGTGGTACCTACCCAGATGGTATCTCATATATGAGAGACCTACCACCAGTACAGAAGAATTAATAAGTATTAGAGTAAGAGGCAAGTTCGAGACTAGTTTTATAAATCTTTCTATTATTTCTGGGTTTCACATCAAAGAGGATACAGAAAATTTTATTAAATATAAAATAATGGCATTAATTCTCTTCACAATGAATTATTACTGTGAACACATAAAACTATTCACTTAATATAAAAAAAAAAAAACAGAGACACAATACAAAAACAATTATTCCTCAGAAAAGAAACCATACAAATAGCTTGTTGACACCAGTGGCCCGAGCACGAATTACTATCGAAAAAGTATTCGTATCGAAATCGAATAATTTTGTATGAGATTTGTACAGCGCCTCTATCGTGCGTAAAAGGAACTAATTTTGCGAGCACGAAGCATTGTAACTTACTTTCGTATCGAAATCGAGACGTAATGTAAACAAAACTCGAGTTAAATAAACAATTTTGCGAGCACGAACGTTGATTTGACATACGGTATCGTAAGTTTCGAAGGCTGGCTATCGAGAATTGTCGAATGTTTTCTCACTTAAATTTTTTCGGTGAGAAAGGTTTCGAAACTTATTATAATAATGTTTTAATCGTGGTTATAGTTTTGTTTAAGTTGATTATTGTATAGAAATTTGTTCTAATACTATTCTTAAGTTATTAAAACAATCAAGTGCTTAAAATCACCTATAATGCTAAGATTGTCCCTAAATGAACGTAGTGCTTTATAATGCATTTCTTGCTGGAATTTCAATTGAAAATGAATATAAATCAAGAGAAACTGAGTTTGAGGAATTAAATCATGTTTTATTTATTTATTTACTAAGGTCAAAAATGAATTAAAAAATATATATACTTGATATTTTTTTATTGCAGTAAAAAAGAAATACCAAAAATCCTATGGATATAAATGACAACAACTTTCGAAACATAAAAAAATAATTTCATGCTTTTATAGTAAACTCCTTCCATTTTGCTCGAATGTAATTGCGACCTCTCGGGGCGCTAGAAGATTTAGAGTTTAGACAAATCTCCATTTCTGGAATAGAAATTGCTAAATTGAAATACCTACTTTATTTAAAATTATTTATTATTTATATTTTACTCACATTAATTAATTATCTTGCACACTCAAGTAAACGTTCAAACTAATTAGAACTTTTCACTCACACGCTCATTAATTCCACCAACATTTAGTATTGCAAAATATTTGATACGTAATGGATGCATATTAAATATTTTAATTATTTAATGAAAATAACTAACAAGAACATTTTCGCTGTTAACTTATAAAAACATCAACAAACTCAACCTTGGTTTGGCGTCTCGTCGATGTCAAGTGGAGTCGTTCGAAACACGTATAATATTTTTTTGGTATCTAAAAATCTTAGTTATTTCTTCAACGATAACGTCACTTTTTAATTTCCAATAGCTCGCTTTTAATGTTTTATTCACTGTAAATGCATATTCTAAATTAAATGTCCTATAAGTAAACGGTGGAGTCAAGTTTTTAAGATTATTTTAAATTTGATATGGTATTCGAACGCATCATTCATTCAACAAGTCGCTCATTATGCTCTTAAAGCAACATCACTGCTTACATTAGGATGACGTCACTAACGTATTCGTATCGAGCTCTCGATAGTCGACAGAAAGTGCTTCGTGCTATGTACTATCGACATACTCTGGTAAACGTATCGAGAACTCGATACGTTTACGTTACGAATTCGATAGTTTTTCGTGCTCGGCCTACTGACCTCTTGTGTACATCTGACGTCACGTATGCGTATGACGTATCATCCACCAATAGTGTTGCGTTTCGGAAAGATGCGCGGAAGGCCACTTTTTGATTATTAAATTTCACTATTAAATTAAAATAAAGGACAATGGACACAAATGTATGGAACCTGGTACCAGCTCCAATCGAAATGAGTGATACACCGTTGGAAAGGTATTTTAGTGCAGATTAATGATATCAAGGGCGCTAGACCTGATTCGCTGTCCAATCGAAGAAATCGTACTTTATAGTTAAAAAAAATTGTTACATCATATTAACTACACATACTTTTATTGTTGTTTTTTTTTTCAATTTGGCATGGTATTATTATAATCCCAGGGCACACTCCTGTTTTTTCGAAGCCATGTGTAGAGTGATAATCAATTACTTTGCACTTTAACGGTGATGGAAACATCATGAAGGAAACCTGAATATCATAGAGATATTCCAGAATTTCTGTCTAGGTAAAGTTCGTCAACCCGCACTTGGCCAGCGTGGACTATGGCCTGATACGTCTTGATCGATACTTCGATTGCTGCGGCGTGCCTTGCAGTGGAACGTTTATGGGCTGGTATTGTTAAAGTATAATATTACTCTCACATGTCGGTACTGTATACGTGCACGCAAAAGTCACACATCTTCAATTCCGTAGTCAGTTATGTCCTCCATTATCCATAGCAGCTTCTCTATAAGTTTTGATGAGATATAAACTGTTATTTAGGTGCTAGTTTTAACTGGTATGTCCCCAATTATAGCAATATCACGTCTTGTACACTTAATCGTGGAAAATCGGCCATATCATTGGCTTCCAATCTCTGAAAAGCTCTTCTGTCATTTGATATTTTTTCTTCTTCATCTGTATCAGTCCATATACGTCCCACTGCAAGGCACGTGCCTCCTCTACAATCGACAGTACGATTGAGAGTGGTTAGGCCAAATAGTCCATCACGCTGGCCTAGTACGAGTTGGCGGATTACATACCATAGATTTTTTTATAAATCGCTATGGTATGCAGGTTTTCTTACGATGTTTTCCTTCACCGTTTTAGTGCGAAGTGATTGACTACATACATGACTCCGGAAAATCAGAGGTGTGCCCTGGGATTCGAACCCGCGACCACCGTGAACATGTTGGCAGTCGCGTCTAGTCCGTTTACGAACAGGCCACCACGCACATAATTCTTCTACATTTCATTACATTTCTACAATAAGTTTGGGATTTACATTTTTTCAGTTATTTTTTTGTAGAAAAGCATCTGCGTATTGGCGATCTCTAACTGGATAGTGGAAGTGATTTATTATTGCTGCTGCAATCGAAAAGTCCGCAAACATATTATGAATTGTAATAATTAAAACATATTAGGCACAATAGCTTGAAATATCTTTTAATTCGGCCGTTAACCACTTCCACTACCCATCGGCATATTGTAACCAGTCGGGAATTATTTTCATAAAGAGAAAGTTGTGCAGGTCCCAGGTTTTTTGTCGAGGAAACGTGGTATTCATATTCTTTGATATTGCCTAAAATGTCTCTTAGCCCACGATGAAGCAATATGTGCAAGGGGTTTTTTCATCGTTCATAAAATCAGGCATCAGTCTTAGTGGCAGCGTATGGTTCTTTTACATCTGTAATGCATCCGTCTTTCCTCATTTCCGAATAGTGTTTTAGGAATCCTTGTCAAGCATAATATAGTTAGATCTAGGACACTCTCGTGTAAGGGCCAACTGGCGTTCGACTTTTTTTCCTGACATATTAAACAGTACTCCAAGTCTTTCCTTGCATTCTCCAGTAAGTAGCCTTGTGAAAAAAATACCCAACGTGGTTCTGGGATCTGAACTTGCCTTTCGTAGCGAAGTCTTTTGGTCTAAAATTGCATTAAATTGTTCTGTAGTACGTCCAGTCCAAAAATACCAACAATGCATATAGTGACTGATTCTTCGTTCGTTGGACTTTGCTTCACTCGGCCATATTAAATATAACGTAAACATGCTCGTATTTAAAATGTTATAACAAATGATTAATAAACTAGTTCCTGATACCCACGACACAAGACTCTATCTTAGTGTGGGGTCAGGACTATGTATGTGACTGTTGGGTGTTATTTATTTATTTTATAACTGTTGTGGTTTAAACCAATTGTAAATTGGTTTTTAAAAGAACAACACTGCAGAATTTCTAGCCCATTCTTCTCTAGTGAAAACTGCTTTCCAAACCAGGTGATAGATAAAAAAAATGACTGAATGTAAAAGATGTAGATCATCTTAAATGCATTCAATAAATTATTTTCATTTCATTTCATTTATGGTATTTTATTCATGGTCAGCCTGGAATCAAAACCTGGAAACATGATTGACCTGGTAGCACCCTAGCATAACATAGCTATTAGCATCTGCCTACCCCTTCTGGGAATACGGAGTGAGTTTATAAGCATCCATACAAAAAAGGAAAGGAAAGTTAAAAAGTTAATTGACAATTAACCTCTAATGTAGCATTTCCTCGAATTAATTCAGCTATATCTGCACGCATTCTTAGTAAGTTTTCCGATGAAATGCGCACTTGATATCAGCCTCGGTATAACCCTCTTCAGCAGATTACACAGTTACGGAATCAGTCGGTTATTACGTATGTATATCCAATATCTTCTGACGACTATATTTCAAAACGGACAATACATACAGGTTTGTCGCCATAATATTATTTTCTTCTCTTGAAAAAAGCTATCCAACGAGACTAAATTCATTTTGATTGGACATGGGTACCAAAACGCCCATCATCCTTTAAAAATTATTGTATAGTGTGTTTTCAGTAGCAATAAAGATTAAAAAAAAAATATTTTGTCCATATTTAAGTTACGTGCATATTCCCCATTGTGACAGCTTGGAATACGCATGACTTACATGAAAAAGAAAAATCAAAAAATGAAGTTTAGCGCTATCGAATACCATCCAAATTTATTTTAGGGGTTAATTATTAACTGTGTATTCGTTTATCATCGACAATTAATCCAATTTCTTATTAATTAACAAATTGGATTAATTAACAAGAAATCATTTAAATCATTTTACAGAAAAACATTCATATTTTGAATTTTCGAACGCCTTTTTATTCAGTGTTGCAAGTAATTAAATTGTTGAAATTCCGAAAAAGTTCCAGAATAATTTTTAGGTAGATAATATAAAATATTTGAATTTCGAGCGAAATAAATTATAATAAGGCAAGGGCGGGTTTTATTTTTCATTTATTATTAATATTTTGTATTATGATGGCTAAAAACAATGTAACGTGAATATGTTAATTTCCGTTTATTTATTTATTTATATATTTTTCGTGGAAAAGTAATTTATCGGTAACATTAATATAGGTGTGCTATCAACATTACGAACAAGAAAATATCTACGTTTTTGAAGTCGCAAATGTATGACAGCGCTCCCTCTATATACAACGTTGATGCGACCGATGGGCATTAAATTACACTATGTATGCTATACGTCCTTGGTATTAATTCGGCACGGCACAAAAATTGATAATACCAAAAATGAGATTTTGTTTGTTTCAAACAAACTAAATAGAAATGTTTGTTTCAAACAAACTAAATAGCAACCATTCTGTGTAAATAAATTTAATTGACCTGCAGATACGATTAGATAACAAATCGGCAACGTCGCGCGCGGCGCGTGTTATTGTCGTGTACTTATTATTGTGTGACTTGTGTAAGAGCGGCAACAACGCGCAGATTTTAGTACGATCTATCGTTTTAAGGTGAATGACCATGCGTTGGGCGTAATCAGCTGTTAGAAAAGCTACATCGTGTTCAAATGGGGCAAAAACATAAAAAATCATTTATGACTAAACTACTGCTCCTATTTAATTGTTTTTTAGTACAGAGCTTCAAAATGGTACCTAGTATATGCAGTTTAAAGAAATGCCCATCGGGCGCATCAACGTTGTATAAATACTCTAAGGTATGTAAGTAGGTATATCACATTGATTTTAAAACTAAGAATAGGACTTTCAGAACATTTAAAAAGGATGACCGTAAAAATCGCTCTTAATTAAATATTTTTACTTAATTTACTAGAATTCGTCTAGACGGTGATAAAAATACTTTTCTTCATTTTATTCAACTTTCTGTCATCGTTGCAAGCGACGACAAATTTCAGTAACGCTCCACTAAAGATGTACTGGAGCGTGCGCACCACTTAGGTCAAAACACAACGCGCTTTCCGCCCAGTCCATATATTTATGTCAATGGTACCTATATCATATTTTTTTTATAAAATCAGACGCACCTACCTTTAAGGTTCGTTACTAAAATAAAACCATATACTAATGGAAATTAAAAGATATTGGCATAATACATAAAATAAATAAACTTGTCTAAACACTGCACCGAATAGCAATAAATCAGCGGCGGTCTCTCAGTCTACATTAAACTCGTTCTAGAGGTCACATTGTTGCTGATAATTTCACCAAAAGGCATAAAATTACATTCATGTAGTTTCGACTGCGGAGCAGATAACTGCAATCTTTAATTGAATGTTTACATATTTCATTTGAATATATGTACTCTTTTTTTAAATTATTTTGGTAGTTTTGTAAATAAATTTTAGTCTCATCTTACGTAGTCGCATACCTATAGCATACTAAATAAACTATAAAGTTAGCTTTATAAAAGTGAAATACTCAATTCCCAAACGCCATCTAAACTGAAATAATAAAGACAAATTTAAAAAAAAAATTCATGATCGCAAAATTATTTAGGTAAACTTTAAACATGTAAACCCGGACAGAAATAGGTTCCAACGAAATATGGCAAGGAAATAAACAAGCGTAATTTCTTCATATTATCCTGCCCTACATTTGGTAACCTAACACATTCTGATAATAAATGCATAATATCTAAAAATACTTACATTCTTACAAACTAATCATTGTATTATATGTTTAATTGTCGTTGCTCTCTAAAGTCATCCAACTTGCCTGTCTTCAAGGCCGTTGTCTATAAATTTGCCACAAAACAGCAGTTTTATTTGATAATAATCATACTTGCTTTTTATTCTTCACTAGTCGCTTGACTCGTTTTTGTCTGGGAGCATATTACCTTAAAACATCGCCCTATTCCTTCTCACTGCGAATATTTGTCACACATATTTCAGCTCCTCCAACACACATAGCATTAATAAAGTCTCCACAGTTTAAATACGCACAGTGGCCGATCAACACTACAACTACTTAGTTGCATGTGATTTATTTAGCAATATTTTATTTTACGCCTCACCACGTAAACTGCAAATACAAGACGAATTCTTATGACGATTAATATAAAACACTATATAGTTTAAGCACATTCTTTATGATTTAACATGAATATTGACTTTTTAAAATGCCGACTAGCAATGAATAAAACGGAATAATATATCAAGCACTAAGCTGGTATCACTAGGCGACAAAACTACGGCACTGTGAACTGCATTGCAACAATATGTCCAAATTAGAAGGCACTTGCACCCTCTAGATTCTAGAACAGCGACACTCAACCTTTTTTTACATGTGCTACAAAGACGTTTTAGGTATACTATGGTGTTGCGATATTGAGATATGTAGAGAGTACAACAAGCCCTTGTGTTTAGCGTTTGTCGATTACGAGAAAGCATTCGACAGCGTTAAACACTGGGCTGTATTTCGGCCTCTCATCCGTTGCGGTGTCGATTACAGATATGTAGACATCCTTCGAATCATTTATGAGTCGGCTACGATGCAGGTACGCTTGCTCAACTTAAGTGACTTCATCGCAGTAAAAAGACGTGTACGTCAGGGAGACACATCACCAAAACTCTTAGAGTAATTACCTCTAGAGAGATTCACGCTGTAACCGCACATGAGACATAAATAGCTATATCTAGCAACACAACAAAATAAGCGCCATATTGTGGCCTTGAATTAAAATAGACCCTATTTCAATATCATTAGGTTGCTTTATTGCTTGAACGACGTCGCTTTGTTTGGCAAAATTCTATTTTCGCCAAACAACAAAAAGCGGCACGTCACATGAAATAGAACATTATTTTGCATCTCATTCTGACATAAAGAAATTCGTATCGGTGTGTCTCATTTTTGCGATGTACAGTACATTTCGGCTCTCTCTAGAGGTAAATACTCTAAGCCAAAACTATTTACTAATGTCCTTGAAGACGTTATAAAGACACTGGATTGGGAAGAATCAGGTATTAAAATAGACGGTAGATACTTATCACACCTACGCTTTGCAGACGACCTTATTTTAATAGCTGATAATGTATCTAGTATCCAAACGATGCTAGAAAACTTACAAACTGCATCCTTGACGATCGGCTGAGGATGAACATGACTAAGACTAGGATCATGGCGAGTCACCATTTACATTTACCCCATGTAACAGTGGGACGATGCACAGTAGATGTCGTGGATGACTACATATATCTTGGTCACTGTTTGTCCTTAGACCAGGATATCCAAAGGAAAGAAGTCTCCCGACGTATACAGTTAGGTGGGCTGCCTTCAGAAAGCTTAGGGATGTCTTCCATTCGCGCAAAATACCTCAAAGTCTGAAAACTAAAGTTTTTAACCAATGTGTCCTTCCGACCCTCACTTATGCAGCCGAAACTTGGACGCTCACACAAGAACATGTGCACAACATAAAAGTGGCTCAACGTGCCATGGAGCGATCCATGTTAGGTATATCGCTCAGAGATAGAGTCTGCAACGAGAAGATCCGACAGCAAACAGGAGTGTTTGACGTCGGTCAACGCATTGCTGAACTCAAGTGGAGGTGGGCAGGCCACTTGGCCAGACGAAGCGATAGTCGGTGGACTAAGGCAGTTACGGAGTGGTGGTCTAGAGGGGCCAAGAGAAAGGTAAGCAGACCACCCGCCAGATGGATGGATGACATCGTTAGGTTTCAAGGGAAACGGTGGATGAGACAAGCACAGGACCGGAAGAAGTGGTGTGATGAAGAAGAGGCCTATGTCCAGCAGTGGATTGATGTGGGCTGATATGATGATGATGATGATGGTGTTGCGGGTCGAATCAAAGCAACTCTTAGCGGAAGGGTTGTCTAAATCCTTTTTTTTTTACTCGGAGAGCGTAGTTTCTATGATTGGCGCGAAATTTCAAATGGGGGCTAACCATAAACGCCCCGCGGGCCACAGGGTGAGTATATAAATGTTAAGGTGAAATCATACAGTATTACGTCTTACGCATAGAGTAAAGAAACAGCTAACTTACCAATCAGGACAATGGAACATACAAGGTCACGACTTAAGCGTACCACTGATAATGTGCACATACCATTGTTCCATCCAAACTCGTCAAAACTTTTGTAAATTACTATCCAACTAAGGTACCGCCATGGTACCGCTTACAATGTATCGCTTGACCTTTCTTACTTTTCAAGTTTATCTCAAATAAATTCAATAACCTTTTCCGTAAACCACCATTCTATAAATAAATAAATACATAAATAACACCCAACAGTCACATACATAGTCCTGACCATGGATGTAGTATATAAACAGGATTGCGCACGAAGAAAATGGTGTCATTCTGAAATAAGACATGTGCATGTAGCATAAGGTTTAATTTACTATGGTAAATGACATGGAGGAAGGCCGAAACCGAGTGAGACAGTATGAGGGGGTTTTATCCCTTTTCATTTGCAAGCCAGACCAAAAAAAATATTTTATCTAGTAGATTATTTTACATTCGCGAAAAGGTAATTACTTAGATTATATACTCGTCTAGATGACACATCACACCTCACCGTGCGGCTCAAAAAAAGTCTACCAAGGTAGACTCGCTTCTCACGTACGTCAGTGTCATTTGAACTACATATGGATAACGTGCTCCCGAAAAATAATTAATTATGCCGGTTTGTGCTGTCGAATTGTATCGCAATTGTGTGGGAAAACTGTATAATAATACCAATATCACTTTCTATCGGTAACATTATTGTTAAACCACTATTATTTGAAGAAAACATGAACTTTTAATTCATTATTTTGAAGATGAGTTTCATTGGCCAGTGTTGTCAATTTATTACTAGGAAAATTTGTTGAAACTCTGGGAGAAACTATAAAACACAAATATCATTACATAATATTTCGATCAGAATAACAACAAGAAGAATGGCATTATTTATTGAATGAGTAAATAAAACTTACCTACACGATATTAATGAAACCCACGACGACATGCACTTCATAGTAATTTTATTAATTCTTTGCCTTGCATGTACCATTCAAAATTTCATAAACGGGGTACTGCTATTGTCATCTTTGAAGAAACAGCGAGAACTTATTCAAGGTCCTAATAATATTTTTAGACGTCCTACGGATTCCGTACTAGCAAATTGCTGGAGAGACATAACACAGCGGAAACGAACGAAACGAAACGAAAAGAAGACCATTCGTAGCCTCACATGACTTCAGTTGTGTGTTCCGAACATTTTACTTATGATGATTTATATTTTACATAAATACAGAAATCAGATAACAGCCCAGGCAATAAATCCAAAGAGTTAATTCTATTCGGAAACAAACACTAGGAGATGGGTTTAGATCTTTATTGTTTTTACTAAAATGCGTTATAAATATAATTAATAGTATGATTACTTTAAATAAAGAAAAAAATATTTTATTTGACCTATTTTGTATATCAAATAATGGGGGAAAGTTAAGTTAATAATCTGGAGTAGGCATCCCTAAACACACACACCTTGACAGTTGGATTACAATAATTACACGACCCGTACTCACACATATCAACGAAACTGAGGACACTTTTAGCGCATCGTTTGTTGACATTGCTCAATCTAGACGAGTATATAATCTAAGGGTAATTAGTTCGATAAAAAAATAAACGCAGAATATCTATAGTAACATATAGAAAAATATTATTATTTAACTTTATTTATGGGTCCATAAACGAATTCATGGCATTACAATGGAAGGTTAAATGCATGATAGGAGAATTTGTAATTATAACTCTGGCCACTTGATAATAAAAATAAAATATGTCATGGCCATGGACGTAGTATATAAACAGGACTGCGCACTGTCATCGGAAAAACGAGCCGAGCGAGAGGTATAGGAAGGGGGGGGTGTGTCCCGTTCCTATAGGGTGACCATATTTTTTGGGATATACAGGAATTTTAATCAAATTGGCTAATATAAAGTCAAAAAATAATTTGAAATTGTACACCTGTGACATTTCGTTTCTCGTTTCAAATGTCACAGGTGTACAATTTCAAATTATTTACTGAGTGATGTAAGATTTCGGCACGAACGTATTACACTAACTGGTCCACTGTCTGCTACATTTTCACGCCTAAGCCACTGAACCGATTTTGATAGAATTTGATACAGAGATAGATTAGACCTTGGGTAAGGGCAAAAGGTTACCTTTTATTATATAGACAACGCTTGAAGGGGTTGAACAAAGAGATGGCAGTATGTATGGAAAAATCTAAACTGTTGAAGTTACAGATGTCAAACTTTACTCATTTATGAACAAAAATAACTGCACACTTTATGTTCTTAAAGTTAACCATAAAGGGGTTGAAATGTTACATAAAAATTTAAGCCGTTACAGTTATGGAAACCTTATTCCAAATGAAAAATAATGGCGTGAATAATATTAGAAAAATAGTATTATGGGGTCGAAATAAGGGATGAAATATTATACATAAAATCAATTTTTTTTTGTAAATATCAGTAATAATATGGCAGAAAGGAAGAAACTCTTTTGTTATTGATCCGATTGGTCTGAAATTCGAAATTTAAACCTCCCCTTTAAATTGAGATTCAGAATTATAGTTATCGCCGCCATTTTGAACTTTGTTAATGATTCGATTAAGATATTTGTTAGGTATGAGATGGTAGGACAACTACGTTGCCGTTAGGTTTTACAAGATTAGGTATGAATAATAACGTGTATCTGGTATTAAGTAGGTCAGCGATGCTCCTAGCTAGTGGTCCTGGCCTGTCCTAAAATAGGTGCTACGAGTATACGACCTCGGCCCCCGAACTACTGCAATCACTACCAACTTTCCCCTCCGTGGCTGTAGTATCCATCTCTATATTCCATACTTTCCTTTCCAACAACATCTTCTAGCCGCAAACTCTATTTCCTTTCCCCAGTTGAAGACGGACAGCAGCGTCATCAACGCGAACCCTCCTGCGCTCGCGAACTCGCCTGCCAAGCGTGGTTAGTATTGGCATAAACAATAAAAAAGCCTAATAGTTGTTAAAACCAGGACCAGGACTCCAGTCCCCGGCAGCCCCGCTATTCCTGGTTATGGTAGCGGCCACGGTAACGGCGGGGCAGAGGGTGGTAAGAATCTCTGGGTTAACCCCAGCTACCACCCCCGACGACGACTGGCACTGATAACACACAACATACGCACTTTGTGAACAGACGAGAAGATTGTTAACTGAATTTTGCTGTCAATAAAGATTTATTATTATTATTTTCATTTTTCATATCACCTATTAAAAGTATACGTATAAAACTATGATTTTGAACTTTTTTGCTAGGTCCTAATGGTCCAATATTTTGGTTTGGTCAAATATTTTTTTACACGGTTAGACAATATCACGTTTGTTACCTCAAAAACAAAATGCTTTATTCGACTTTATATTAGCCAATTTGATTAAAATTCCTGTATATCCCAAAAATATGGTCACCCTATAGGAACGGGACACACCCCCCCCTTCCTACACCTCTCGCTCGGCTCGTTTTTCCGATGACAGTGCGCAGTCCTGTTTATATACTACGTCCATCGTCTTGACCCCACACTAAGATCAAGTCTTGTATCGTGGGCAAGAAGCTTATACCCAAATGGAGATTGCATTCCGTATATAAAAGTGAAGCACAAAAAGTGACAATGAATGAAAATGACTTTTTGTTCATTCATTGTCACTCGAAAGAAAAGGATAGCAGGCAGTAGCAACGTCATTCAAGGTCAAATTTTGTGCTTCACTTTTATATACGGAATGCAATCTCCATTTGGGTATAAGCTTCTTGGTCGTGGGTATCAGGAACTACGAGAAACTTTTCGGTCCCACAAACACCCAGACCCGGAAGAAATATTTGTGGGCCGCACAAACATTTCTCTCGGTGCGGGGATCAAACCCTCGGCCTCTCGTTTCACAGGTGGCGCGGCGTCTCACCAACTGTGCCACGAAGGCTGTATGGTTTTAAGGAAAATCTTATAGAAAAGTATGAAACGTCAATCGGTACCTATTAGTTTAGTTAGGTTCATGGACGTAATAGGTATATTATATTACGTCCATGGTTGGGTTATATACATTGAGGTATTAGAACCTTACTGGTTATATATTATGTTGTTTCTAACCTGCAATAGCACTGTTATGGCAATAAACAGGAGTTGGAAATAAGTAATTGATAACCTTCGATTATGATAAAATAAAGATAATATGGTAAATTCAATAATATTCGCACTCAATAGCATGGGTTATAACCTTGGTTATAACCGTCATTACACATCAGCCGACCCACTGCACTGCAAGGGATCGCTGTTTGCAAAGTTATAATAATGAATCATTACGAGATATGAGACTAGATGTAGAATCATTTACAATTGATGTGTGTGAAACTGAAATTGGGACGTGCAGTGTGGTGCAGTGGTTGAAAGTTCGAATCCCAGGTAACATAAGCACCTATAAACTATAACTTTTGGTGACATGCACAGACTAAGTGCCATGTATGTATCAAGATATTATATTCCATCCATCCATCCATCAGTTAAAGGATGTCCACTGCTGAGCATAGGCCTCTCCCAATGATTTCCACAGTGACCTGTTGGAAGCAGCCTGCATCCAACGACGTCCCGCGACCTTTACCAGTAGTGCGATTCACGTAACTTTTTGACGCGCCGATCAAGTTGCGGTGCGGTTACAATTAAGTTTACGCTTTGGTACAAAATGGTATTCTTGTAAGTGTTTAGCTGCGCGTGAACTGCGCGTCAACTGCGCGTGAGCTGCGCGTCAACTGCACGTGAGCTGCGCGTCAACTGTACGTCAGACGTATGAAATTTGTTTGACATTGACATATACGCGCAGCAGTAGATTTATCGTTTGCGTGACGCGAAGTTGACGCGAGCGTATTTGACAGCGGTTGTCAAAATTACGAGAATACGAAAAGGGCTATTTTGATCGAAACTTAACCGCAACTGCACTGCAACTGAACTTATTATAATACGTGAATCGCCCTACAGCATAGCCCTCTCCATAGCTCGATGAGTGACTGAGCTTCCTAATAAGGCCCATAAGGCAGATTCTTAATGAGGCAGATATTATATTACACGCACTTAAACGGTGAAAGAAAACATCGTGAGAGAACCTGAAAAGCTATATGATACTACTTAAAATAATTCCAATACATGAAATGAGTGGGCCAATGTTTTATGGAAAAACAAAACTAGCCTGAATGGCTATCTTGTAAAATAAAACTTTTCTATCAATTTATATTGTACTTACGTACTTAAATTATTCTTGTGACTATTATGCAATGGCATTTAAATGTTCTTTTCGTATTATTTTCTAATTATACTAAATAATCGTAATTCGTCGAGTTCACATAGTAACGCACTGATATCTGTATGTTGGCACAACTGACGCCGCCATGTTATTCTGCTAACTTCAAGCCGGTGTCACTCAAAACAAATATATTTTGATCGTACGCCCCACATTGTTGTTTATCTGCAATAAATAAATACAGTAGCGAGACACATTCTAGTTGGAGTTTATTGATAGCTCATTGTGAAGTTAATCGGTAAATTATAAATTGAATCTTCATTTGGGAGCCCGATCCGCCACGATGGAAGTCGAGCAAATTGCTTCAGACTCTGAAAACGTGGCGGCCGACGAAAAGCCGGTCGGCGAGGAGGGCGCCGGCGACGCCACCACATCGCATACCGATAAGTTGCGTCGCAAGAACAAGAAATACGCACGTTCGAACAGCAAAGATGGTGCTGTTACTGTGGTCGCTCCACTGCCGAAATATCGCAGCTGGAAAAATAGCCGCCGACCGCGCAACGGGCACGGTAGAGGGCTGCCAAAGAAAGGTGCGTATCGTATCTTTGTCTATAGATAAACAAACCGGTCGGAGGCGGGGAAAGTTCTAGAAAAGGTGACATCGTGCTTAGAGTTTAGACTATTAATTTGTGGGAAATTAACATAAAATTGTTTACTGCGCAGCAACTTGTTATGGTGGTTTTGTGTGATCGGACGCGGTATGAAGGTCACGTCGTGTTTCTGCGCAGTTCGCCCCGCTACTGATGTATAAATAATATGAGGCTGGCCGCTTTATCTGCGTGTAGGCTGATTATAGTTGAACGACATATTACGTAACGGTTGATTGTAAACAACTTTCGACATCCAAGGCTATTTTGGTGGGCTCGTTCGATATTCAAAATTGCGCGCGGAGCTACGCTGGTCACAACACAGTATTTATGTTTACAGAATACAGATTTATGGTAGATCGACGTTAGAACGGCTATTTTTCCCTCCCTCAGTACATATGTTGCTTTGTGTGATCCGTACCCGCGCCAATCATTACCTTCGATACATATACCCACTTTTAGTCATAAATATTTTATTGGCGTCGAATATCGGCGTAAAGCAATACTATATTATTATCATGAATGGAGTGAAGAGGTTTTGAATGATATACCTTAACAAAATCTGACTATCTTGTAAATAATATTGTTTACATACTTATGTTTATACCTACATATCAATCTTAAGATAAGCATAGATTAAATTACTTTGCAGAAGTGATAAAAACTATATTGAATGGTTGTTACATAAAACATGCTTATGATAATAACAATAATGTAAAATATTGAGAAATAAAGTCATGTGGTTTATTTTTAATGTTCTGACTCATAAAAACATATCCATATAAACATTGCATTTACATACCTAGTATGTCTTCTGGTTAGACAATATACATTTACAAATATTGATATTAAAAAATATTTTCCCCGTTTACCTCCATTAATGGTTTTCCATACTACCTACACATCATAAAAATCATGATCTTGAGTTTATAGGAGTCCACCCTTGGGCATAGGTGCTTGGATGATGGTGTCTCGTCCAACCATGTCAAGTTGTACTATGCGGTTCAACTAAGAATAGGACTGACCCTGCACCATATTGATTCGTAGTAGCTGTCAAATCGCACAATTTAGGTAGGGTGAGCAAAACAAGATTTCTTAAAATAATATTTTTGTTGAATAAAAATAATATTTTTAATATTTAATAATTCATAAAAAAATTAACAAATGAATAATGTCGTGTTATAGTTACTCTCTGGCGAATAATTGCATATGAAGTAAATAAAAAATTAAAAAAATATTCTTTTTTAAGCTATTTATGACTAAACATTCTTGTTTATGTGTCCATATAACATCAGCTATATTCTCTTTTCAATTTTTTAATAATCAGCCACCTGACCCACTTTTTTTTAAATATGCTTTTGCCTATGTTCATCAGGGATAATGTTTTGATTCCAAAAATAATGATGCTTTTTTAAATTGTTTTACTTAGATTATATACTCGTCTAGATTGAGCAATGTCAACAAACGATGCACTAAAAGTGTCCTCACTTTCGTTGATATGTGTGAGTATCGGTCGTGTAATTATTGTAATCCAACTGTCAAGGTGTGTGTGTTTGCCTACTGCAGATTATTAACATAACTTTTCCCCATTATTTGATATACAAAATAGGTTAAATAAAATATTTTTTCTTTATTTAAAGTAATCATACTATTAATTATATTTATAACGCATTTTAGTAAAAACAATAAAGATCTAAACCCATCTCCTAGTGTTTGTTTCCGAATAGAATTAACTCTTTGGATTTATTGCCTGGGCTGTTATCTGATTTCTGTATTTATGTAAAATATAAATCATCATAAGTAAAATGTTCGGAACACACAACTGAAGTCATGTGAGGCTACGAATGGTCTTCTTTTCGTTTCCGCTGTGTAATGTCTCTCCAGCAATTTGCTAGTATGGAATCCATAGTCTAAAAATATTATTAGGACCTTGAATAAGTTCTCGCTGTTTCTTCAAAGATGACAATAGCAATACCCCGTTTGTGAAATTTTGAATGGTAATAAACATGCAAGGCAAAGAATTAATAAAATTACTATGAAGTGCATGTCGTCGTGGGTTTCATTAATATCGTGTAGGTAAGTATTATTTACTCATTAAATAAATAATGCCATTCTTCTTGTTGTTATTCTGATCGAAATATTATGTAATGATATTTGTGTTTTATAGTTTCTCCCATAGTTTCAACAAATCTTCCTGGTAATAAATTGACAACACTGGCCAATGAAACTCATCTTCAAAATAATGAATTAAAAGTTCATGTTTTCTTCAAATAATAGTGGTTTAACAATAATGTTACCGATAGAAAGTGATATTGGTATTATTATACAGTTTTCCCACACAATTGCGATACAATTCGACAGCACAAACCGGCATAATTAATTATTTTTCGGGAGCACGTTATCCATATGTAGTTCAAATGACACTGACGTACGTGAGAAGCGAGTACCAAATTTGGTAGACTTTTTTTGAGCCGTGCGGTGAGGTGTGATGTGTCATCTAGACGAGTATATAATCTAAGTTGTTTTAGTATTTTGAGCACCTATACAATGCAAACAAACAATCAAAACTTTACTTTTTATACCATTAATTTTAAAAAATGCTGTAGCATTTAGTTCTTGTCTTATGTATGAATCCTTAAATGCTGGCTGTGTGCAGAGGCGCTAGACAAGTCCGTGCTAACCCCTTTAGGAATACTGGTGTGTGATAAATTAATAAATAACATCCAACAGTCACATATATAGTCTTGACCCCACACTAAGATTGAGTCTTGTGTCGTGGGTATCTGAAACTACCAGAGACATTTCGGTATCACGAACCCCCAGACCTGAAAGGAAATTTTGTGTGCCGCACAAACATTTCTCTCAGTGTGCGGATCGAACCCGCGTCATTTCGTCTTACAGGCGGCGTCTTACCACCTGCGCGACGGAATTGTTTTTATTATTATTCACATTATTTAAAGGAGAAAGAAATAAAATGTTTTATGGGTTGAGTTGCAAAAATGGAAGAAAAAATATTTTGAACTGGTAAAATAACAAGTATCAAAATTATGTATGGGAAAATTAGGCATAATAATTAATTTGGGTTTGATAAATTGTTTATCTACCATGGTTACACAGATAATGATTTGTTATGCACAGTGGTCAGATAACACTGTTATTTGCAACAATTTAACACATTATTAATTTGTGTGACATCTACAAATAACATTACACATTAGGTAATAGACGCAAATTATGAAAATGTATTCCAAATGGTTATTTATATGTACATAGCAGTGGTTTACACATTCTAGACTTTTCACTTATGTATGAATGCATAATCATATTTCACTTGCTTTAATTGTGGAAAAAATTGTGAAGAACTATGGATAAAATTCCTCAGTAATAATAAAAACAATGGATAGTCTATCAATTCCAATTAGTGTAAAATGTAAGACTACAAAACTCATCCTAAAATGATGTGGGTCATGCATAAACATCATTTTGCAACACCCTGGATAAAAAATATGTTTTTGCTCTTATAAAGATTGTCTATGTCTGCCTTTACATTCAGGATACGCCAGTGTCGCAAGCTTTACAATTTACATTTTGGCTCATTGGTCATATGATGTGTTTCAATTTTGAATATTAATAACAGTTCATAAAGGTTCGTGGTGGAATGATGGTAACGAATTTTTTTTTTTTTATAATGGCCTTGCATAGTGGCGGCATTGCACTTGATGGAAAGTGCCAATGCCGCCCAGGCAGAGTATCCATTGGCATCGGACGGCAGTCCCATGCCAATGGAAACAATTATGCCGGCCTGCTTAGGTGCCTCTTCACACCACGGCGGAAGGACCCAGGATTGTAGGAAGGAGGGAACACGTGCGCCGGCAAACAATTCCACAGCCTGACGGTGCGGCACAGAAACGAATTTGAGAACCGTTTGGTTCGCGCCGGGATGGTGTGGACCGTCAAGCTATGGCTTCGCAAGCCAGCACGCGTGGTTCTGGTTAGGAATGGAGAGGAGGGGAGCAAGTTGAACAATTCCTCAGAGCACTCACCGTGATACAGGCGGTAGAACACGCTTAGAGAGGCGATATCTCTCCGGAGTTGTAGCGACTCCAAGTTGCTCGTAACGTCTGCATCATTCACAATGCGGATGGCCCGCCGCTGCAATCCATCCAAGGCATCGAGCAGGTACTGGGCGGATCCATCCCAAAGGTGCGAGCAGTACTCCATACCCGGCCGGACCTGCGCTTTATATAAGCGGCAAAGCTGACCGGGCGTGAAAAACCGACGCACCCTGTTCAGGACTCCAACCCTGCGTGATGTGGCAGATATTACGCCCTCGATGTGATTCCTTGGATTGAGATCACAGCGGATATCCACACCAAGGATACACAGGTCATTCCGCACTGAGAGGGGAGTACCCTGAAGAATGGGGAGGGGAGAGAACGGGGATTTTTTGCACGTGAACGCACACACCTGGGTTTAGATTTTTTGAACACACAATGGACTCGCCTACCAACATGGTGGTCACTAGTTTAAATCCCGGATCTCAATTGGAGGACTAACGTTCTTTTGATTGCTAAGGAGGCCCCTGCTGTAAAGTAGGACCTATATGGGGTTGCATTGCATTTTTATAATAGTATTATTTACTCAAAACTATTAACAGCCTAATTTTATTGACAGCCTTCGTGGCGCAGGCGGTTAGATGCGGCCTATAAAACGAGAGGCCGCGGGTTCGATCCCCGCGCTGAGATAAATATTTGTGCGGCTCACAAATATCTCTTTCGGGTCTGAGTGGGCCGGGCACATAGCTCGCAGAACCGATGACCGTTGGGGCCGAAAGGCTCTAGAGTGGAGGCCACAGCCAGGCCGCTTCCAACAGGTCGATGTGGAGATCCTTGGGGGAGGCCTATGTTCAGCAGTGGACTTCCTGTGGCTGAGATGATGATGATGATTAAGATTGTAACTATATTAAGAAGTAACTGTGGGTGCAGGTGGCGCGGGCGGCAAGGGCGTGTGGGGTCTGCCCGGCTCGGAGCTGCTCGAGGAGTACGTGGAGGACGCCAACGACCCCAACTACGACTCCGAGGCCATCACCAACGGCGACGTGGAGTTCAAGCAGGTGATCGTCGAGGCGGACCCTGAGGAAGTCGTGGTGAGTTACAACTACCAACTTTAAATTGTCTAGATAATGTCTTAACTTTCTACAAATGCCCATGATGGCAAGCTCAATGGCATACAGGTCTGTATCCGGATTGCAGAGGATGCTAGAGTAACTACTGGACATATTAAGAATTTACATCTTATGTCTCAGAATGGCGAGCGCCATGGAATGCCAAGTATTGCTTTGTAATTCAAGGTACTGTTTGGTTTTGCCACTGTTCATGGACGGTCGTATCGCTTACCATCAAGCGGACGGCATGGTCGTCTCGCCATTCATAGCAATAAAAAATAAAATTAAAATAAAACCCGAAAAATTAACCACATGGGTGTACTATGAAGGGTCCTTAACCATTATGGACGGTAGCGCCTTTCAGATGGATAAAAATACCCTACCACTAAAAACGTGAATGATAAGATATTAAAGTTTAACAATTTAGCTTTCTACAGGGTTGATTCCTATAAGATTTTACGAGGGAAGCTTTTTATGGCTTGTTTCCGTTGACCGATTAGGTTAATACTGGCGGTAGAGGCAAGTAGGACATTGAGGGTGCTACTGACCCAAAGACCCTTAGTTGCCGTCCCTTAGTAATAAGGCGTGAGCCGTGATGGTATTGTAGAACGAACCCAAAATACACGGCGATTTGAGGCGGGAGATTAGAAGGCAGATGCTTATGGGGATAAAATAACTCGAAGTTTGTACACAAAAATAAATTAATCGTAATACGTCATAGAAATTATGCAGCGCGCCATTAGCTTGTAATATCGGTGCGGTTCAATTGGCGTCGCGTCTCATTCGGCCGACCTTGTGCGCGCTGTTTACAAACGCGCAAGTTTTTGACGAAAACACGCAATTTGGTGCGCGTGGCGACCGCGGCGGGCGCGGGGGCGTTCGTGTTGTTTTTTTTGCGCACTTCATTGCGGTTGCAGATGGGTGTGATGCGTGACGGGTTACCATTGATAAGCGAACGCGCCTCGATCGTTTTTGATTATTTAATTATCGTGAGTTTGTTTCGAGTTGGCTGGAACGGTTTTAACAAGAACGTAATTTGGGGATATGGGGTAAATTAACGGCGACGTAGTCTTTCAATGGATAAAGTCTTCGACCGAACTTTGCAACATCATCAACATCTCATATCTTAATGTCTCCTAAGTTTATAACACCTCTGTACTAATATTATATTAAGAAAAAACAAATGATTGTTTGGACTGAATAGGCTCTGAACAGGACCCATTTGAAAAATTCTTTCACCTTAGATCCCTTCATTATCCCTGATGAACATAGGCTATGGATTATTCTCAACACAGCGTGTTCTCTGTGCATCCAGGCAGAGCCGGGGCGGGGCTCTAGTATTATATGAACACAATGAAATATTATCAGGACACTGGATAAGTTCAGACGGAGCTGTGTGAATCGGATCGTTTTAGAAGTATCGCTAACAGATCTTGTTATTGTTAAATTATTAATAAGTGCAAATGACGAGACGGATAAGTCGCTCATATGGCAAAGGTTAGGGTCATGCCGGCTCAATAAGAGAAACACTACTCAGAATTTATTATACCACTTTATTAATTATTATAGCACTGTACCAAGCGCGTATCCACCATAGTGAGCACGATGGGCATGCCCACAACCCTAAAGGACTTATTTAGTAATACTTCCACTCTTTTATGGGATCGATAGACTGATAATATTATATCTTATGCCATAATACCATCAATATAATAATCGCGGAGTTGAATCTTTATTGCGTATAATGATCATGAGCAAGATCATACACAGACTCCCACTTCTTTGATTTTCGGGTTGCCATGCCCACAACCTTGTTTGAAGGCTGGATCCGCCATTGCACTGTACTACCTTCTTCACACACATTAGCACCTGGTGGTAATTGCTGTCCACTGCGTCTGGATTGACCTCTTCATTCATAAGGATGTGATATGAGCTGACTCAAAAACGTTAATTATAGACGTCAAAAATTACTAAACGATTCGACGATCTCTTTTTAACGATTTTCGTTTATGTGGTTGATTAGCCGTTTTTTTTTTATGAATAAGGGGGTGAGTATTTACTGCCGCGGGGCAGGCGAATCAGATAATCAAAATCAGATTTTTATTTACACGGCGTGGTAGTGCTTGATGGTCTGTTGGAAAACGAAATAAACACGGCGGTCAGTATGTTCACAGTCGCGGTTTCGAATCCCGCATTATAACGATGAAGGAAAAAATGGTTAAGGAAACCTGCATAACCATAGCGATTTGTGAGAATTTCTATGGTGTGTAAAGTTCGCCTACAGCTAGGCCAGCGTGGTGGACTATATGTTCTAACCACTCACAATCGTTCTCTCAATTGTAAAGGCGGCCCGTGCTTACAGTGGATCGTATATTGGACTGATACAGTACAATACCATATGCGAATCAGATAGCCGACACATACATGTGTCACTATGACGGGTCCCTAATCACTATGCACTGTGGTTGCTGCCTGAGCGTATACTGCTGTAATAATTATCAAAAAAATGTTTTGTAGATAAAGATTGATATAAAAATATGTTGACTGACACGAGTGCATAATTTAAGCACAGTACCTCAGGCAGTGGCGTAACAATAGGGTGGCAGAGTGCGCAAAATGCCACGGGCCCCGGGCCTAAGGGGCCCCCGGCCCGGCAGGGCCCTGGTCTGACAGTATCTCAGGCCCGACAGGGCCCTGGCTTGATAGGGCCTCAAATTTAAGCCCAACAGGGTGTAAGCACAGAAGAATATAACTTTAATAACGAAATTATTAATATTAAAAAAATGACTACATTTTAAGCATGACAAACATTTCATAATGTAGGTATTTTATTTAAATGTTTTGATTTTGTTTCATTATAGTCTAAACTTAGAAACCTTTAAATTATGATTTAATGAATATTAAGTTAATATTTTCCAAATAAATCTAAACATGTCTTGCTCTAGATATGATTTTAGTGGTAGCGAAAAACGAAAGAAAAAGAGGGAGTCTGAAGCGTTAAATAAAAAGTTCTCTAAAATAAGTCAGTTCTTTCGGAACGAGCAATTTATCGATGAGTCTGGGAACTGTTTAATCCATTTGGATTAAACTAAAATTCCATAATAGCAAATCCCGACGATAGATATTATTCAGACCCAAAACAACCATAAGTACGAGCAAACATGAAATTGAACCATAGTTAGGAGTGGAAAATATTAAATCTCCATATATTGCAGATAAGTGTAGTAAAACAAATATGACGAAGTGAAACGATTTGTGATTAAGAAAGGTTCGCAGTAAACCCAATGGTCCCTTCTTAAGTGACAGTGCCAATAAATAATAAAATAAATAAATTAAATAATAAACAAACGCACCTACTACGTTTCGCTGACTATATTGTCTTGATGGCGGAATCGCTAGAGGAGTTGCAACAGATGCTAGACGGTCTGGATTCAGTCCCACAGCGAATAGTTCTTAAAATTAAATTCGACAAAACCAAAGTAATGATCCACCACCACCTCGATCCAAGACCTGTCGCTTTATGTGGTCACCAGCTCGATGTTGTTCCTGAATATACTTAACTGGGGAAGGCCCTTTGACTAGGTAGAAACAATTTTAAAAAAGAGGCTACGAGTCTTCTCGTCACCTAACACCTTTTTCCCAAAAGATTGAAAACGATAGTTTTCAACCAGGGCGACCTACGGTGCTGAGACTTGGCCACTCACTGTACGACTGGTCCACTAGCTTATGGTCGCTCAGCGAGCTATGGAGCGTGCTATGGTCGGTGTCTCTTTGGAAGATAAGATCCGTAATGAGCTTATCGGACAGAAAATCAAAGTAATAGACATAGCATACAGGATTAGCAAGTTGAAGTGGCAGCGCGCTGGCCACATCTGTCGAAGAACCGATAACCGTTGGAGTAAACGTGTTCTTGAGTGAAGACATCGTCTTGGGTAACGTAGTGTAGGACGCCCTCCAGCTAGGAGCGATGATTTGCAAAAGGTCGTTACCACATGCTGGATGCGACAAGCTGACCGACAGGGTGAAATGGCGAAATTTGGAGGAGGCCTATGTCATATGTATGTAATAGGGAGAAGAAGAGAACAGCAAAAGGCTGATTATGAATGTTTGAGTTGAGGGTTATGACACCTGGAAACAAATTTTAAATGCGATAAAGAGACACGAAATATCGAAAATTCACTTGGATTCGTGTCTTTTATATGAATTATGAACATTGGCGGTTACATTGGACATTAAATGAGGAGTAATAATCCATTAAAAAAAAAATCATTTTTTTGATGCCAAGAACTATACTCCACTTAGTTACTACTAATTTAGCTTTTCGTGGTCAAAGAGAAAGCGCAGATAATTTAGAGGAATGGTTGAATAAGTCCAAGGGACAGATAAAATACTTAATTCCGAAAATACAAAAGAGCTAATTGCTGTTTTGGGCCTAAAACTCCATTATATTTGATACAACTCAAGATTTTTCTAAAACATACCAATTATGTGAAGTTTACCGGTACTGTGTGATAGAAAGAAATGAAAATGGATTTATAAAAGCACTCTTTAGCCCATATAAGCCCCATTGCAGGGCACGGGCCTCCTCTACGATCCAAAGAACGATTTAGAGTGGTTAAACCATATAGTCGACCACGCTAACCTAGTGGGGGTTGCCGGACTTTACACACCATAGAAACTCTTGCAAATCGCTACGGTTTGCAGGTTTCTTTATGCTTTCCATCACCGTCATAGTGCGTGGTGATTGAATATCAATACACACTTGACTCCGAAAAGTCAGAGGCGTGCCTTGGGATTCAAACCCCCGAGCACCATGAACATGTTGGCGGCTGCGTGTGGACAATTAACCACCAGGCCACCAAGCACCTTAAAAAATAATCATAAAAACGAAACTACAGAGTTATTTTTTTTATATTTACGAAGGGCCCCATTTGATGATGATTGCCACGGGCCCCCGATGGGGTAGTTACGCCACTGACCTCAGGCTAGAAAAAATACAGAATGATATCGTCACATGGTATTTAATTTAAACCATATGTTCCTAACCACCCCAGGTAATATTGTACCAAGTTTGAAAAGAAACTGCCTGGTAGTTTTGTCAATAATCGCAATTTTAGTTTTCAAGGATTTTGATCAACCGGTATATAGATTTTTTGCAAATTTTTTGTTGTAGCATTTTGTCTGAAGTCCAAAAATCTACCACCACCTGGCTTCGTTTTCGGTTGCAGACTTGATATACTCAGTATACCAATATCATACTATCAGCCTATCAAAAAATCTCATTACCTACTCTTTAAGTGTAGATGATTAAGCGCAATATTTTTTGTTACCAAGAATGACTCATAGCCCTTGTGCCGTATAAAGAAATAACGAAGTGTCAGGGCGATACCAAAGCCGTTAACTTGGGGAACTACCTATCAGGCTAACGGCATTAACTATTAATCTTTGTCTAAATACGATTGTAACAATTAAGCCATAATTAAGCGGAGCCGAATATTGGCTCCAATGGCGAGAAAAATAGATAATAATATGTTTATCATTATCTCACAAGAGATTGAAGTAAAGTGACAATTTAGTTGTCGCCTTTCATTCGGTGAGTGAGATTTTTGGATGCCCAATACCCCTTTCCTCTTTTCATGCTTTTTCCTTCTCACTCCTCTCCCGATTTGGTGCATCCGCAACACATCTATGTGAGAATTTGAGGCATAAAATGTGTGGTGGCCTTTTAGTAACGGACCAGACGCGGTTCAAGTCGCAGGGCACACCTCTTACTTCAGGGTCATATGTGGATTGATAGCCACTCACCATGCACTATAACTGTGAAGGAAAACATCTTGAGGAAACCTGCACACCATAGAGATTTGTATAAAATTCTATGGTGTGTAAAAGTACCCTACTCGCACTAGACCAGCGTGGTGGACTAAATGGCCTAACCCCTCTCAATCGTAGTCTCGATTATGGAAGAGGCCGGTGCTCTGCAGTGGAACATTTACGAGTTGATACTGTACAGGACATTTGAGGTGACAATAATATACATAGTCAGGTCATAAATTCTGTCACATGTTTAATATAAAACTAGCGGCCCAGCCCGGCTTCGCCTGGGTGCAAATACAGATTCCAGTCCATATTTTATTTAAAATCAACATGACAGCCGTTGTCTAAACTGCTTATCCAATTCCAATCCCATCCTGTACCTATTCTTCTGTCCCATTTATCCACTTTATATTCTATTCTATCCTATCTCTTCAGATTTAAATCATTATTTTTCTACGGAGATATTATAAAAGTGTTACTACTCCGACGACATTCATTGAAATCAATTAAACAATACCATAGCTGACCTGGCCCCGCTTTGCTTTGCCTTGGTTATCATAGGATTCATATTATGTTCAATTATTTAGCATAATAATTTAACAACTTGTATGCCTACACTTGATGTTGCTATCCTACTGTCCTGCTAAATCCCGTCTTACCGTCTGACCGTCTTAACCGGTCTGTTCAGTCACTTCTTGATCCGTCCTTTCTCTTCATTATCCATTCGGTTTTATACTGTGCATTTACACTTCGTCCTATCAAATCTGCCAGCTATCCCAGTTCTCTCCCGCACCTCCCACTCTATTATATCCCGTCTCTCCATATCCAAATAGTGTGCCTTATGAATTTTTGACATTAAAATCTTTAGTGATTCTGATTATCCATGCAATATTCCATCCCTTATTTCACACCCACAATGCTGCTTTTCCAAAAATATAGCAAGCAATATTTAGGTAAAATATGACCTATCTCACTCACAGACGATATATTACATTAATTTCTATCAGTGAATTATAGTGAAGGAAAGTGTAAAAATTGGTGATAAAAGTGAGTCAATCTTGAAAATAAGTAAATATAACTTTTCACGTGTGCAAATTATTTATTTAATTGTCTCTATTTATGTAGCTTGATATATTCTCCTTAGTTCACACAAAATACATTTCTGAATGCATTATTTGACAACCAATTTAAACGTCAATCCGTTTAATTAATGTCATTAATTTACATCTTTTAAAAACTAAAATACGCCATTAATCGAATATTGTTGATATATGTTGTCGTTTCGAAACCTTCATTTAAATACGTTCTTTAATTTGAGGGAAGAGTTTACCGTATCGACGGGATGAACATTAAATATTTGACAGTTACGAACCCATGAACATTTTGTATGAGAAAATGTTAATAAGCTAATAGAAACTCGGGAAACCGGGAACGTGATAAAAAGTATCCTATGTCCTTCTCCTGGTTCTAAACTACCTCCCCACCAATTTTCAGCCAAGTCAGTTCAGCCGTTCTTGAGTTATAAGTGGAGTAACTAACACGACTTTCTTTTATATATATAGATAATTGAAACAAGTTTATTCATTATGTAACCATTTATATACCAAAATGAACTTAACAAAACATAGATTCTTATGACACTAAAGTTTATTCAAAATGACCTCCGTGATTTTGAATACAGGCCTTCAATCTGCGCGGCCAGTTGTCTATCGCAGCACGAACGAGGTCCATGTCAATATCGGCGGCTGCCTTAATCAAGGATGTCTTGAGTGACTCCAAATTGGGATGAGGCTTTGAGCAAGCCTTTTCCTCCAAGTGTTGCCATATCTTGTAATCTAACCGCTAACGGATTCAGATCTGGACTGGAGGAGGGTCAGTCTTCGTGCCGGATGAAGTCGATTTCACGCGCCGCCAGCCAGTCTTGTGTGCTCTTCGCTCTATGAGCTGGCTCCGAATCTTGTTGGAATACCCAGTGCCTGTTATTGAAATGGTATGAGAAACAGGTTCCACAAGGTTCGTCAGGACTGTATTTTGATACACAACTGCATTCGTTTTTACACTTTTCTCACAAAAATGTACCTCTGTTAAGCCCCAATAAGAAACTCCCAACCATACCATGAGCGAGGATGGAAAATTACCTCGTTGGACACGCGAAATACGGTTGCTCGCTTCTTCACTACTGTGTCTACCTTATCATTTTGTTTGTTGTAGCTCTCTTCTACGGTAAAAATTTTTTCATCCGAAAAAAGATTTTTTTCTGGTGGTAGGTCTCTCATATGTGACAGGCTGCCTGGGTGGGTACCACCGCAATGTCTATTTCTCCCGTCAAACATCAGTTTAAATGCACTGTTGTGTTTCGGATTGAAGGACATTGTAGCCAGAGTAATTACTGGATATATTGAGATTTAACATCTTATGTCTCAGGATGGCGAGCGCAGTTGAATGCCAAGCATTGCTTTGTAATTCAAGGTGTTGTTTGGTTTTACTACTGTTCATGAGCGGTCGCATCGCTTACCATCAGGCGAACGGCATGCTCGTCTCGACATTAACTGCAATAAAAAAAATAAAAAAAAGAATGTCCTGTTATTTTTTTCCCGCGTGCCGCTTCAACAAAGCGCGGCATCTCTTCGGTCTCAGGTCCATTAGACGAGCATTCAAACGATGTCCTGTTTTTCTTCGATATGCCCGAAGCCCTAAGTCTTCATTTAACACCCTTTTCACCGTGGTTCTGCTTAACCCCATCTCTTATATCCATATTTTCTAAAATCTTTGAGAAAGTTATTTATAATGCCCTTTATAATTTTTTCGATAAATTTAATATATTAAGTGAAGAACAAAAAGGATTTAGGAAAGATTAAAATATTAACAATGCCATTTTTGACTTTTTAAAAATTATTGTAAATAATGTTGACAATAGAATACCGGTATGCTCGATTTTTATGGACATGACTAAAGCCTTTGATTTTGTTAACCACCAGATTCTTCTCCATAAATTAGAAACATATGGTATACGAGGTAACGCTTTACAACTTATATCGTCATACTTAAGCAATAGAACTCAACATACCGAAATAATAAAAATATGTACTAAAACCAAAATAGAAAACTCATACTCCTTTGATACACGGCAAATAGCGTGTGGCGTACCACAAGGTAGCGTACTTGGCCCCTTATTGTTTTTAATTTACATTAACGATTTACCATTAAATGTAACTTATCCATTATGCCTTTTTGCAGATGGCAGTACAATAACAATTAAATGCAACAATAGTACAACATATGAATCAGAAATAAATGACGCTTTAGATCAGATCATAAGATGGCTAGAAAACAATCAACTTAAGGTTAATTTAGAAAAAACTAATCCATTTTTCTCAAAGGGCTAAAAAAAGTCATATTAATGTCAAATATAAAACTAGTACAATAACAGATTGTAGACAATAACAGAAACAAACAGCACCAAATTTCTAGGAGTGCATATTGATTATAAGCTAACATGGAAAAACCACACAGAAATAATATGTCAGAAGCTACACAAATATTCATATGTACAGTCAGCGACATAAGTCGCTACACATTCACGAGATTTGAAATTGTCTTATCATCCAAAATAATAATTATTTTCAATATCGTATGGCACTTCTCGGCATAGATGACTTTACTTGGTTATATTTTACGACTACAGAGTAGTACGTACAAATTTTAATTCATAAAAAGCTTATCAAAAAATGTGAAGTGTTCAGCGACTTATGTCGCTGACTGTACTTTATGAACTTACAAAAATAGTAAACCAAAACGCTGTCCTTGTCGCCTATCACGGTTATGTCGCCTCTAACCTTCGATTCGGCATAATCTTTTGGGGCAATTCCACTGAATACCAGTCAATATTTAAAGCACAAAAGAGGTGCATACGCGCTATATGTGGTATCACATCTAGAGATAGCTGTGTCCCGCACTTTAAGTCACTTACGCCCAAATACTGGAACGCAACTTAAATATAAATGGCGCTTAACTACGTTAATCCCGATTAAATGTACTGGCTAAGTGGGCCGTGCGCTGTTAAGAGCAACTTATTATTTGAATGGCGTTCCAGTATTCGGGCGTTAAACTTTTAACTGTCGCGTCTAGTTATATTTATGAAGTAGCTTTATTTGTTAAAACTAATCCAAACTTATTTATAACGAACATCCAAAAACAAAACCGTAATTTAAGAGGAGATAATCTTCTTAGTACTGAAACATCCAAGACTACATTTAAGCTTAAGAGTACAGTAGTACAGCCATAAAAATATATAATAAGCTACCCGACAGCATTAAAACCCTCGACATCAAACGCTTTAAAAAACACCTAAATACACTTCTTGCAGATAAATGTTACTACACAATACAAGATTATTTACAAGACTCATTTATCACTACTACGAGCACTGTAATAATATGTTTTTAAGAAAAAAAAGATGGTTATTTGTTTCTTAAATAATTATTACTTTAATAGATTTATTATACTAATTCAGCGTAGATTATAAGTTATTTTCTTCTTTTTTTTAATGTTTAGAATTTTAATATTTGTTATATAGATTTGATTGATTACGTATATTGTTATGTTATGTTTCTTTATGTTAACCAGTTAACCAGTTTTGTACTTCATATTATTGTATGCCAATTTGGCGGGCCATAGTGGTCCATACAAAACACAATTGTAACACCTTGTGTAAACCTATGTCCACAATAAAAGTTGTTGATTTGATTTGAAGGGCCAACAGTTTCTGCTTACGTTTGGGATTTCTTTGAATTCGCGCCTTCACAGCTTTTATCACTGCTGGAGTCCTAACAGACCGAGGGCGACCACTTCTTTACCTATCATCTACACTACAGTCTTCATTGTATCGTTTGATGGTACGATAAACGAATCTTTTGGTGATATTCAAATTTGTCAGTATGTCAAAAATTTGAATTGGCGCGTAACCGCAACGATGCAACGCAATAACTGCAACACGGTCTTATTTAAGCGTCCACTCCATATTTAAAAATGAGTAAAATTCTAAAAATTATACATTTTTATTTTCATGAACAATTCGAAATTCGAATTCAATAAACTTTTTTGTGGCCAGCATTCTAAAAGAAAAGTTTTTAATGTGTGACAATACTTATGACCTGACTGTGTATTTTGATACTCAACACATACCTAATGTGAAACATTCAATTTATATTTTGTAGTCAAACGAAATAAACTGAATGCAAATGTGCATACATTCTCCGTTGTTTACAACGTGTATGTGTTGAGAGGAAAATTGTGCCGGCCGCGACCGCCGCCCGCCCGCTCGTGAATTCTGATTAGTGTGACACTGCTGGGTCGCACGCATCACGTCGCGTGGGAGCCAAAATAAAGTATAAAACTCATTAGACTGGTCCTGTCAATGTGTTAACTAAAGCGGAAGTATAGACTAAAAAGATGTGGACAATAATGTATTACGTTTTTTTGTTTTTAGTTAGACTTTAAGCTCGAACTTGGGTGGTATTTTTACGACTCATCAGTATTTTGGTATGCTAGAACTTTAATAAATATTTAGTTTGTAAATTGTTATTTTCTATCGGAGTCATTTAGGCGCATTTTAATCAACGATATCAGACGATAAGACGTCTTTATATTCGAAACTTGATATTCTGTATCAGCCCATATGCGTCCCACTGCAGGGCACGGGCCTCCTCTACAATCGAAAGTACGATTGAGAGTGGTTAGGCCATATAGTTCACCACGCTGGCCTAGTGCGGGTTGGCGGACTTACATACCATAGAATTTTTATAAATCGCTATGGTATGCAGGTTTCCTCACGATGTTTGCCTTCACCGTTTTAGTGCGTGGTGATTGACTATCAATACACACATGACTCCGAAAAGTCAGGTGTGCCCTGGGATTCGAACTCGCAACCACCGTGAACATGTTGGCAGTCGCGTCTAGTCCGTTTACCAACAGGCCACCACGCACTTAAATGATGAAATTCGAAAATGTGGGTCCACATGATACGATATTCTCTATTTGGGCAGTGATATGATTCACCAAGGTTACGAATTTAATATGACGTATTTATTAAAAGTGTAAGTGGCGCGGGGGGTGTGGCCCACACCTGTCGACTCGGCCGCCCGCGAGTTGTTTGCTTGGCTCGGCCGTTGCTCCCGCAATATATGCCGACGCCGACTGCCGACTAAATCGGACGGCTTGCGCAATGCACCGTGCACTACTGTATCTCCATTTATCATCTACGTCATTGATGTGACGTCACATGTGATATGTGTTATGAAAACTCGCAGTCTGGGTTAGGAATATTGGTGTACTAAGCCAGAAGGGAAGGCTAGGCTCAACATTTTATTTATTTTATTTTATTTGAAAAACAAAGCGTTAATATTACTAATAAGACATTACCCATGAATAGGCTATTAACATATGACATTTGTTAGCAAGTATGAAACAAAATAATAATGATTGAAATATAATGAACAATATTACTACGGGGCCCTGAAATCGTGAAATAAAAAACAGCTGTTCCATACCATCCATCCATCCATCAGCCATAGGAAGTCCACTGCTGAACATAGGCCTCACCCAATGATTTCCACAGAGACCTGTTGGAGGCAGCCTGCATCCAGCGACGTCCCGCGACCTTTACCAGGTCGTCGGACCATCTTGTGGGTGGACGTCCTACGCTGCGCTTTCCGCTACGTGGCCTCCATTCGAGCACTTTCCGACCCCATCGGTCATCAGATCTCCGCGCTATGTGCCCTGCCCATTGCCACTTCAACTTACTAATCCGGTGGGCTATGTCGGTTATTTTAGTTCTCCTACGGATCTCCTCATTTCTGATTCGATCTCGTAGGGAAACCCCGAGCATAGCCCTCTCCATAGCTCGTTGAGTGACTTTGAGCTTCCTAATAAGGCCCATAGTGAGAGGCCACGTCTCGGTGCCGTAAGTCATCACTGGCAACACACAACTATCGAAGACTTTCGATTTAAGGCACTGAGGTATTTTGGACGAGAAGACGTCGCGTAGTTTCCCGAACGCTGCCCAACCGAGTTGGATTCGACGATTGACCTCTCTCTCGAAGTTGGACCTGCCTAACCGGACCACTTGTCCTAAATAGACATATTCGTCAACAACTTCAAGAGTCGAGCCCCCAACACCGATGGCCATACAACAAGAATATTTTGATTCTGGAATAACATATGGCGTAACTGTACCACTGGAATGTAAATAACAAATTATATTTGTATTTCGGAACCGTAAATTTAACTAAGACTATTGAATGGTACGAGTAGATCGCGATAGTTAGTCTAATGGTCAATTTAGTGATCATTCTTCAACCATATTTAGCAGTTCAGGTTGGATCTAAGTAGGTCATGGAAAACGATCACGCGCCGTAGTACAACCGAGCGACCTCCGCTCGATAACTGTTATCTCTTCGATTTAGATGCATCAACTGACGCGGTGTAAAGGCTGGGTAATATTGATAAATAGTTGAATTACAAACAGACGCGGCTGGCAAGATGTTGCTCAAGTTGGTCACGGGTTCGAATCCCAGGGCACACCTCTGACTTTTCGGAGTCATGTGTGTATTGATAGTCAATCACCACGCCCTAAAACGGTGAAGGAAAACATCGTGAGGAAACCTGCATATCATAGCGATTTTTAAAATTTCTATGGTATGTAAGTCTGCCAACCCGCACTAGGCCAGCGTGGTGGACTATATGGGCTATGGCCTAACCACTCTTGATTGTAGAGGAGGCCCGTGCCCTGCAGTGGGACGTATATGGGCTGATACAGAATATAACTATTGGGTGAGAGTGGTATAATAATGTGTGTTGTTTGTTCGCAGCGCAAGTCTGAGCCTGTCATCCTGGAATACTTCGAGCACGGAGACACGCACGCCGCCGCCGAGGACTTCCTCGAGTTCGTCACCGCCAAGCGGAGCCATCTGGTGAGCGATATACACATCACAATCCCCCCCCCCCCCTCCTACTCCCAGGGGGTTACTCTGTAAAAACGATATGAACTTTGAATGTTTAAATTTCGGTACTTATACTATATTATACTAATTATTTTCTCCGAACGTAGCCTATGGTTGCGACGTACGATAGAGGCATCCAAATTTTTCGATTGTCTAGGCACATTTGTGAAGTTTTACGTACGGCGTCCAAGTATTCGAAGTTCGTATCGTTTTTTATTTTATTTATTTAACTTTATATACAAATATGTACATAGGCGGACTTAATGCCAGAGGCATTCTCTACCAGTCTACCTTGAGATGGTGCTGAGATTACAGAGGTAGGGGTACATATGTTTATTTGATTATTGATGTTGGTTTATTTCTACATAAATACATAATATATACCGGGTATCTCAAGACTGCTACCGAAAACGAAGCCGGGTGGTAGTTTTAGTGACTACAAACACAATGCCACTAAAAATTTCTCAAAGAAACGCGACAATTATTTTTTATGATTTTTTAAATATCGTCTTTTTTGGGTGGTAAATCCATAGTTTTTGCTAAAATAATAAGTTATACTCGTTTATACCTTAGATTATTTATAAATAAAAGGGTATACACTATTATTTTAGGAAAAAATGTATTTACCACCCAAATATGGTCATAGGAAAAAAATTACAAAAAAATAATTGTCGCTTTTTTTTGCAACTTTTTCTATTGCATTGTGTCTGAAGTCGCTTAAACTACCACCCGGCTTCGTTTTAGGTAGCAGTCTTGATATACCCTGTATAAACAAATATATGAATAAGTATATACTTACATACTATGTAAAACTATATGTTCAAATATACATAATTACTATAATATATATACACATAAATAAATATATATCAATATATACGATGACACACTACTGTGATGATTCAGCCACTCTATCCAGCAACAAATCCCGAACCTTCTTTTTAAACACAAAACGGTTCATGGATGTCCTGATTTCGAGAGGGAGCGCATTCCAAAGAAGAATAGACTGTATGAAGAAGGAAGAATGTAGGAAATTAGAATGATGGGGGGGACACTTTAAAAGAAGGTTATTTGAGGAGCGAAGATTACGCTCATGACTTGCGCCAAGAAACTGGAAGTAGGTAATGAAATAAGAAGGTGGTGTAGGAGACGTTACAATACTGAAAAGAGTTGTAAGGGCACGCAAATTTCGCCGTTGACGAATTGGTAACCATTTCAGTTCAGTGCGATGTGAAGATACATGGTCATATTTGCGAAGGTTAAATATGAATCGAATGCAGTTATTGAGAAGGCGGTCCAGTTTGTTAAGAAGATCTGCATTCAGGTCGAAATAGCATACATCACCATAATCGATCAGTGGGAAGATTAAGGTCTGCACAAGCATCAATTTCGTCTTAGAGGAAAGAAAGTTTTTAAGGCGATATAGAACACGAAGGGCACTGGTGACTCTTTGGCAAACAGAGGAAACTTGCACCTGCCAGTTAAGTACGTTATCTATAATAAGTCCAAGGTCTTTAACAGATGACGACCACGATATAATTGTGCCGTCAAATGTAAGTGGTGGTACAGACGAAAAATCAATGCGATTTATCAGGCGCTGGCTGCCTATGATTATGGCCTGGCACTTATTAGGGTTAACTGTTATCCCAAACCTAGCAGACCAGCCCCTAATGTACTCTAAGTCGGTGTTCACTTTTTCAATAGCTGTGGACAAACAATCCACACTTGCATGGGCATAAAGCTGTAGATCGTCGGCATATAGATGATACGCACATGAAAGGTCGGTTATGAGATTAATGAAAATTGAAAACAATAATGGAGAAAGTATTCCGCCTTGAGGAACGCCAGAATCAAGTGCACACCAGTTCGACGAAGACTCGCCTAACCGCACTGATTGCTGTCGACCTCGAAGATACGAAGAGAGCCAGTCCAGTGCTCCGGAAGAAATCATTAGACGGGACAGGATGGAAAGGAGGATATCGTGACTGACCGCATTGAAGGCATTAGAAAAGTCAATCAAAGCGAGTACGGTGACCTTCGTGTCCTCCATACCAGCCCTGATGTCGCCAGTCACTTTGAGGAGTGCGGTGGTAGTACTGTGGCCTGGCCTGAAACCAGACTGCAGTGGGCTTAACAATTTGTTGGAGTACACAAACTTGGAGAGTTGCTTATGTGCACAGGATTCTAGGACTTTGGAAAGGAAAGGGAGAATGGATATAGGTCGGTAATGGTTAACGAGGGTCGGGTTGGTTACTTTAGGGAGAGGAATAACATAAGCCTTACGCCATAATGATGGCAAATTGCCAGTGCTAAGGGAGAAGTTAATTATATGGGATAGGGCTGGCAGGAGGTGATCTAGGATTAGGACTATCATACGACGGGTGATGTTGTCGTAGCCAACGGCATTGGATTTAATGGAAAGGACTGTCTTTTTGATCTCCTCCGCAGAAACTGGAGAAAAGTGAAAAGTGTCTACGTTCGGGAGGGGTAAGGTGCCTAAAAAATCCAGGGTATGACATTTGATTTGATGATTCATTACAGATGGTGCAGAAAAGTGACAGTTGATATCATTCAAATCCAATGTCCCCCGGAAGTCGAGGTTCCTCTCCTTACCAATACCCAAAGTTCGAAGGAACTTCCACGTATTAGCTGGAGAGGAAGAGGATATGTTTACGAGAATGTGACGGCGTTTAGTATTGCGTATCACCTGATTACACCGATTCCTTGCAGCCTTAAACCGTGACCAGTTTTCCTCTGAGCGATCCTTCCTAAATTTACAAAAAGCTCGATCCCTTCGTGTCTTGGCCAGACGAACCTCTGATGTTATCCAAGGTGCCGGCAAACGTTTTAATTTAACCCTCCTAACAGGAGCGTGAGCATCATAAAGTGCCTACGACTTTGGTATTAAAAATTTGTACCATATCGTCCACGGTAGTAGCTGTCGTCAGTTCGTCCCAATTAAGATTCGCGGCATCCTTAGACAACATGTTGAGGTCTAACCGACTATAACCGTTTTTATAGAGTAACCCCCCTGTGTACACCTTGCTTTAGTTATTTGCTCTTTTACCTATCAGCTTATAGATGGACTTAATGTCAGAGGCATTCTTTAGCAGTTTATTTATTTATTCTTAACTGCAGATGAAAGTATAAAAACCTTAATAATATTACAAATGACTAAGAAAGTACAGATGGCGGTCTTATCGCTCTAGGCGATTTCTTGTAGATCTTTGGATGGATATAAGAAAAGGAAAACGAGGGAGAGCAGTCTATAAAATAAAGGATACAAGCTCCAATAAAATAATAATAGATAGACAGTTTAACTCTTGGTGATACAGATTTGAAGCAAAGCATATGTCTATATTTCATCAACTACAAACTGCTGTTGATTAAAGGTTTTATTCATAGACAATTTGAAACCTATTTTAGTTAGCGAATGTTTTTTTCATTTAGTACCACTTTTCAATTCAGGAGCGAAAAAGACATAAACTGTTTTTTTTTTCTTTTTTTTTTATATTTACTGGCCTGGCATAGTTGCGGAATTGCACCTGATGGAAAGTGCCAATGCCGCCCAGGCAGAGTATCCATTGGCATCGGACGGCAGTCCCATGCCAATGGAAACAATTATGCCGACCTGCTGAGGTGCCTCTTCACACCGCGGCGGAAGGACCCAGGATTGTAGGAAGGAGGGAACACGTGCGCCGGCAAACAATTCCACAGCCTGACGGTGCGGCACAAAAACGAATTTGAGAACCGTTTGGTTCGCGCCGCGATGGTGTGGACCGTTAAGCTATGGCTTCGCAAGCCAACACGCGTGGTTCTGGTTAGGAATGGAGAGGAGGGGAGCAAGTTGAACAATTCTTCAGAATAAGGCCTAACTTGTAGCTAATAATACGGAGTGAATATGAACAAATCTATGCCGCTTATTTTACTGTGAAAAATGATTTATTTTTAAATTAATTTAATTGTCATAATATATTCATTTACCAATATTTATTTTATCAAGGAATGGCGAGACTAGCTTGCCATTTCCTTGGTAAACAATAAGACATCTCATGAAAAGTAGCAAAACCAACAACACTATGATCTACAAAGCAACGCTTGGCACTCCACTGCGCTGGCCATCCTGGGACATGGGATGTTCAGTCTCATATGTCGCCATAACAGTAAAGGTTAACAATGTCTGTTTGTCGGCAGGTATGTGAGACTATCGTAGAGATCGCGCTGGACCACAAGCCGTCGCACTGCGAGATGGCTTCTGTGCTCATATCCGACCTTTACGGCAGGGTCTTCTCCGCCAAGGACATCGGATTAGGTTAGTGCCTTTAAACTGCTGCTGAAGTGGAGAACTTGATGTAATAGTAATACATACATACATAAACTCACGCCTTTTTCCCAAAAGGGGTAGGCAGAGGTGCCAGGACACTCACATTTCGTCTTTTATATTCCGTGCCACGATGTGATAGGTGGCGAACCTATCACCATATCGGGCACAAATTCTTTACTCTGATAATGAATAGAAAAATCCAATAACACTTGCCCAACCCGGGATCCGAACCCGAAGTTTGTAACCGTACCCTAGTACAACTACGCCACCGAGGAAGGCAAGTGCAATAGTAATAAAGGTTTTATATCTGTTTTGAGTAGGTGATGTCATTATCTTTATACATATAACTGTGGAACTATGAAAGAAATACTTATTTGGGTTTTTCACCAATCGAAATGCAACAGCTAAAATATTAGTGGTACAGTGGTAGTGATGTGTGTTTGAAAATACTTTATGGTATTATAGCTCTAAAACGTTAACTGCGTTAAAATGACGAATATAATGAAGGAACCTTGTCGTTTTGTATATGGAAATAACATGTCAAGAAAAACCGAGTATTGAAGTATTCTACTGTGGCGGACATCGCGAACAAAAGTTGTGTGTGTATCACTCATGGAAAATGAATCGAGAGGAAGGATTGTATTCGTATTCACGTTGGAACGCGATCACCTCACATAGTGGTTAAAGAATCATCATAGTGACCTGCGTAAGTTTCGCATTTTGGTTTGTATGTATGTATATTCGAATACCATGAAACTGGTATAAATATTATTGCGCTTACCATCAGACGCAATTTTTCAAATTAAAAATGAAAAAACGAGTCACCTGATGTTAAGTGCTCACTGCTGCCCATGAACACCCACAACCATTTGATCTTGGATGTTTTGTCAGCTTATCAAATTAGGAGGACAGCGGGAAGGAAAAATGATGGGAGGAGGAAAGGATTTTTTCAAATTTCAAAGAATCATTGTGTTTGTAGTCACTAAAACTACCACCCGGCTTCGTTTTCGGTAGCAGTGTTGATATACCCTGCATGATGTATGTATGTATATACATATGTGTGTGTGTGTGTCCTTGCAGCATTCGAGCACCTGCTGGAGAAGCTGCCGGACCTGGTGCTGGACGCGCCGGACGCGGCGGTGCTGCTGTCCAACTTCATCGCGCGCTGCGTCGCCGACGACTGCCTGCCGCCCAAGTTCGTGCAGACGCAGGCGCAGATACACAGCAACCAGCACGCCAGGTACTAACAACTGATTTAATTTTTAAAATTTCGTCGTTTTTAATGTTCGTGGCAAATAAAACTATTTTTCTTTCTTTCTTCTTTCTTTACTACACACTACTAGTACGTGGATGCATGCGTACGTATGAAGAGGCATCTCGGCAGGCATAATTCTATCGATTGGCATGGGACTACCGTCTGATGCTAATGGATATTCTGCTTTTACGGCATTTGCGCTTACCATCAAATGCAGTGTGGTTACTATGCCGCGTAAAAATAAAAAAGACACGTGTGTGGATGAGTACGTGTGTGCGTGTGCATGCATTTTAGTGTGTTGCATGCATGTATTTTTGTATGTGTGTATGTAAATTGTGTCGGATGGCAAGAATTAGATTATCGTCACTTAATTTTTATAGAGATATCTTTTATGTATTAATTTTACCTCAACTAACCAAAATATATGGGACATATTGCTTATTCGATATTCCCAGTACCTTAACCGGGATGTTACAATTCCAGACAAGCCATACACAGGGCGGAGACGCTTTTGTCCATGAAGCAGGGGCTCGTGAGGCTCGACAACATCTGGGGCGTTGGCGGCGGCATCAGGTGAGTGAAATACATTGCCATTTCCCCTCTACACACTTCACTAAATTTGCGAGATAAAGAGGCAATGGACAGGGCATGATAAGAATCCTCTTTGAAATGAATTTATAGAATAGGCGTGACGACAGTATCAAAATATCAAATATTTTATGATGTTAGGGGGAAAAACATATTAGAAGGGTTTAAAACGATGTTTTTGTTTTAATCCAGAATTAGAGATTAATAAGATTTTCAATAAAATAAAAGTACAAAATATAGCAATCGGCCATTTTGACAGAAACGCTAGCCAAGACGCATGACGTCACGCCTATGTAAACCTGCCGTAAACATTACCGATTTCTTTAGAAATGTGGAATGTGAACTTTACTGGAACCACTTATAGACTTTAGAATTCATTTTTATCAAACGAAATATGTTTTGTTTCGATAACTTTCTTCGCTGCGCATAGACACAATGACATGTTTACCTAGTGGTGACCATATAACGGATGCCATGACACCTACTAGCTTTTTCTGTGCACTATTGAAAGATTATTAGAAAAATGGCTTAAAACTGTGTTAAACCTTTGTTAATTCTTGAAATATAGATTATTTCGTTTATAATAAATGTGTATCTATATTATAAAACATGATTTAAAATAATTCGTCATGGCTATTATAAAATCCTCTGATACAGTGTACAGTAAACATGGCAGGAAATTATTGCATGAATATGACAGCCTTACTTGTTAGACACCTTCAGTAAAACGAAAGGTCTTAAATAAAATCTCCGCACTGAGACAAATATGGTACTGGCACCATTCACTGGTGGTAGGTGTCTCATATGTGAGAAGCCGCCTGGGTGGATACCACCACAATGTCCAATTCTCCCGCCAAAGTAGTTTAAATGCAATGTTGTGTTTCGGATTGAAGGACATTGTAGCCGGAGGTACAATACTACTGGACATATTGAGACTTCACATCTTATGTCTCAGGATGGCGAGTGCAGTGGAATGCCAAGTATTGCTTTTTAATTGAAGGTGTTGTTTGGTTTTGCTATTGTTCATGAGCGGTCGTATTGCTTACCATCAGGCGAACGGCATGCTCGTCATGCCATTTATTACAATAAAAAAAATGTATTGATCCATATTTATTTGTTTAGGCTCTGGGTTATGACACCATGGATACTTGTAGTGTGAATCCCACCCCAGAAAACTTAATCATCCCCTAAGGATATAAAATGCGAGTATATAATGTGTTGTGTGTGTGTGTGGTGCAGGCCGGTGAAGTCGCTGATCCGCCAGATCCAGCTGCTGCTGAAGGAGTACCTGACGTCGGGCGACCTCGCCGAGGCCATGCGCTGCGTGCGCGAGCTGGAGGTGCCGCACTTCCACCACGAACTCGTCTACGAGGTAACTTTATTAATGCACTGTACTGCTATACTGCTAAACAGCGAAACAGGATGCTAATTGTGAAATACTAGCCCCCGTTCAATCATATTAGGTAAGTGGTGGAATCACTGAACATGCTCTCATCTATAACTCTTGAATTAATTGAATAGACATACTCATACATTTATTGTTCATATTAAATAGGATAATTAATGTGCTATGTTTGTTGATGAATATTTCATAATGACAAAGTCGTTTATTTTCACACACATCCGCATTGGTGCGTATACGCATACGCAACACGCCCGTACACGCACACGTACACCTTCTTGGTTACGACATCTCACAAAAGACATGCGACGCGAACGTGAAGACGTGCTGGCATGCGAACCTATAACTTGAAAGTCTAAAACATTAAACAACCTGCGGCCTGCAGGGCTTTTATGATTGGCCCGCCTGGGGTTGCAAATAATTTTAGATTTCGTGCCAATAAACAAATTAGTAACTAGACAACCCTACGGCCACAGAGTACATTTTACATACTACCTACGGCATTATTTGCGTTGAGTTGGCCCGCAACACCATACCTAAAACGTGTTTGCGGCCCGTGTAAAAAAACGGTTGAGTATCGCTGGTATAAAACATCTTGGCGATCGCCAATTCTTATTTGTGCCGAATTATGGTTTTTTTTTATCATGTGTGTTCTCTCCTTCCTATAATCCTGAGTCTTTCCGCCGTTGCGTGAAGTAGAATCTTAGCAGGCCAAAACAAATAATTGTATCGAATGGTATAGCACCGCCGTCTGATGCCATTCTCACTCTGCCTGGACGGCATTTGTGCTTACCATCAAGTGCAGTGCAGTCACCAAGCCATGCGAAAACTGAAGCATAAATTTTTTATACTCAAGGAGATGGGATTGGATTGTATGCCTTTAGTGTGAATGAGACGGGATAGGGCGGGATATAACGGGCGGGACTGGACAGGAAAAGCAGTACCTACAGAGGATGGCATTGAGTTTGGATATGTTTGTACGGGAAATATTATGTTGCTTTTAAAAAGTGTCTGCACCCGGGCGGTGCCGGGCCCACCCCTACTAGCACAGAAATATGTTTGTCTCAGGTATGGATGTTTGTGAGACCGCGAAGTAGTGTTGACAGTTTTAGTTTTTGAAAATTCGGGACAGGACATTAAAATAAGCGGGATTTTGAGTTCTTCAGCGGGATGCCTATCAAAGGAGAGAGAATTATAATTTTTTTGCTTTTACAAATTATTACTCACCCTTTTTCTAGCAGCATATACTTATCACATGGAAATGGTGTCTCTGGAGGCTCTCAAAGACAATAGCCGTTTTTGGTTATTATTATAATAATGGAAGCGCAGCTCAACCAGAACAAGTACCATATCTCTCGAGGCTTCAATTCATAAGGCGCCATGGTTTCTTAGCCTGCATACATACATAAATTCACGCCTTTTTTCCAGAAGGGATAGGCAGAGGTTTCTTAGCTTACTCCAAATCTTTCAAAAATTTACTCGCAACGATTTTGCATTTTGCTCTAGCGTTTGCTATGGGTTTACATCGAGTTATTCCTTAAATTCTTAACTATAACTTTTTTCAGAGCGATCTTTATTTCCAAGATAAAAATTTATATTTTCCGACACGTCTTTGCACATGAATTCTGACAAATTATGCTCACTATAATGCTCGAAGAGAATTAAGTGAAGTTAAAATGCGTTTTTCTTTTAAATTTCATCTACATGTACATGTCGTAAAGTAAAATTCGACAGCAATGCTCTCTAAGCGGTATGAAACTTGAAATTGTTACGAAGGAATTGTCATTGGAGCTAGCTAATATTCACTAAGACATAAGTTCACTAACAGTATTTCCTTGCACATGTATTACCACCTAAAATAAGAAAGCTAGGAATTCGTGAACAAACCGCAAGAACTTATTCAAAGCCGTATATATTTTTTGGAATCAGCCTATGGAAACAACTTTAGAATCGAATTAGATACTAATTAGGTTAATAATGGTAGAAAAACGCGAAATACAGTTCGGATTATAAATAAAAGTGTGTAATATTTAGTTTTTTATTCGTTCTGAGAGGGGTGGTCAAAAAGCGGGACATTTGGCGTCTCGCCGAATGTTCAATCGGGACGCGTCACCAAACCCCTGAAAAGCGGGACACCTGGCAACACTACCGCGAAGGGTCTCGTAATTCCAATTGCCATGAAACAAGACTCGTGGGGGGTCAGGACCATTTAGAATGTGTGTGACTGTCGGGTGTATTTATTATTTGTTTATATTAATTTGTAACATCTCCAATAGGCGCTGTTTAATCATTTTACGTAGACGCCGATTATGATGATTTTAATTTATTGAAAACAAGGTGTGATTAATTGATGGTGTAGTTGTACAATCATTGCTGACGAGTCAGTGTTTGTTTGCAGACGGTGGTGCTGGCGCTGGAGACGGTGAACTCCTCGGTGGAGGAGCAGCTGTGCCGCTTCCTGGCCGAGCTGCGCCGCTGCGTCATCGTCACGCCAGACCAGATGGATAGGGTAACTGCAACAACCTTATATAACAACTTATGCCGGGAGAACATTCTAGGAGCGTTACCGGGCCTTCCTCTACAATCGAGAGAACGATTGAAACGTGTTAGGCCATATGGTCTACCAAACTGGCCTAGTGCAGTTTGACGGACTTTACACACAATAGAAATTCTTACAAATAGCATTAGTACGCAGATTTCCTTGCGATTTTTTCATACGCCGTTGTGTTGGCAGCCACATCTGTTCCTTGACCAACAGCTTGAACTAAATGAAATGGAATGAAATAAAATGAAAATATTTATTGCATCCATAAAATGTCATACATTGTTTAGACTCAGTCACTTTTTTTTTTCACTACCACCCAATCTGGTGATTGAGCGTTCACTGATTCCCTCCGTGTGCAGGGTTTCGAGCGCGTGGTGGAGGACATGGGCGACATCGTGCTGGACGTGCCGCTCGCCTACATCATGCTGGACCGCTTCATGGAGCGCTGCCAGCAGAGGTTCCGCCTCGGCGACCACGTGCTCAAGCGCATGCCCACCAGGTAACACTACACTACACTACACTACATCATGCTGGACCGCTACTGGATGTAGGCCTGTTGCATCAACTAGTCTAGTCAACTAGAGATCCGTTGGTAACAAACGTCTTTACGGTTCTTCTGCCGATGGAAAGATGGGCACTTAGGCCTCTACTACATGGCACGTTTTTTCACCGTACGGCGGGTTAGCGAAATAATTAACAAAACGTGAAAGCTTGTACATGGCACGGCAAAGCTATGTTATGACGCCGCCGCCGGATTTGCAGTGCAAGTACGTTTACAAGCACTCATAGTGAATCATACAACACTGACAACCGTACCTACACACAGCAAATTAACCGTAGACTTTCACGCCGAAAAATCGTATGTGTACAAGAGATCTTTATGATTTAGACAATCTCTATGATCTACAGTGCCCTATGTAAATACTTTGCCATTGAGCATTACTTAAAACAGTGGCCCTAGCCGATGTGGTATGAACAGACAAATAACACAAGTGTTGTTGCAGGGGACGCAAGCGGTTCGTTTCGGAGGGCGACGGCGGCGTCATCAAGGACCACGCGCTCAAACTACGCGAGTAATGCACACACACACACTCGTACACACATACACCGACTCATACACATACACACACAGGCGGACACCCCTCTACAGCAGCAATCATCCACAGACACTTGACGATAGTTTTGACACCATTAACTTTAAAAAGAATCCCCAATTGGACTTTAATCATACTTTTGGACCGTTGGTTCAATCTATTTTACAGTTAAAGGTTTCGATATTTAGAGACGTAGCGATGACTGGACACGCAAGATTATTATTATTCATGTATTATTACTTGTGATAACTCACATAAAGTGTAATATGAATTTCTTAAGTTAATAAACTTCATATATTCGTCGAGTGAATACAGTCGAACATATGAACATATTCTTGATACATTGAAAGCTTCAAGTAGATTTAAATTGAATAAAATATATTTAAAAGATTTCGATGTGTAAAATAGATATATTTATTGGTAATATTTTGGTATTAATATGTTAAATTTGAACTGACTGATTTGAGTTTCCTAAGACATTACTCGTGATAAAATGAAAGGCTTACCTCCTCTCATATTTTGGGTATGAAAATGATCTTGAAAATTATGCATTTTATTGGCACCTCTGCCTATGATTTCAGGGATTTAAGAGTAAGATTATGTATTGACTATCCAAGTATTATATAACTATGTCTGAACCTACAAAGTTCAAAGGTTCAGAAAAAGTGTCTGAAAGTTTAACATCAGGAACTGTAAGTGGAGTAAGATGTAAGATATACAAATCTGCCTGTAAGATGGTTCTTGTCCGTTCTGCAACATTTATTTCTCAACAGGTGATTACGTGTCACACTGCTGGGCTTGGGTCAATTCAGTCTCTTCACACTATATTTGAAGATGCGGCTACATTTTACGATTTTGATTTCAAAAACTCTTCAATCTGTGGATATCAGTGATGCCCAAACATTTTCAATGTGCTACAGCAATCTTATATTTCTATTAATTAATATGAACATTTTAAAAAATCGTAGTAAAGAAGTGATGTGGTACATTGTATATGGAATGTTCGTCACTGCTATATCCCAACAAAATAGTCTTGTAGTAAAAAGACTACACTGAGCCCATCATGAGACACTGACTCAACTTATCATCACCAGACATAGACTCACTAAACAAGTTCCGTTATTATCATTTTCAATTATTTTATTTTGGATTATGAATGTTTTAAATGCCATGTGTTTTGAACAAGGCTGGGCGCAGAGATATATTGGTCTGATATTTAACGGTGAAAACGTGCTGTCAGGGCGTCTGTCCATATTGTCCTGTCTAAAAGTCATATTACACTGCCGTAGAGTGGAAATAAGTGACTAGTAAAATAAAATACACCTAAGTGTCACACATTCCTGATCTCACGTCTGTAATTAGGTATCATAACGACTAAATTTTATCTCTCTTATTGCTATGGAATTAAGCAGACAATAGTTGATTACCATATCTTATTCATTTAGCTATTTGTTTACTTTAGTTAAGGGTTAAAAATAAAAGATACATTCCTACAGAGTCGGCGAGTTAGTGCTCCGCCTATTTGTCATTTTCAATCCTGGTTTGAAAACTAGTAATAATAAAGATTGTTTGTGTATAAAATTAAAAATTGAAATAATTTGGCACCTAATTCTTCTGTAATTAATTTTATTAGTCACTTATTCATACTTAAAAATGAGCCTCAAGGCCCATCAAACCTTCAGCCTGCCTTTTTAATATTAGTAGCATCGACAACAGCACATTTTTCACCGTAAACTCTGCGCCGAACAATTACTATAAGTAACTGTAAGGAGTACAGATTGTATCGCGTTGTGGAACAGTACAGCGCCGGTCGGCGTATTACATTTTTTTACTATATTTTTTTGTTATTTTAAGAGATGAGTGTGGGCCGGCCGTTTTCGGAATGATCGCAGGAATGCCCAGATAACCTAACATAACACCGTTGCATAGGGCAATCACTCCCTGAGTTTAAAAAGTTAATTTTACCATCAGCAAATACACCAGAATGTAATGTATATAAACATAAATACATTATTTTTATCCTGACAAAGGATAAAAATGATTTCGAATATAAATGGAATCGATCTTGCTATCTATCTGGGGACGGCGGCGCGGGCAAATGAAGCGAGATGCATTAAACTGAGAGACGGATTGAGTGGCTGAAAATTTATAATTTGACAGACTTCGAAACAGGATAGGAGTAATCCTGTAATTTTTTTTGTTATTACTCTTGAGTACTTTTTGTAATCAGAGTACGTAAACGATAATTCGTTGTTTTTTCTTTTATGTTGTAATATTGGAAATATATTCTAAATTATTTAGATCATGCTATAAGGCTTATTGATAGTTTTGGGAATTGCTTTCAATTAACTAGACTTTCATGAGTTGTACCTCTGTATAATTTCAACACTACTGGCTTATTGTCTAAAATATACCAATTACACAAACATCGATTTGACAAATATTGACTATACCAAGGACCATTAGTTTGACTGCACACTTTGACGTAACTAACAAACGAGAAGACACGCGCATAAAGACTAAGTAATATTCTTTGAGATATATCATATTTCTCCATTATCACGAAGATATTTGATAACCATAAATAATCTGTATACAGCCCAGCATTGTTATTAATACCCGTTATAACAACATACATCTTGGAAATAAGATTAACGTTATAGATTTCTCAGCATTGAAGGGTTTATAACATTTCGGGATTTTTGCAATTTTTGTATAATGTGGTAAAAACAACTTTTTTGTAACTAAAGTAATTTGACAATAGTTTTCGGCCTCAAGACTCGTCTCTCAGCTTGTGGCGTCGCGTACTATTAGTGCCTGATAAAAAAAGCAATTTTGATCACGCTAAGGTCATGTGAACGGAGAGAGAATGGTCGATGGAAAGAGTGTACGATACGAGTGAACGAATTGTTCGTTTGTAAGGCTGTCCAAATTGTGAGCACCTCCACTCGGCGGATTTGCAAAATATCAGCATTTGAATGCATTTCCACACAAAATCATGTGTCATTTTATGCGATTTTTAAATAACGTAATGTTACGCATAATATCTGATGACGTTAGACATAGACAATTTTATACATTTGGGGCTTATAAAGAAATCAAATTAAGATACTCAAAAAGAATACATTGCATTAGTTTGTATTTAGCATCACCGGTTCAAGATGCAATCGCTTAAACTTAAAGAAATCAAGAAGAAAAGTATTTTTTTTTTCAACTCATTATTATGTTGGCATATTGAGGCTTTTAACAAGACTCGAGAACAGTCGCTGAGTGGACGGTGCAAATGTTGTATATGTACGATTGTCGAAGTTACACTGATTTTGAAACTAGCAATATTTACCAAACATATTTAGTAATTTGTTAAATTTCAGTGACATCTTCGCTGCTTATGAAGATGTCTATAATTTTGAAATCTTTGATAATACTTTTTATAATTATAGAATGCATCATAGACTCAGTTGGATCACAATTTTAATTTTGATGACTGGGAATCCTAATATTTGTATCTTAAATGATGTTAACATGTTTAAAGTGACTTAGAACTGTACTTTTATATAAAAATAATCACAATCCATAAACACCCGAAAGAAAATAGATTTTATAACCAATTTCCCGTGTAACTTGGACAAACGTAACAATATTATGTGTATGTATACACAGTGCCAACTCGAGGGTTGTATTGTGTCTTGAAAGGATTGATGTACAAATGGACATGCATTTAAATATCGCATTTAACAATTGGGCCTAGTTATGCCAAAATGTCTTGTAAAGTTTTTTTTATGCATATGTCAGATTCGTACATATTTTTGGCAGATTTTGATATCAATCTGATGACAATTTCTGATACTTTGTGAGTTGGAATATTTTGAATTGCTAGATCCAATTATATCTGAACTTCAAATTGGGGCATTTCACACGGGCTACTGATAATATGTGGCTATATAATCACCCAAAAATCACTTACATTTATACGCTTACGTTTATAAACATATTTTTTTTATTGCATATGCCCATTATTCATTATTATCTACCATTCATGTAGAGGTTTTCGTGAATTTTAGGGATAAGGTTGGGTATCCCGCATCTTTTCTGTTTTGCCTATTACTTACAAAGCATATGTATCAAATATGATGAAAATTATCGATCTCGGAGACAAGCAACCTAATCAGTTGGTACTGACTGCAAAAAATTTCGTTGGTAAAAATTAAATTCGATCCTACCCTCGAAAGTAAAAAAAGAAATTGTACCACATTTTTCAAAAATGAAGTATAAGGAAATTCTAAATAAATTTAGAGCTGTCGTTTTAATTTTTACCAGCAACACCCGCCATTGCAAATTTTAAGCGTTTAATTATAAGTTTTTTTCGTAGATTAAGTATTTTTTGTCGCGTAGGCTATGCAAGGTTGTCAACGCTGTGTAAATATGATTCTTTGAGGCAGAAATATATTAGATGCGTTTAATTATTAGTTTGTTTTATTTATTATTTTACCTTTAAAGCTGCTAAAAGGGCGATATAAAGCTCTTGTTACCAATAATAGTGTTGGTTGTTTAATTATAAGTCGGCAAATGAAACACTTTTTACTGGTAGGTCAGGTTATTGTTATCATAATATGTGAGAGGTTGCCTGGGTAGGTACCACCGTACTGTCTATTTCTCCCGTCAAACAGCAGTGCAGAAAAGTACTGTTGTGTTTCGGATTGAAGGACATTGTAGCCAGAGTAACTACTGGTCATATTGAGACTTAACATCTTATGTCTCAGGATGGCGCGCGCAGTGAAATGCCAAGCATTGCTTTGTAATTCAAGGTGTTGTTTGGTTCCGCTACTGTTTATGAGCGGTCGTTTTGCTTACCCTCAGGTGAACGGCATGCTCGCCTCGCCATTCATTGCAATAAAAAAAAATGATACAGGGTTGAAGGAATAAAAATACAAGCTTATTGTAAAAAAAATATTTATTATAAAAAAAATGAAACTAATATTGCTTGCGGACATAATACATTTTTGTGTTTTTATTAAACCAAAGTATAAACTCTTAGATTATATACATGTCATGTATATAATCTAAGGTATAAACTGAATACTTCGTGAGGCTCCGTCGAATTAAAAACTTAGGAAGGGTGAGTATATCGGGGGCTAAAACCGCCCCAAACGCCCTTCGTAATAATTTCCTCGTTTCAGCCGGATGGTCGTGCACGAACTTGTCGATCTATATTATTAACTAACAAGCGTTTTAAACGCTAAATTATTTATTATGCTTAACATCGGAAATTATATTTTCTACATTCACAATAACGTTACCCTTTATTTTTAAACAAACTTAAGCAAGGATTAAATAAATTAATCGACTTGGTATTACATTGATCTCACAACTTTTTGCGGTAGAAAAGCTGAGCTGCGAGACTTGGAATTTTTTTACAGGATGTTTTTGATGGGATCTCACCTCTTTTTGTAGAGTCCTACTTTTTCCTTTTCGGTACTTTTTATTTCTAGAATATATACAACGATTTTTCTTAAAGCCTCTGTCTTATGGTTATTTTTTGTTTAAGTTGCATATTAAACGGACGTGTCTATCAACCGATCTTTCATTAATACAATACTCACAATACCTTATTAGATACACGCCAAATAAGGTACAGTATCAATTTATCACAAATATAGCGGATTATTAGTGTTCTTTCTTTCATGGTAATTGATATTTTCGAGCTATTTAGTCCATTTATTTGCATGTTTATCTTCGTCATGTTTTTCTAGAGGAATGTTGTACAGTTTCATGGGCTGAATACACCCTTTCTCACTCTATACCCCCCTCCTGTTATGCCTCATATATAATATATATAGATACCTATCTACAGCTATTATTCCATTATATATGGGTACAACGAATCATTAACTGCAAATGTAACTTTGTAATCCTATACATTTATATGGTATTACAAAGTTATTACTAGACACTTTTGTTTGATACTTGATCTTTTGTTTGTACTAGACAGAAATTATGAAATGTTTAAATTTTCCCTTAATTTAGACACTAAATACTAATGATATTTTAAATTTGAAGGTTCTATGTCTGCTAGAAGTGCGTTAGACTTTTGATGATCGGTCAGTCAGTCAGTGAGTGACAAAATTACGAAAGTTTGACATGTTATAATTCTTAAACTACTGGTTCAAATTGAATGAAATTTTAAATATATCGTGTTTACACAATGCCTACGTAGTAACTGAAAATTTAGGTTTCTTGCTTTAACCACAACGAAGTTATGGGGGGTTGAAAATGGTCTGAATTGCTTCGAGAAAAGGATGGTACGACTGTGCCGCTTTTTAGCTCGACTTGGAGGGGGCACTGCCGTGCCCCCAGATACAGATTTTAATAATATGTTCTTTTATTATTAAATTCCTACATAATTACATTAGAAATCATCGTAAGTAAGTTGGGGTCAGTGAAGACCCCATGCGAGCAGTTGTGGGATTATCCTCGTGCGAGTAACTAAGGGTTAAGATAAGTGTAGCACACAATTGACCTTCACAAACGCGGGTCCTCCGAGATAACAGAGGTCCCACGTTGTGGAAACAATAATTAGGGGTGAGCCTTCTGGGTGTAGTCAATCCAAGCGACCCGTAAAGACCGTGTCGTTCCATAGTAAAGTTCTAAACGAGTTCACTTATTTATTTATTTTATTTATTTATATCCTTGATTGTAAACTAAGTAAACATAATAATAGAACATATATTACAAAGTAGTACAAAAGACGGTCGTATCGCTCGAGGCAATCTTTTACCGACTACCTTGGGATGGACAATATGTATGTCCTTTTTTATATTTTTAATCAATTCTGTATGTTATTACAGTATCGGAAAAAATATAAGTCTGAAAATATCAATCAAAAAAGTACAAAAAAAATAATCAAAACTGCTATCAGTTTCGAAACATTTAAACGCCATGTTGGCGCGAACTCGCTGTGACGTCAGCGTAATCGATTTCAATAACGTAGTTTTTACATTAAGTGTCTCATTAATAGCTACATAACTGTATTTCGTGACAAAATAATCCATTTTATTTAATAGTATAAAGAAACCACAAAATAACTCATAAACAAACGTAAAACAATACACGCAACAAGCTAAAACTTCATAAGAAGCAAAAGGTCGTGTTTCGGAAAAAATGCGCGGCAAATTTGAAATGTCATTTTTTTAAGTATTTATTTTATCGATTTAGAGTTGATATCCATCCATCCATCAGCCAAAGGAAGTCCACTGCTGAACATAGGCCTCCCCCAATGATTTCCACAGAGACCTGTTGGAGGCAGCCTGCATCCAGCGACGTCCCGCGACCTTTACCAGGTCGTCGGACCATCTTGTGGGTGGACGTCCTACGCTGCGCTTTCCGTCAAAGTCACTCAACGAGCTATGGAGAGGGCTATGCTCGGGGTTTCCCTACGAGATCGAATCAGAAATGAGGAGATCCGTAGGAGAACTAAAATAACCGACATAGCCCACCGGATTAGCAAGTTGAAGTGGCAATGGGCAGGGCACATAGCGCGGAGATCTGATGACCGATGGGGTCGGAAAGTGCTCGAATGGAAGCCGCGTATCGGAAAGCGCAGCGTAGAGTTGATAAATTTAAGGTATATTTCTATATCAAAAAAGATTACAAAAAAAAATATTTTGACTTATTTTGGAGTTTCGTGCATATTCCCTATAAGAGATGGAAAAAAAGACTTAGTGGGTTCTAGCGTAGATATCGCTCGGAGTGACATCCTTGAACCGGGATACCGGGACCCGCAGTCAGCCCTCTCATTCGTGTTGTTGGATGGTGGGGCTGGCTAGCTCGGGAGGCAAATGTGATTGTAGCATCCTCCTTTCGGCTTTATATACCCTTTAAGACTACGCTTGTATAAGGCACCGTTCATGTTATTTCATAATACTGTTTAGTTTTAAACTTATATTTACATACAGCCTAGTTAATTAGAACCGACGCGGTTTTGTGTTCCAGCTGAGTTCAAAGATTCCATTAAACAGGCGAAGGTAACTGCCAACGCACTGATACAGGTTCAACCGACGAATATAAGATATGTACCGAAGGGCCTATCTTTTAGTTTTTAAATCAATGGTTCAATCACGACAAATACTTTTGAATTCATAAAGAAACATTGTATTCATTTGACAGCCTTATGAACACAGTAGTTTATGAAGACCCTATGTTACCACAATGTCTATTTCTTCAAGCAGCAGTGTAAACGAACTGTCGTTTTCCGGATTGAAGGACATCGAAGCCAGAGTAACTGCTGGACATATTGAGACTTAACATCTTATATTTCAGGGTGATGAGCGCAGGGGAATGCCAAGCATTACTTTGTAATTCATCGTGTTTGGCTTTGCTACGGTACATGAGCGGTCATATCGCTTACCATCACGCAAATGGCATGCTCGTCTTGCTATTTATTACTATAAAAACAAGACGGAAAGAAGGTGCTAATTCCCTACTGAGACAAGTATCTAATTTTAATGGTGTGAAAGCAAAAGGTTCAATAGATTCAGATATATGCTATACAACTGATATCTTATTGAGTCCGCACGATGTCAGGCACTTATTGTGGTGAGAGAAATACTGCATGACGCATGAAAATGAAAAATAACATTAATAATTACACCGAGCGTGGGCCGGAGCTCGCTGGGTGCTTATGTACCGGAAACCTGCAATGACACAACACTCATGTAATATAGTTTCACATATGCAACAATTTCAGGAAAGAATTTAAATCAAAATTTTCATTTAACAAAATTGTTAACACTGCATCTAATGCTATTGCAGTGCAATACAAATATTCAGTTTCGAGTAATCGACATTATTATATCATTTTGCTCTTAACCAGGCAATAGACAGAGAGAAGATGAAATTCGATGCAGGGGTTCATTTTCACCGGATTTTCTACGTCGTTGCCCAGGTGGACACGAATATCGCACAACTAGCGAATGTGTTACGGCAAGTAAAAGGTGGACTTACTTATGAGCCGCCTCCCCCTCTAGGTCGTCGCTCCCCCCGGGCCTCGTACGGCGGGGGGGCCTGCGGGAATCGAATCCATTCCATCGCTACGGTGACCACCGCCACCACCACCGCTACGCCGACTAGGATGCCTGTTCTTAATCCATCCATCTGGAATATCAGTTCAATTAAATAAATATAGACGTCTAATTAATGACTGTCTGTATCAGCTATAGTTAGGGGATTTGTTAAAATTAATGAAAAAATATTAAACTAAACAATTAATAAAATATGTTAAAAATTAAAACAATTAAAATATGCGCTGATATCACTAGTAAGTAAAACGTGAGTAACAAAAGTAAATATAAATATGTTCGTAAAAATTCTACTACGTACTTTGTGCTTCACTATTTTACGACCTATTGTGAAAGTATTCCCCATACTTGCAAACACAATACTCTATGAGTGCGTCGTAAGAAAAGTATATACTATGTGGACGGTCAGCGTATGCTACAAAACAACCCCGAGATAACAACATAAGGAGGTTATGGAAGTCATTTAAAATCCATCTGGTTATTTGCGCGCATAACTTTTGCCAAAGTATACATGCATTCAAATACTGTTTCTTGAATATGTACTTAAATGCAATTATGAATAGATGTTTTGTGAGTAAATGCAATACTTTTTTTTTTATTGACCATTAGCAGGCAGACGAGCATGCGGCCCGCCTGATGGTAAGTGATCACCGCCGTTCATGGACCTTCGCAATTCCAGGGATCCAGCACGGCCAGCTTGCTGCCTGCCGTAAGGATAGGACTCTCTTTAAGCCTTGTTTAAAGAACGACAGGTCATAAAGCTCGGGGCACCGAAGCAGGGAGTTCATTCCAGAGCTTGCAGGTGCGTGGTAAATAAGAACGCTGGAAACGTACCGTTCGGGAACGAATAGTTTCCAAGTGATAGGAATGAACTCTACTGCGGAGGCGGGTGGAGCGATGGTAGAAAGGTGATGGTGGTGCCATTTCAAACAATTCCTCGGAGTACTCCCAGTGGAACAAACGATAGACCACACAGAGAGAACCGAAGTCTCTCCGCAGTCCTAACTATTCCAGTTTGTCCGTGTGATCATCATAGCATCATCGATTATTCGACAAGCTCGTCGCTGTAAGGAGTCAAGTGGGTCGAGTTGATATTTTGGGACACCTGCCCAGAGGTGAGAGCAGTACTCTACGTGGGGCCGGATTTGCGCTTTGTATAGCGTCAACCTATGATCCGACGAGAAGTACCGCTTGGCTTTGTTCTGGATACCCAACATTCTGCTCGTCAACTTTGCTTTGTCCTCCATATGACTCCTAAACTCTACTTTGCTCGATATTTCGACGCCGAGGATCCCAATACTCTCGGATCCTTGGAGAGTAACTCCTTGGAATTGCAGCGTCATGACAAAGGATCTTTCTTAACAGTGAACACGCAAACTTGTGTCTTCAAAAGGGTTAAATTGAACTAGTTTCAATTCACCCCATTTGGACTTCAAACACAAGTTGAGACAGTCTTTCCTCATCTGCATAACAATGCATGTTATCAATAGACAATAAGTCATTGGTATTCAGGATAAAGAGTGTCGGTGACAGCACCGAGCTTTGTGAAACACCAGCATTGATGGTCTTCGTATCGGAGCAACAGCCGTCCACTACGATTTTTATGCTCCGACAATCCAAAAAGCTGGCGATCCACTTTCAGACTCCCTCGGGGATGCCAAAGGCAGGTAGCTTCGCCAGACGGGCGCCGTGCCACACTCGATCGAACGCCTTCGTAATGTCAAGGGCGACCGCAATAGCACTCTCCAAAGACTCCGCCCAACTGGACTGGGCAGGCAGAAATTGCCCTCCACAGCCTTGGCGAGCGACCAAAAATATGAACGTCTTCATACCCAACCTAATTGTGTCTCCGCATAGACGTCAGGATCATCAGATGATATGCAAAGCCGCCAAAGTCATGGGACGCGAAGAATTCTCGAAGTCATAGACCGCTGTGTATACCGCCATACTGCGCGAGTTTCAGTTGTTGAAGAACGACTGGAACTCGCCGCAGGGGCCCACGAACGGACCAGACATGAGACAGTGGTCGGTAGATCTCAGAGGAGCATCAACCACTATCTTGTATCTGTCCGGGTGTGTCGTAAGCAGAAAATCACCCATAGAGGGCTCATGGCTCTCAACATCTGGAACACGGGTGGGCTGTGTTACCAGCTGCGAGAAACCATAAGCTAAGGCCATCTCGTAAACAGTCCGACTGGGGAGGTCAATGGTCCTGGATCCCAACCACTCTTTATGGTGAGCGTTGAAATCACCAAGAACCACCACCTCCGCAGCAGGATACTGCTTCAGAACTAGATCAGTCCCCACTTGGACGTTGTCAAACAATTGATTAGATCCCGAATCACCGGCGTGGAATCTGTACAGGCAGGCGTAGACTCGGGTCCTACGCCTAAAGTCTACCCGTAGCCATAGCAAGGACAGGTCCCTACGCTCGAGGCCCCGTAGGCGGTGACAACAGATATCACCCCTGACGAAGACGCACACCCCAGCTTTACGTAGGAATGAATATTCCAGCACGTAACTAGGGTGACTGCATACATGCAAAGTTATATTATATACTTACTAAGTTACAAGTTAACGCCGATGTATCACCACGGAAACAGAATACAGACCACCATGATATTTAAGATGTATGGTAAATGGTAATTAAAATATTATTATGCGTAGAGGGGTGATCAAAAAGTAATGATAAACGGGTAATTCTAATAAAGATAAAAATTAAAAAAAAAACATTCCGCTTCTTCAGTCCTTCACCACTTCCCAGCTAAAAAATTGTATAAATAGGACGTCATTTGGAGGAGCTACATTCATTTGAATACCAGCAGTCGGAGCGACAACACGAAAATGGAGAAACACGAAGTGAGATGCGTCATCAAGTACCTCTGTTTGAAAAAAATGTCTACCAAAGAGGTACACGCGGATTTGGTGGAGACACTGGGGACTCTGCTCCTCCATATTCTACGGTGGCACAGTGGTGCAAAGAGTTTAAGCTGGGTAGAACATCCACAGAAGATGAACATCGCGAGGGACGCCCAACCTCGTCCCTCACTGAGCAAAACGTGAAAAAAATCGAAGATATCGTGTTAGCAGACCGAAGAGTAACCATCAGACATTTAGCTGAGGTCACAGGGATCTCATATGGCAGCATCTAAAGCATTTTGACCAGCAAAATGAATATGAAGAAGGTCTCAGCGCGTTGGGTCCCGAGAATGTTAACGGACGAACAAAAGAAAAAGAGAGTTGACATTTCAAGAGCCAATCTTGCAAAGTTCCAGGCTGACCAAGAATTATTTTTGTCACGATTTGTGACCATGGACGAAACATGGATCCATCATTTTGATCCTGAGACCAAACAACAAACGATGACTTGGAAAAGGCCATCCTCACCGACTCCTAAGAAGTTCAAAGTCTCGAGCTCGGCGGGCAAGGTTATGGCGTCCGTTTTCTGGGATGCTCAGGGAATCATAATGGTTGATTACCTGGAAAAGGGAGCTACTATTACGGGCTCCTACTACGCTAATCAAATAAGACGACTGCGAGACGCCATAAAAGAAAAAAGACGGGGCAAACTCCTAGCGAAAGTCATGTTTCATCAGGACAACGCTCCTGCACACAGAGCCGAAGTTGCGATCGCTGCCATTCGAGAAGCAGGCTTCGAAATGGTCGAACACCCGCCCTATTCTCCATATTTAGCCCCCAGCGATTTTCATTTGTTTCCTAGGCTCAAGGAACACCTCAGAGGCAAGAAATTTGAGGATGATAGCGAGGTGATGGATGCTGTAGAGGCATTTTGGGATAGTCAAGATATAGATTTTTTTTAAAGGGTATTTTAGGTTTGGAGAAACGTTGGACTAAATGTATCGACTTGTTAGGAGACTATGTAGAAAAATAAATTAAATTTAAACTACAATCGTTGTTTTATTATACTTATTATCATTACTTTTTGATCGCCCCTCGTATTTATTTATGTGGTTACTTACGATATTTCTTATATGAAAACCAACTAGATGTAAACAGTGGTTATAAATAACGATGTATCACAGACTACACGACACTGTCGACACTATCGACACTACAGAAACACTTGGTATCACACTCAGTATCAATGTTTTTATGTTGTATGCCGCAGATTGAAAAATATAGTTTAATTTACAATTAAAACAAGTCTCCTGTTGCAGCCACAACATGAATATAATATCGATAATTATAATTTTATCTTGACGTAATAACCGCACTCTGCACAGTGACGTCCAGTGGCGACCACAGTGGCGACCAAAGACGACTCCGCAGTCCGTGGCAGTCCGCAATGATTTTGACAAAGTAGCTATATTTGTATTACAAAGTGCAACATTGAAACTGCGTAATTCCCCAACAAAAGGCGGAATTTCTATTGCGTTTTGTTGGCCATAAATAGATTTTGAAAAAAAAAATGGTCATTGATTTTATTTCACTAGTTCTAAATGAGTTGTAATGAAAAAAATAAGATATGAAATATATTGAAATCAATATAAACGCGTAGTAGCTTAGATTATATACTCGTCTAGACGAGTATATAATCTAAGGCGTAGTAGGTATAGGCTCAGACTAAATACTCTCTAGACGTAGCCATGCCGTGGCCGCACAAGAGACAGATATATAATTCTTCAGTGTGGCCATGTTGGGAAAAATTCCTACTTTTGGTGGGTACTAACACAGGCCAACATAAGCGTTGCCAACCGTACGATTTAAATCGTATTTATTCGTATATCATATTTATTATTAAATGATAATGAGTTTATGATTATTTTTTACTTTTTAGTTCGATCTTATATGAAAGCTTGTTTTTTTAGTTTTTAAACTATAATTTAATTGCTTGCACTAAAACATCTATCTTCGTCTGTCTTATCAAAGAAAGACAACTGCGCGCAAATTACCAATTATATAGGTAATATTTTTTCAACAATAATATTTTGTTTATTATTCTGGACAAAATATAAAATAATATCATATACTTTTTAAATTATTGCGTCGTCATCAGTCCTGGATACGTATGCAAAATTTCAAGTCAATCCGACGTTTTGAAGTGCTCGAAAATCGACTTCACAGATTCTGTTACATACATATAGGCGAAGTTAATAAAACGGTGTTAAAAATAATTAATGATCAACTACTTACATGAACATATTTTATTGGGACTGCTTTTGGTTTTACTATAACATTCTTCTTTTTATAATGAAAGGAATCTATCTCGAAATGTATTGAGCAAATTTTAAAATTATTTGTTGGTTGCCAATTTTGGTGTCCATTAGCTTCCACCCATTTAATTCTAATTACTGTTAGTAGGAAACCTAAAATAAGAATAAATTTTATTTTTTTACGTATGAATAACGCTATTTATGCAAGGAATAATATGCAAGTATTATCTAGGGTAAACCAATTTTCATAACAAGGTAACACTAAACTTTTAAGAAATTAAGGTTAATTAATATTATTTGTAGAATTTCTAAATGTAATCGATATTTCTCTAAGTAAAACAATTTGTATTGATATTAAAATACAACATTATTTACCAATAAACGACAAAATAATTATAATGTAACATAAATGAGTAACTTACGAGTGAAATGTTATTCCACAAATTTTTCGTTCACTGCGGCTTTTGCAGCCTAAAATACTACAACCCACCATTGCATATACACTATAGTCACTAATATTTGTATAAATTGCTGCTTTACACTATCCAAAACTATTAAAATATCGGAAAAACTGATTGACGTATATTTGTTTGACAAACTGCGCTTATTGACAAATAAAAAAACCGGCCACGGTGACAAGGACAAAGAAAAAAACTCTCTGTCTCTTTTACGCACACTAATTTTTAACTTGCGGTCTCACTCTTATTTCTCACGTTCCAGTTATGGCTACGTCTAGAGAGTATTTAGTCTGAGAGGTATAGGTCTACCAGAATCTCATGGCATTTTGGGAAATTTGAATTTGCGCATCGCAACACTGGGGTAATTGGATGAACATATTTTAATACTTTCAATATTTTTTTAGTAAAACTTTGTAAATAAAGTAAATAATGTTTTAAGTATAAATATATAGGTTATTTAAACATTAAAATGACTTGGAACAGTCACATACATAGTCCTGACCCTACACTAAGATCGAGTCTTGTGCCGTGGGTATCAGGAACTATAAGAGACTTTTCGGTCTCACAAACACCCAAACCCGGAAGAAATATTTGTGGGCCGCACAAACATTTCACTCGGTGCGGGGATCGAACCCGTGGCCTCTCGTTTCACAGGCGGCGTCTAACCAACTGCGCCACGGAGGCTGTCATTTTAAAAGGCTGTCAAGCTACAATATAAATACGTGCCTTACGGGTATGTATAATATAGAAGGAACGCTGGTATTTCCAAAACGTAGATAAAAATGACGGTACCGCTACCAAGCCACCAGTTTCGTTTTAATGCTCTCTTCTTATTAGTTCTCACTTAATCTAACAACTTTCAATTTCTAATTTGTACGTAGTTTGATTATGAGTCGTTTTTATTTACATAAATATTAGATTCCAAAAATGTTATATGAAAGATGCAAGATTGTAAAATAAAAAAACGTATAATTATATTTTCAGTCTTCTTTATTTCATCAACACTTTAGGCAGAGCTTACTTCTAAATACTCTTCCTGTAAATCTTCTGATGAAGACTATGAAGATAAAGTATTAATAATAAACCGTTCCTTATCTAAAAACTCTGGAAACTCCTGAAAATAGGTATTCAATCCATTACTGTTTAGTTTCAAAACATGATAACAAAGTAAATACGATATAACACATGTACAAATCTAAAACTAACCAAAAAACATGAAGTATTAAAACTATTCACTCCGAATTATTTGTTAAAACGACGTCGATTTTAAAATCGACGATTTTGTATAAATTTGGCCAATTTATTCACAGATCTGGCGATAAACCTTGTAAACAATGTGTCACATTTGTGATCGTAGAAATAATTTATATATTTTCGTTATGGAAGTATAGAAATCTTATAATCTGTTATAATCTCATCAAATGACATAACTCAAAGGAGATGGGCCAGAAATGTATGGGCCTTGGGCCGTTTGTAGTACATTACACCCGTTCTCTATATCCTATCTATCTTTAACAAGAGGTGAAAATGGATATCGTTACTATGTCGATACCACTGTATGCTTCAATAAACAAAGATAGACATACAATATTATCTTGCCTAAATATGTATAAATATATGCACCTTATCTAAATATCTCTGTCTTTCTTTACTGAAGCAAAAAATTTATCTAAATTTCGAGAGAAATCTCTTGTTAAAGATAGATAGATTATAGAAACCGGCCGTTAGTGAAATTGGCATTCGATTTCTGTATGAAATACTATTATACGTTACATATTAGCTTTATACAAAAATAAATAACAAGCCAAGAACAGCAACACTACAAGGGGACAATATGGCGTCTGAAACCATATCTGAAACGGCATGTTTGACAACCGATGTCAAAACTTGACATTTATGAAATATGAAGTCGTAATTCGTTTTCCTATAAATAAAATATTATTTTTAGTCGTATGTGCTATAAATTACTGTACTCTATATAACTCGTAAATGTTTTTACGTCAACGGAATTAGTATCATACTTTATTGATCATCTTATATAATATAACATAATGTCTATACAATAAATTGCAACAAGTCTGTCAGAATCTCATGTTTATAGTTATTTAATATTAAGAAAGTGTACCTATATCTGGCCGTAAGTGCGGTGCATAGTACCTGCTAAACAACCTATTTAAATAATCCACAATAAAAATCTGCTAGGCATGAGATACAGCACGGCACAGACTGATCACTTGTCGCGACTGCTAGCATCTGTATCAGCCCATATACGTCCCACTGCATGGCACGGGCCTACTCTACAATCAAGAATACGATTGAGAGTGATTAGGCCATATAGTCCACCACGCTGGCCTAGTGCGGGTTGGCGGACTTACATACCATAGAAATTCTTATGAATCGCTATGGTATGCAGGTTTCCTCACGATGTTTTCCTTAACCGTTTTAGTGCGTGGTGATTGACTATCAATACACACATGACTCCGAAAAGTCAGAGGTGTGCCCTATGTGCATATGAATAAATAATCATTTTATTATTAGGCATATGCACTTAATAAGCTCTTAGTTATTATAGTCCATACAAATGAATACGCTATAAAAATGGAATCGAATCTGATAGCAGCCATGTTTATTTCTATACCTTAATGTCTAGTAAAAGAACTTACTAGCAATCATTTCTGTACAAACTAACATTTTAAACATTATATTTGGTCTACCCCTAGAAGTCTAATATACTTTGGTATATTAGACTTCTGCATACTTAAAAATAATATTATCCTAAGGTCTAAGATATTATTTTTCAAATAATGTATTTGACATTAATTCTAACTGGTTATTTCTGAGCACACATAAGGAAAAAGTACGATTAATTGATGAAAGAAAACTAAAATCAAACAAAACTTAAGGACAATAAAGTACAACCAGATCTAGCTTTATATTTTTTATTTATATTTGCCTAAAAATAATCTCCAGTCAAAACATCTAGGAACAATGCCGGTGCTCCCATATTGTACTATTGCCTAGCCCAACCTAAAGGCTAAATACCACAGTATGATCATGGTATGAGTACAGCAACCCACTGTCCAGTGTCCAGCTATGTTCCTTTCAACATGAAGCATTTGTGGGTGTTATATATGTCCAAAAGAATCGAGATTCATACAATCTTCTTACGGCGGAGTTGGAATAAAATCTTGCTCATTGTCTTCAGCTTGATTTATTTGCAGCCAGCAGTTTGTACAGATAATTGCTTGTTCTGATAACTAAAACAAAATAAAAAAGATTTAATATTGAAGATATCGAAGAGTAATGATGAATAAATAACTCTTTGCAGTCACATGTGTTTCCTCCTTCCTATGATCCCAGGTCTTTCCGCTATTGTTTAAAGAGGCATCGCAGCAGTCCGGCCGGATAATTGTATGAAATGTCTTGGGACAGTCGTCTGATGCCATTAGATATTCGGCCTGGACGGCATTTGTGCTTACCATCAGACATTGTGTTGTTATTATGGAAATAATAATAATATAATATATTATACATAACACAAGATCATCCGAGTGTCCAGAGGGAAATAAAAGAAAATGTAATTCATTTAACAATTTAAACAACAATATATAAAATATCACTTCTTACATATTTATGTACTAGTATCCTGTGGACACAATGCAATTCAGCTCTAACATGAATACTTTTGTAATACTCCATACTTTGTATTGACCTTGATTAATTGGCATAAAACATACATTTCCCAAATTAATGAAGAAAATAGAATACTTACTTCTTGTTCTGCCATTTCAGCAATAAAACGTTTTGAAATACTCTACACGAGAGTGAATTGGCAGCCCATGTAGTTACTAAGATTCTGTTGAATGATAGAATCCATTTCAATTTTTGATTGCAGAAGTGCAATTCAACCATTTCACAACAATTGCAGAAGTGCAATTCAAGCAAAGCGCCACTTTTGATGTGCTGAAAAGCAGAATTGTGGGTTAGAAGAGAAATATGAACATAGAAAAACATAACAGTATTACTTACATGTGGCATTCAAAATAATAAATAATATGTTTACTCACCAAAATACGAACTAGTAATTGCGTTTAAACGTCAAGATATATCATCTGCGAGAATCAGAATCCATAAAACAAAGCCAGGTATACAGAGAAGCAAATACACATTTGCGAAATGTATGCGACTAATAAAAAATAATACGAATTACGGCCCCAGACGTAGACAGATAACACAGAGTTTTGCAATTGCTGTCAAGTTAAACATTTTCGTTCTTAAACTAAAATCATGTAACATAAATAAAATAATAAAAGTGACTTCTTTAACAAAATATATCGTCTTTTAAAAAGCGAAGAATATGGAAAAAGAAATATAGACAATAATTATAATTTGTAGGGGGGTTTTAAAAATAAGACATATCCAAGTTAAAGATAATGGGTTCGCGCATTTTTGAACGAAATGACAATTAGGCATCATGGAGGACAGATTATAGAAGAAAATATTGCTTCTGTACTAAAACAATCACATTTTTGTATAAAGCCCCCTGTTGTCCAAGAAATCTAAATGTATTTTATTTGAATTCCACATTTTTCTAGAATTTGTATTAGACGTACACAAAATGGCCCAAGATAGCACATCTCCTTTTGAAACAGCTGTTGACTGATGGTATTGCCATATAAAAATCATTATGTTTGTTTTTAATTTTATGCCATGAGATTCTGGTAGACCTATATGATATGTTTGAAAACAAAACACAAACCTACCAGTTATATACCACTGTTTTAATATTTAGAATTTCCAGAATCTAAATTTAAATCATATTTAAATCAAATCAAATAAACGAATTGCTCGTACAATAAATACCTAAAATAAATCCATGTTTTGATTCTCGTTTTTAAAAATTACCCTAATCATCACACTAAACATGTTATACCATGCCATGATTTTCAATATTTCAAGCATAATGTCATTTCTCTCTAGCTAAACCCAATCTTATGAAAGAAACAACATTTTGTTTGTGTACCGTACCGTGAATGTCAAAAGGCCTTTGAACGTCAGAAAAGAGAAAATATTTTCGCATTGTAAAAACGTACGCAGTTACAGCATCGAGTGTGTTTTGGTAATAAAAATGAACGTGCGCGAGGAGGATAAGCGAAAAACCTCGAATACAACCCGTGGTCTGGCGACCGCGGCGATCGGCCTTGGTATCGGGGCTGCATTGTACTATTTCTTAAGCAAAGGCTCCCCACATCCTGACTCTGAAGGCGCCACGAGCTCCGGATGGACTCACGAAAGGGTCTTGTGAGTATCTATATTCCTATAAAATTATGATATCCATTGCTACTAAATGTACATTTGTGGGTAGCTTGTTTAATGGTATAACTTTATTATCATACCTACTTTGAACTTTAAATTTCGTAATGATATATGAATTTAGTACACACTTTCAATGTGAATAGATTACTGCGGAACCCGTAGCATTATATATGCTCTAATGAAACTGTATTAACATTTTTTTTTACTATATTGTTAACAATATCTGTATTCAATTATTCGTACTAAAAACTAAAAAAAATCCATATGTAACACCTATATCTTAAAAGTGTAGCCAGAGACAAAGGAACGCACGTATGCACGATCCAGAGATTAATTTCCAATTTTCCACCTTGATAAATCTTTAAGCATTTTCTTAGGTTTTTTGCAAAGCAGAAATTGATGTTAAGCAGAATATTTTATCTTTTCTTTGGGGTTGAGACTGCCAAATCTACAACATATCTATCCTTTTCTTATCACTTGCTTGTTTGAGGGAACTATATCATAAAAAAGTGAAAGTTGTATTTACATTTTTAAAGTCCTTGTGTTTTGATACCTCCTTTATTGATTTGTCCTGATCCTACACACAACTGTGGGGCAAGCTTTATTTAGCTTTTTAGTTCACTATGGTCTTTCTGCTATCAGATGTATATTATTTTATATGTATAATTCTATCCTTTAGGGAAACTCAATTTTATGCATTTTAATAGAAAATAAGTACCTACTAAAACTGTATTATGTGTATGCTGTCATGAGACCAATGAGGATATTAAAATGTGTTAAAATAATTAACGGGTAAAATGATAATTCACAGATGTACATTTAAAAAATATTGTATAGTATATGTTTAGCAAAGGTTCAAATTCCTGATATAGTAGCTATTAATATCAGGTTAATTAAAATCACTAGTTTAAATTGTCTCTTAAAAACCTCATTTGGTTACATCTGTCCATTTATTTGCATGTTCATTGATCATCTTTTCTAATCAACCATAGTCGATTGGCCGCACCCACAAATGATTCAGATTCATACTCAACTATATCAGAAGGAACCACATCAGACACGAGCATCCATGACAGAACAGCCGAATTTGCAACATCAATCACTCCAGAATCAGATAATGATTATTCCATATCCGAAAACGATTCCTCATTGTCTCACAATTCCATGAGTGAAACATCCAATTCAGATTACACTTCATCTAAAACTGATTCCACTGAGTCCGACATCAGTGTAACATCTACAGAAAATGGCTCAGATATGGGGAGCGATAGTCAGTCAAATGATGATTATCAGTCAGACACTGATTATAGTCAGACAGATGGTGAATATAGTGATACAGAAAGTGATTATGCTGAGACAGACATGTCGCAATCTGATGAAGAAGACACAATGGATGTTGAAATTTCCAATTTGTTTGAGAATGCATCCAATCCGGAATCTTTAGAGACTGGTTACATGTCATTGCATCATGTCGGAAACTCGGAATACGATTCGGAGACAGCAATGGAATGGGATATAACGAACACATCTTTAGGAATTCCGTCGGAAGAGCGCAGTTCTTCGTTGTCGAACTTCTTTGGGGGGCTGACGAACATGATCAGTCCAAGGAAGGCGTGAGTATTGGGCCGCGGTGGTGGATTGTGATGTCTTACTCGTTCCGGACGAAACAAATATAAATTACCATTTACTTGAAACATGATAACAGTCATAAAGATGACTTTTGTGCCATTACTACTGCTTCGTAATCATTGTTAGGGTTTTAAAACACTACCCTTACATACATAGGTAATGTGGGATCAAAAAGTTTCTAATAGTTTCAGATGGCCATTACTCAAGAGATGGTATTTTAGTCATTACTATGTTTGTGACAAGGTAGATATATTAGAATTTATGTTTCCATTATAGAGAGTCTACGGTCTTTTGGCGTGCTTTTGAATCCATGGTGGTCATGCTGTTGTCAACATTTTAAGAAAAGTTTTTCTTGTTTCACATTTTATTATATTGGACATAAGACATACGTGTATAAATGCTTGTTGTGTACAAAACAATGCGTTAATAGAAAATCTGATCGTAATATTTTGACAACAACGCATTGGCATGCCAAAAGACCGATGATGGTTTGTAGAAATGTTGCATGTTAATACTGTTGAGATTTTTTAAATATGTTTTAATATTTGGGAATGTTTTAATATTTTTGCAGACCGCAAGACGACAGATTGTCTAAACTAAGAGAGCAGGCCTTGTAAGATTTTTTTAGTGTATGCTTGTTTATGTTTAATTTTGATTTAGGGTACGCAAAGATATGAAGCCAATGTGAAAGTCTCTGACTTGGTAAGACGCTGTGCTTTCAAAGCGACTTTATTAAAGAAACCCGTCAAATTCTATATTAACCACGAAAACTGCTGCTGCAACTGGCAACTTTTATCGAGAACTAGTAAAATGTAACAGTTTCATTCAACTAAAGTTGATCGATCAGCCAACCCACATTAAGCCAACTTAGTGGACTATATGGTCTAGGCCAGACTATAGGCCCTACTATATTCATCCGAAACGAAGTTCAAAACTTCGGACGATCGAAGTTTTTTGTACAATACGAATGTATCTACTCTGTAAAAGTTCGAATTTGTATAACGTAAATCTTAACCATAAGTCTATGGTTACGACCAGCGCCGGGTCTAGATATTTTTCGAGGCGGGGCAAAAACTGAAAAATGCCGCCCTTTTTAGCAACCATATGACACAGGTTACAGGCCTTCGGGAAAGAACGCCATTTTACCACCAGGTTTAGCATTTTTACACGCTTTATATTAGCTTCACTTGTGAGGATTAACGTCACTCGCGTCCGTACGCTTTAACTCTAGTTTCACTACACTTGACCCCTTGGTGGTGCCCAATGAGTGATACAGTTCGTGGTGGTAGGACTTAAGTGTCCGCCCGGGTAGAGACCATCGTCTAAGGGGCGTAAAGGCCGCCATAGTGACCCCCTATGGGACCGGTTTCCGGGATCAGCCCTGTTATTCCGGTTTTTCGATGGGTTTGACTCTGGGCATGAGGTTGTACTGTGTGGGTATTTTCGGTCGCTGTCGAAGGGAAGAGTATAGACCCGCCGGTCAGGGAGACTCGTAGAAACGGTTGTCCGCTGACCGCCCGCAGTACAGTACAGGAGGCCAATCGTGGCTAATCACCACGAGAGGCTGCCTCACCATGCCGCGCATAAGCTTGGGTGGGTCCGTCGGCGTCATGCCGATTGGTGACCGGATGTGGGGCCCCGGTGGCATCCCGTGAGGGTACGGGAGCCCTTCCATCCGGCGGATCAATCCGCCACCTGCCGACCCTTTTGTGCCGGTGCCCATGCGGCCTTCTTAATGTCCTGACTTAGGCTCCTCGATGCCTCTTCATCAAACCCATCCCCTCAATCTTATGACAGTGCAATTAAACAGAGCAGGTCCTTCAGCGGTGCATAACCCCATTACCACGTTCACTTTGACTCCATACGAACCTCGATGCCGTCCACCATGATCTCGAGACGGCCCGGCCTGCTTTGCTTTTCTTGACGGAGACGCAGATTCGTTTGTTTTTCGTCCGGCCAAAAATTCCTACCTGCTGTACCCCGGTTATTCGCTTAAAGAAAACTTAAAGCCGACAGCAGGGATATGCTTGTATGTACGTTCGGACATCATCCATCCCTTGGAGGTAGCACTGCTTTGAGGGTAAAGATCCCTTAGCGAGTGCCAACGCTATTGCTGACGAGATCAGGCTTGGAATGGAATACTAGATTCCTTCCTCTGAGATCGCCAGTAAAGGCCGTGGATGCTCCTGGTTCAATAGTGCATGTGACAGTGCTGTCGGTGACAAACAGGCGGCGTATCGCGCTTAGATCAGGGGTCGCGCCAACAAGGATGCCAATATTAGTTCCCTCAAAAAAGCCTACAACTGAGCCATCAAGACCTGCAAGAAGGCCTACGTTAGAGCGGATGCCCAGCGCGTTAGACAGATTGGGTGTGCGTTGGCCAATCATCCAACTAGTAGTCGTGCTTATTGGAGTTTGGCCAGGGCCGTTCATTCTAACTTCTGTCGTCCAGCGTTGCCGCCGATGAGGTATCTGGAACGGTCGCTGGCTGACAAGCCGCAAGAGAGGGCCGCCTTACTGACAAATCTCTTTGCGGCTCATTCCCGCCTCGAGGACCGTGGTTCCCAGACGCTGCATACACTTTCTGATTGCGGTTTCTCAATGGCGGATATCCGAATTAAGCAGTGTGATGTGCGGCGTGAGCTACGGGCTTTCGATGAGCGAAATGCCAGTGGCACGGATGGAATACCGGTGGTGGTTTTAAAAGCTTGAGCAGCCGAGTTGCTCCTGCACTGACTTCCCTCTATCTAGCGTCCTACCACGCAGGAGTTGTGCCTGAATCTTGGAAGAAGGAGTTCCTCAGGGCTCGGTGCTGCCACCCACGTCGTTTATTCTCCATATCAATTATGTTGTCGCTAGGCAACATTCATTGCTATGCAGATGACAGACCCGTTCATGGGCGATACCACTATGTGTCTACGGGTTGCCGGGTCGACACTGTGAGGGGAGGCGAAGATCTTGTCATTGAGCTCACATAGGTTTCCAAGAATATGGTAAGTACAATGCCAAGAAAACCCAGGTGTGTGCGTTCACATGCAAAAAATACCCGTTCTCTCCCTTCCTAATTTTTCAGGGTGCTCCCCTCTCAATGCAGAATGACCTGAATATCCTTAGTGTGGATATACGCTGTGTATATCCATCTCAATCCAAGGAATCACATCGAGGGCGTAATATCTGCCACAGCACGCAAGCTTGGATTCCTGAATCGGGTGCGTCGGTTATTCACATCCGGTCAACTTTATCGCTTGTTTAAAGCGCAGGTCCGGCCGGGTATGGAGTACTGCTCGGACCTCTAGGATGGATCCGCTCAGTACCTGCTCGATGCCTTGGATGGATTGCAACGGCGGGGCATCCACATTATGAATTATGCAGACGTTACGAGCAACTTAGAGTCGCTACAGTTTCTGTTTCTTTTCTCCGTACTAGAAATTTAATATTGTAACCAGTACCTACCTTGATTTGTTTAGATACAAATCCAATTTGTCTTGAATTCCAAAATAATAATAGTATGCTTTGTTTGGGAATATTATCTATAAGGCGTTGAAATAAAGGATAATTTCATAGCTGAAAAGAAGATGCGAAGGACCCAAGAGAATTTTTGTAAAAAGCTTTCGTAGAGTTTACAATGTAAAGTAGTTGTAGCGGTATAACGTTGGTTTGCTTTTAAAACCATATCAATATAAACGTAGATGAAGTCATAAAATATGTTTTTTTTCGTTCGGTTAATCAACAAAACTAACTAGTAAACACAAATTGAATATTTGAAACTAAACGTAGTCGTTGAGATCGATGAAGGAGTTTCCAAATATAGCTTCATATCTTTTTCACACGCCCTTATCGCACATTCATCTATATTCGCGCCCCGCGAAAAAAAACACACTGTTCTGCAGTGTCCGTGTAAGAGGTGTTACGTTATTGGACAGTTGTGTAGTTGTCTCCCAATATTCAATATGCCGCCCCCTGAACTTGCCGCCCGGGGCAAACACCCCGTCTTGACCCCCCCCCCCCCCCCCCCCTATATCCGGGCCTGGTTACGACCATAAGTCAATAACGGCCATAAGTATATGTAGGTACATTCGTATCGTATTTAAACTTCGAGCATCCGAAGTTTCGAACTTCGTTTCGGATGAATATAGTAGGGGCCCTAACTACTCTCAATCGCATCCTCGATTTTTGTGGTCCGCCGTCCGTGCCCTGCAATGGGACGTATGTATGTATATGGGCTGATACAGTACCAGTACAAAGTTGGTTTGTGTGCACAGCGCTTAAGAGCTGGCTGTAGATTGGATGCCACAGTCTCGATTGTTTGTGATATTAACAAAATATTTGCTTCGTTTCTATGACTAGCTATTTTATAATATATTGCGATTCTAATGTATAGTTTAATATTTGACGATACAATGGAAATATCTTTGCGTACTTAAAACAAGTAGAAGTAGATAGGTAATACGTGTTAGAAAATGTAACAAATAAATTAGTGCAACTAGGAAATATTGTAAATGTACATACATAAACTCACGCGTTTTTTACCAGAAGAGGTAGGCAGTGGTGCTATGACATAACACATTTCGCCTTGTATGTTCCTTCCCACGATGTGATAGGTGGCGAGCCTGACGCCATATCGGGCCCAAATTCCTGTCTCTGGGCTGATAAAGAATAGAAAAATCCAATATCACTTTGCCCAACTCGGAATTCGAACCCGAGACCTCAGCTTTGTAACCGTACCGTAGTACAACTACGCCACCGAGGCATTCAAGAAATATTGTAAACGAAATAATCTTTAATGCTTCAATGGTTAATGACGATTTATTTTTATCAAATTGAAAGCAAAGACTACTTTTTATTTATAAAATGCCTATGTTGATTCCTAAAACCTGTTATAAGAATTATTTTAACCATATCCTGGTTGCACTAGTACATGTTTTTAATTTTTGTATGGTCTCGTAGTTTGTTATTGATATTTTTGGTAAGCATGCATGATTTACATGATATATTTTTTAATACAACTTTCAATGTATTCCAAGTATTTATTTCGCGTGTATTTTTAATAAATTTAAGGTATTTGTTACGGAGCACATTTTTAGGGCCAGTTGTATAACTGCTGATACCGTGAAGGAATGTGCTCTAATTTTAGTTACTTTTTCATACATTACTTTACGGCAAACTAGGTCACCTGATAATAAGTGATCGATGCCAGTTGGCACCCATGAAAAATTCTTATCGCTTGAATATTAGATGTGTTGGCCTACAAATCGAGGGGAGCAGAAGGTAAAAAGGATGGCAAGAGCCAAGAGGGAATGGGTATTGGGTATCCAGCAATCTAACTTAGCGCACGAAACACGACTGTAAAGCTGTCGCCTAACGTCGATCTACTGAGGGGCAATGGAGCCTGCCCATTCAAGCTGAGTCAAGGCTGACAATTGCATGGCCACTTCATTTTACTTGCTTCTATGACTTGCTATTTTAAATGTTGTTACACATAAGTTCATGCTTGTATACGCCAAGGCGTAGGCACGTGGCGCTATCACCGCCCGCAGTTCGCAATTTTAGAACAGAATATTTCGCAGAAATTGGTTGAATTAAAGGAAATGTGTAATTATTTTAAGAGCGTTTATAGTTTATAACCTTTGCGCGCTTTTTGGCTAAAAAACAGGACTTTTCAAATGAGTTAATAGCCACCAATAAACAATTTCAAGGAAAAATAATTATTACTAATTTTAGAAAAGGTTTTCATCTAGGGATTTTGGTGGAAAACATTATAGGTTGATGGATAATTTGTGAGTACTATAAGGATTACTGAACACTAGTTTCGTTATTTAGGCTTTAAGTGGCAATTTAGAAGCTTAAGATATCCGAAATCACTAAATATAAGATGAAAATAAAAATATTATCCGACTAATAAGACCCTTATGGAGGGATTTTGCTGAGAAAAATAATCTTTATATGTTTAGTTCCTGAAAAATAAAAATTTAAACAATGCGAAATTATTCAGAAACTCTCCGTCAAGAACATATTTTTTTTTCACCAACTTATCGTACATAATTTTTTATAGCAATTGCATATTAAAATAGAAGAACATCTTATCAATAAATTGCCATTTTTATATTTCAATAAAATTAGTTTTCATGTTTTCTACATATATTTTAAAAACCACTATAAAACACGCTGTCCGCCGTGCATCAAATCAGACCGCCGCAAGGCCTTCTAGAGGGAGGACGTATCGCTCGTCGCCCCGGCCTGACTGCAGTCGATTTTTGCCGGGCGTCGTAAAAATAGCCACGCGCGGACAGCGATTGCCACATCTTAGTACTTTGGTAGTAAAACATATTTTTTCTTTTTATTACCTACAATGATTTTGTAGTGAGTATAAATTATGTTTCAGATAATATAATGGGATGTAATTCCGAGGCTAAATTATGTTATGTATTGTGATATAAAATAAAATACATTTCGTAATTGTAAGGGGTTGTAAGGCCCCTAACTCTTTTCATGTGTTCGAACACGAAATTATTAATAAACGTCCGTAGTGTCTACTGATTGAACACTGATTTGAATGCAACTTAACAATGTAATAATAACGAAAATATGATTAGTATCTAAATTTGTATTGTTAATTGCTTGTACAGTAATATTTGTCTACTTATAATGCAAATAAAATATTTTTATGATATAATATTATCAATATATAAATCATAAGTTACATTTCAATTCAATATTAGAATTTAGAAGCGCACGGATCAAAGTTGGTTGCGCTGACTGTATAGCGAGCCGACGCGGCAGCTCTACGCACACAGCTTTGGTCGCTTATGTGTGCGTGAAATTAACGAAGAAATACCTATAGTTGACTTTGCGCGCAAGGTGTAAACGCTCTTAAGTTGTAGATAATTACGTACACTGGTTTATACTTATTGTAGTTTTTAGTTTAGTTGTTTTTGTTTATTTTTTGCATGATTATAGTTTATTTAAAGCTTGAACAGGAACATACATTACAATGTTGTTTTAAATACATTAATCTTTAGTTTTTGAAAATGCTGTCATGCTATTCTAAATATAAAGGCTCTGATGGGTGTACAATCTGGCTGATGGTATCAAAATACAGTGTTAGTTATTAAAAAATATATTCTAAAATTTATTGGTCAATTACACGGAGAGTTTCTCGCGGCGAAAATCGTATGCCATTATCGCATATTTGACCGCTATAGAATAACGTGTTGTGAAAAATGTTAACACGAGGCTACTTTTTTATATCGTTACGATAATGAGATCTTTTGTGGCATGAATCTCTCCCCGTCTGAATTGGGCTTCATACTGATGTATTTTCCTGGTCAGGCAATTTTATGATTCAAAACAGTAACAAATAAGTTAACCACATATGTATTTACTCACGGCATTATTCAGATAGTTTAAAGACCTATTTTATTTATAGATTGTTTTGCCCATTTCGAACGACTTGAATTCAAACCATTTACGCCTGAATACTGGAACGCAACTTAAAAATAAGTTTAACTACGTTAATCCCGTTTAAATGTAGATACTGGCTAAGTGGGCCCTGCGCTGTTAAGAGCAACTTATTAAATGCATGGCGTTCCAGTATTCGGGCGTTAAACTACTTATTTCAATTTAGAATTCAGTTTTAGCGTAGAAGACAACAATCGATAATTAAAATACATTTTTAAATTGTCTTTGAATAACGCCTTTAGTGATAGCCATTAATTCTACGGTCTGTGTATGAATAAGGCCGTAAGTGTTTTTTTGATATTTCGACTGTTGATGTGTTAATCTTGTATACCTGGTATACTTACGCCCGAATACTGGAACGCCATTCAAATAATAAGTTGCTCTTAACAGCGCACAGCCCACTTAGCCAGTACATTTAATCGGGATTAACGTAGTTAAGCGCCATTTATATTTAAGTTGCGTTCCAGTATTTGGGCGTTAGAATATCTATAATATAGAAGGAGCGCAGAGCGCTGGTACTTCAAAAACGTAAATAAAAATGGTGGTACCGGTCCACCTTTTTCTATACTCTTATTTGTTGATATTTAACAGGTTGTTCAACATACATGACTAACTTGGAAAAGAAAAGTAAAAATAAATAGTTTAGGGCTATTTAATTCCGTACAAACTCGTTTTAAAAGGACAATAGCTAAATATGATTTCGGTTTATCAATGGAATTTATAGCAATTTATTGCTAAATAATTATTTAAATTTTCACTAATATAGTAGCGGTGCCAACATTACGAACAAGAAAATATCTACGTTTTTCAAGGCGCGAATGTATGACAGCGCTCCCTCTGTATTACACTCTAAGCTGGTATACTTTATTAAGCATTCTTTAATTGACATGTTGTCGGCAGCCGCGAGAGGCCTTGGACGCTGGAAGAGTGCTCCATCTGCTTCGACGTGATGCTGCGCGACCAGGAGATCATGACGCTGGCCTGCACGCACAACTTCCACGCGCAGTGCATCATGCCCTGGCTGCAGGAGAAGCAGACCTGCCCCAACTGCAGGAAGCACGCGGACTAGACCACACATTACTAGTAGGTACTCCTTACTTATGTAAGTCCGCCAACCCGCACTAGGCCAGCGTGGTGGACTATATGGCCTAACCACTCTCAATCGTACTCTCGATTGTAGAGTAGGCCCGTGCCCTGCAGTGGGACGTATATGGGCTGATACGAACGAACGAACGAACTCCTTACGAAGCCGGGTGGTGGTTTAAGTGAGTTCAGACACAAAGAAACTAAAAAATTGGAAATCGTTGTTTGGTCTGGGTGTTATTGAGACCGAAAAGTCTCTCGTAGTTCCTGATACCCACGGCACAACTCGATCTTAGTGTGGGGTCAGGACTATAAAATAAAATAAAATAAAAATATCTTTATTACTTTTACAAACACTTCATCTTATTGTCTAGGTGTGGTAGTCTCCTTTTAGGCATATAAATGCCTGTGTTAGGAGCCTACGCTCTTCCATAACTTAATACAGATATATAAAAGTAATCGCGCAAGGTATTGTGCAAACGCGCGAATGCTCTTGTAAGTGAGCACGCGCGAATGTGTATGCGTGTGTGTATGTGTGGGTGTGTATTGTGTGTATATGTGTGTGTGTGTGTGTGTGTGTGTGTGTGTGTGTGTGTGTGTGTGTGTGTGTGTGTGTGTGTGTGTGTGTGTGTGTGTGTGTGTGTGTGTGTGTGTGTGTGTGTGTGTGTGTGTGTGTGTGTGTGCGTGTGTGTGTGTGTGTGTATGTGTGTGTGCGTGTGCGTGTGCGTGTGTGTGAATTCATGTTATTAAAATAAACTCATATTTTATAGGATGGACTCGGTCTCTTTATAATTTAATTGTTTTAGCCAAGTAGTTAAATCACATTTACAGTCACGGTAAGTTTTAATATATAGATTTATCTCTTTGTTTATTTTATTATAAAGTTGCGCCGAACGTTTTTTAAACTATATATGTGACTATGTATGTGACTGTTGAGTGTTATTTATTTATTTATATGTATTTTTCAGAACACACTACCCATCGCTTCGACTGCACTCGCGATGTCGGCGGGACCGATGCCTTCAACACAGCTTAGGTTCATATCGGGTGCACATCATCATATAGAAATACTAGATTATGCATCTATCGTAAACTGACCAGCCAAAACAAACTTAATAATTTTATTGCAATTTTAGAATCTCAAAAGCTTTGTCGGTATGAAAAGATCATTTACATCGCCCTAATAAATAATAATAATGTTTTATTAAAATTTGCGGAATTATTTATGTCGATACGAATTTAGTAAAAATATTTGTTTATATACCGGGTATCTCAAGACTGCTACCGAAAACGAAGCCGGGTGGTAGTTTTAGTGACTACAAACACAATGCAACTAAAAATTTCGCAAAGAAACGCGATAACGATTTTTTATGATTTTTTAAATATCGTCATGTTTGGGTGGTAAATCCATAGTTTTTGTTAAAATAATAATTTAAACACTTTTATACCTTAGATTATTTATAAATAAAAGGGTATACACTATTATTTTAGGAAAAAATGTATTTACCACCCAAATATGGTCATAGGAAAAAAATAACAAAAAAATAATTGTCACTTTTTTTTGCAACTTTTTCTTTTGCATTGTGTCTGAAGTCGCTTTAACTACCACCCGGCTTCGTTTTCGGTAGCAGTCTTGATATACCCTGTAAAACTTATTGTACACCATAAAAAAGAAACAATAACAGATTACATACTTAAAACTAAAGACATGGTAACAATTGGCGGCCTTATCGCTAGCTGCGATCTCTTCCAGGCAACCTTTGGATGGACCGGATTATTATAATAAAGAACTAATGGGGCATGGGCTAAATATTATTATTATTTACGAAAATAAGCCATAATTGATATTTTCTTTATTATAAGGCCATTGGTTTTTGTTCGTTTCCGCCTATTCTATAATAGAAGCGAATATTTGAATAAAAATTAACGATTTGTTTTGGTTTGTCAGGGGAATTTATAAAAATAGTTTTAATTGGATATTAATGAAACAAATAATCTAGTTTTATAGTGCCCATTAGGGATAAATTGTAAATAAAAGTTTGTATCGTGTAGTCATTTTTGAAATTGAAATAACATTAATTTAGGTAGGTTAAAATTATTTTTTGTACACACTAAAAAATTAGTAAAAACAGGTAATTTTTCTATCTTGACAAAGAATATCGGTATGTAATTGAAAATCACAAAAATAATTGACATGATAATAATTGTAATAAAAATGTAATTATGTAACTTAATTGAAAATAGCCAAGATTGCAGCCATTTTAATTTATATGCTTTGCAAAATTGCTGAAACTGAGCTCAACTTTAACAAGTCTGGAATTCGGAAGCAATCGGTTTTCAGTTAAGTCGTCTTTCTGACGTATATACGTATATATCGGCCAATGATCAGTACTAGATTTTTGCGTTGCGCGTTTCGGATCAGCCAGCGAACATTGTCACGCTTATTTCAAGCCGGAAAATTATATAGAAGAGAGAATATTATGTTGTAGGCTACAATTAAAAACACTATAAAGTGCATTGACGGTAGCTTAACAAATTAAATTATCCTTAATGGTGCAACCACACCGCAGTTTCTTTTTCTTGAGCAACGTTTCCAAATGTTAATCACCAACATCGGAGAACAAAATGTCAGTACATGTTGCCGTGTAAATAATGATTCCTAACATGTGGTAATAATAGACAGCATCCGTGGCGCAGTTGGTTAAATGTCGGCTGTGAAACGACAGGCCCCAGGTTCGATCCTCGCCCCGAGACAAATGTTTGTGAGGCCCACAAGTGAAGTTAATACTAGTATTTGTATGAGGTCTGGGTGTTTGTTAAACTGAAAAGTCTCTCGTAGTTTCTGATACGATAAAAGACTTAACTGATCTTAGTGTGGGTTCAGGACTATGTATGTGACTTTTGGGTGTACTTATTTATTGGTGTTACATGTAAAAAAGTTACCTGCGGTGTTGATGCATCATTAGTTGAGACCACGGAATCGGTTGTACAAAGTGATAACGACATGTGATATCAAACCATCACTACATAGTATAAAACAAAGTCGCTTTCTCTGTCCCTATGTCCCTTTGTATGCTTAAATCTTTAAAACTACGCAACGGATTTTGATGCGGTTTTTTTTAATATGTAGATAGAGTGATTCAAGAGGAAGGTTTATGTGTATAATACGTGCATATTATTCTAGAGAAATCTATATGCACCCGGGCGAAGCTGGGCCGGGCCGCTAGTAATATATAATTCTCTAAATTAACTTGTAATCACTTGAGCTCTTATTATTGTATTGTTGTAAAAAATATTAAAAACTTCGCTTGTGTAATTTATTTATTTATTTTTGCAACGATGGGTGTTCAGTAGCTTTTATAAGCAATAACGATAGATGCTTTTAGTAAACTCAACTAGTCGTTTGAATATTTTCGAAGGTCTAACTAATCGTCTACCTACTCGCTATGTGCTTGGGGTGATATAAAATAGGCCAGGTTTTCTGTAGGGACACATATTTATTTAATTAGTTTATAAATATCTTGAATAATCACATTTTCGGACGGAATGTGAAGTTGCAATAATTTTCGGCCATCAAAAATATTGTGTAACTTTTACAAAATTGGTATCAAATATAACAAAATTACTTTTTTACCTCTTTCTATTCTAATTATTATTTCTGTCTCTTCCTGACTATCTTTAGACGTTTATCATAATTATTCCTGTAAAGATTTAAAATATAATGGATTTCATGTTGGAGACGATCTAAACTGAGTGAGCCAGCATATCATAAAAAATAAAAAATGCTATTATTCGTTTGACCTTCGTAAATATTATATATCCATGTACTAACAAATGGGGTTTCGTTTCGGTACGAAGATTTGCGTCGTACCGTTACGTTCGAAATACCGAAACAAAGTAGCTATTGTAATAAAACTATTTACGGATTTTATCGCGAATGTGGTTTAATTTTGATAGGTTTTAACTTCTACAAGTTACTTTACAGCTTTTGTGGTTACGGGGACTCTAGGGACTCGGGGAGTCTAATAAAATAAGGGTCCCGTTTTTTGCCATTTGGCTACGGAACCCTAAAAATACCAAAGCCGCGATTAAAACCGTAAATAACAGTTTTATTTCAATGTGTAACATCCGCGTTAATTAAGAAAATATGATGCAAATGTAGCTACAATATTAAGTGCGATGTAGCGATGATTATCCTTACGTAAATTATTTTTCATCCCCAATAATTTAAAATTTGTTTAGTTATCGAATTTTGGGTCTTTTTCGCTCAAACTGAATTCAAAAGTTGTTCGAAAGGGACAAAAAATTCGATAACTACAATAGCTTAAAATCTGTCTATTAATACGGCCGTAAATGTTTGTTTAAACTGTTATGGTCCTTCTACACCTTTTGAAATATTGTAGAAAGGCACAGTACTGTAGCAAAAGTAAATATGTTTGCTGCGTTTAGTACCATACATATGGGATCTATTTCGTTTAGAGTGGTTTTCGTAGTTATCATTTTGCGTCCTTAATGCCTTATGAATAGTGTTTGACATTATTGTTGAAAATGTAATAAAATTGTATAATAGAAATAAATAGATTCGATTTTTTTGATGTGTTTTATTACTTAATTAATATGTAAATATGTATGAAGGTATATTGTATGTTTGTGAATGTTTTCCAGTATGTATCCAACTTTTTGAAGTGATACTTTTAGCAATTTTATTTGTAAATTCGATGAAACAAAAAAGCCACACCAAAAAGATACCTAAGGCACGTTTGTGTTATTATGTACGCACGTGAGAAGTTATAGTACTTTTTAGTTTTTAATATAAAAGTTACTTTTATCACGAGTTTTCACAATGGCCTATTATTCACCACCTTATTAATACATATATACAACGTTGATGCGACCGATGGGCGTTTCTTTAAACTGCATATACTAGGTACCATTTTGAAGCTCTGTACTAAAAATCAATTAAATAGTTGCAGTAGTTTAGTCATAAATATTTTTTTAAGTTTTTGCCCCATTTGAACACGATGTAGCTTTTCTAACAGCTGATTACGCCTAACGCATGGTCATTCACCTTAAAACGATAGATCGTACTAAAATCTGCGCGTTGTTGCCGCTCTTCCACAAGTCGCGCTGCGGCGCGGCGCGACAATAACACGCGCCGCGCGCGACGTTGCCAATTTGTTATCTATTCGTATCTACAGGTCAATGAAATTTATTTACACAGGATGGTTGCGTTTTACTCTTATTTGGAAGCTATTTAGTTTGTTTGAAACAAACAAAATCTCATTTTTGGTATTATTAATTTTTGTGCCGTGCCGAATTAATACCAAGGACGTATAGCATACATAGTGTAATTTAATGCCCATCGGTCGCATCAACGTTGTATATAACAAAATATCGAACTACACAAGTATCGATGGTGTGACATAACATAAGGACTAAGGAGACACTGGCAACTGGTTGGTCCTTCGTAGTTGATGGGCGTGGTTTAAACTGGTATGAGCATCAGTTGTAGCCAACAGGAAGTTAGCATATAGAATATCTCATTATGAATAAATATTATATCTATAAATATATTTCATGTATTCCTGGTACTTGGAAGGTGAAAAACAGTTTCAATTTTATAATAAACTTACTAATATCGCGAATAGAAAGTTTTATGCATGGAACAAAAGTAATTTCTGCAAACTTCATGCATTTCTGGTACATAAGTTAGTAAATAACAACATTTCTCTCAAGTATTCTTTAAACGCGACAAAAGATGCGACGCAAAAGTACTAGGGCAACAAAGAAAGGAAGTACGTTTTATTAAACCTATATCAATCAATATGCTAAATATTTCTCCAATCACAAAATGTACTAGGGCGATAAAGAAAGCTGGAGGCTTATTTATATAGTTAAGAGTCCTACCGTAGGTTCCACCGCGTGATTTTTGTATCAGCCTCCTTCACGGACCTCCTGTACATTCGATAGTATGATTGGGAGAGGTTAGGCCATACAGTCCATTATGCTAGCGTTGTGCGGTTTGGCGAACTTGAACGAGAAATTCTTAGAAATCGCTACGGTATGCAGATTTCCTCACGATGTTTTCCTTCACCCAAGGTGTATAAAAGACAATAAAACAAAACATAATGTCATATATTTTTATTTCTAATTATAAAACATCCACCGCACCCAGCGTCATTGCAGGGACGCCGACAAACAAATATAGCCAATCAACTCTATACAATAACTGGACGAAACACGAAGGGTCTAGTCCTTCCTTAGTACATACGCCTCACATATTCTTATTATATAGGACACACAATATATAACTTGGCCTATGTTTTAATATAGGGAAGAAGATAGATAAGCTGACGGTCCCCTAGGTGGTGACCGTCGGATAGACATGGTCAGAGAAGCTACAATCGAGGAACGTTCCTATTTGAAAGAATTTTTAAAATATATTAGTTAATATTTTAAATAAATAAAGATATATCAACGCTTATATGGCTATAGATCTTCAGTTTCATATCAGAAATGAGAAGACCTCGGATAAAAATGTATGAAACCTTCCAAACTAGGCCAGTAGGAACTAACGTCTATAATTAAGAAGCCTGTGCCCAGCAGTGGGACGAGGGAATATCGGACAACTAGACCCCGACCACCCACCAACGGCGGCCCCGTTCGCGACAACCATCTCACTTTACGCATACTCGAATATATATATAATAGAAAAATAATGAAGGAACCCTGCTCAAAATTAAATATACCGGCCGCGTCGTGGAATTACGCATAAGTTTAATAGTAATTAGGAAGATTTAAAAGAGTCTACAGTGTGTAGTGTAAAGTTTACTTAAAATAAAAAGCACCGTCCACACACTTTCCTCCTGGCATAATCTAAAAAAGTGAAGTTAATTGGTCTCTTTAAATTTACTTGAAAAACGTTGTTTACAATAATGTACTTCATAATGATAGTCTCATTAGCTGCCAGCGTACTATGGCTATGAAGTAGTTTTCAAATTGTGGCTTTATCGATTCAGAATACATCTAAAAGATTTGATATTTATGGATTATTTACAAGGCGATATGGTGATTCAAAACTCTTAATTTAGTACAAACTATAGCATTGACGATTGATGGAAAATCTTGCGCGAAATTCCACAACACGGCCTCACAACACCCGCCTTAATAATAGTGCAAAACTGTCGTCCAAAGGAAAATTATCTTTAGATCCCAAAGTAAAATGGAATATTCTTCCACTGCAGTTTTGAGATAATAAATATTTATTTATAATTTTTAATGTTTCAATTTCGTGTGCGCCAAAAAATAATTAATATTAATGATGGCGACATGTAGCGGCAACTCACTGAACCTTCAGCTTCAACTTGCCAATTCTCCTTTGGAATGCAGTCCCGAAATCACACCGACGCCACAATTGCTAAGAGCGTACTCTACGAAAATTTAATAAATAAACTAAATAAATTGCTGCTTATTAAAACTTATAAATAATTTAGTTACATTACTCCGGTGTGACCCACACTTAAAATATAAGTAAAATGTTGCCAGTCAAAAATATTCATGACATGTCAAAATTGTCGGCGTGCAACTGTGGAATATGTCACTTTACATGATAAAGTTCTAAAATCATTAACTTATAATATTTTTCTATGTATAACAATGTTTTACAATCATAAGAATGAAAGCCGATCGATTTCTCGCAAGTTTACACAATTTGTTATATTAATTGTAAAAGAGTTCTCGTACATACTCGCATAATATAACGACAGCCTCCGTGGCGCAGGCGGTAAGACGCCGCCTGTGAAACGAGAGGCCGCGGGTTCGATCCCCGCACCTAGAGAAATGTTTGTGCGGCCCACAAATATTTCTCTCGGGTCTGGGTGTTTGTGAGACCGAAAAGTCTCTCATAGTTCCTGATACCCACGACACAAGACTCGATCTTAATGTGGGGTCAGGACTATGTATGTGACTGTTGGGTGTTATTTATTTATTTATTTATTTATAATGTACAATTTGGAATTATAATGACTTTAATCACATTCTCTGATAAATTTAAGTAAATATTTTGCCTATAATTTCCATTTCTGTTCTAGGTTATGATATGCAATTAAAAGTAAATATCCATCGTATTTTAAAGAGCTCAAAACCCAGTTGCGTAAAGCAAATCCGAGAACTCTTTGTATCAAGCGCAAACGGCTCTATCACGTCACAATTTAACAATCGCCAACAAAGCATACGCATTTATATTTCGACAATATATAAATATTACAATCGTTTAAAACAATGACCCCCACAATCAGGTGAATATAAACTATAGAATAATTTGTGCTTTCACTAGGCACTCAGCGGTCAGGACATACACATAAGATACCATGGGAGACCTGAGCTGGGATGGACCTTATTTCTGCAGTCTAATGGACTATTGATCCTGGCCTTTTTGGCATAAGCCCCGTTGTATACAAGGTATTTAAAAAAGGTAGTTTTATTTTGCGAAAAATTTTGTTGTATTGTATCTGAAGTCACTAAAACCATGGCCGGGCAGTTTGAATATATAGTTAATACTCAATTGTGAATATAAGATATTACATTAGACAGGACACCTAAATGCATGAATTTAACCAGACAATGCCGCCCACTCTTATCAGTTGTTGAAATTGGCCGTTAATACAAACATTTAGGCATCCATATGCTGATAACCCAGTTAATGCTTGCAATATCTTAAATACGAATTCAAACATTTGTCAGAAGCTACATTCAATCTGTTTATCAAATAAGTGTTCATAAAATTTGGAAAAACAAATGGGATAGCATTTGAAGTCTATAACAGTTAGTTTTCTGATAATTTCCTTGCCGGCCTCTAAAGTTAGTGTCCAAAAGGCCAGTAAATGCCGAAAGCCGCGTGTGTAGCCAGGTCTCCCCGTGGTCCTGTGTATCGGCTAGATAGTGTGGCGTCACGAGGTTCATCTGTCGGCGTCGTTCTGTTTCTGCGTGTCTAGTCGCAGCAGACAACCTACTGCGCCGAAATATCTGGAAACACAAATCAATTCTAATTTGATTTCAATTCTGGTATATTTTTGTACGGTTCTATAGTCAATGACAGTCTTCATTCCGCATTTGTTTAGAAGCCGGCTGTGAAACGAGAAACTGCGGGCTCCCAGACAAATATTTCACAAGTATTTGTTTTGGGTCTCGACGTTTGTGAGACTGAACAATCTCTTCAAAGTTCAAAAGTTCATATACCCACAATATAAGACTCGAGACTATGTGTATGTTAGGTGTATTTATGATTTATTTATTTTTTGTGATATTTATCCTGGCATAATATAATTCATTTATTTACCAAGTAATAAATAATATATATGGTGACTGACTCTTCTTGTACAAGACTGAATACATTATTATAGCATTTTTCAGTGGGCCTACATTTGAAGTAGCTTTAATATAAGTCAATGTTTCTAAACGGTTGGTAAACGAACCAGACGCGGCTACTAACACATTCACGGTGGACGCGGAATCGAATACCAGGGCACACCTCTAACTTTTCCGAGTCATGTGTGTATTGATAGTCAATCACCACGCACTAAAACGGTGCAGGAAAACATTTTAAGGAAACCTGCATACCATAGCGATATACAAGAATTCCTATGGTATGTAAAGTTCGCCAACCCACATTAGGCCAGCGTGGTGGACTGTATGCCCTAACCACTCTCAATCGTACTCTCGATTGTAGAGGAGGCCCGTGCCCTGCAGTGGGACGTATATGTGCTAAACAAAGGTCACTTGAATTCTAAAGGCAATATATGTATGGAGCAATAACAAGTATAGTGATACCGACCCCTCGTGTTCTAGGAAGAGAGCCTTGAGCGCGCCCCGCGACCAGTACGACATCGCGTACGACAGCAGCTTCATGGACAGCGGGTTCACGCGCAGGAAGTTACCGCAGAACACCACCTGCAACATCACAACATAATATATGCACCATCTATACTTACTGGGTATTTATAAGTTCATATCAATTCGCGTCGATAAATGTGCGAAAATAAATTTGTCGCACGTTAAATATGTTTATATATTTGATTATTTTTCGTGTCGCTCTTTCATTTTAACATTTTGTCTTAGGAAGACGAGTGCAGTGGATTGTCAAGCATTGCTTTGTAATTCAAGGTGTTGTTTTGTTGTGAATGGCATGCTAGTCTCGACATTCATTTTATAAAAAACTACAATCAAACATACAATAGATTACAAGTAACGGCCTAAAAACAGCCAGAGAAATAAGCGCACTAATAAGCATGTATTCTTATTTGATTTTAGTAAAGTCAAAACATAATAAATCTTAATTTATAGGAGTAAGGTGTATTGTTATCTGAAGTCGATTATAATTTAATATTTTTTGCTACATCTCGTAGTTCGAAATTCAAATGTATAAGTATAAGCAATCTCGACCATTTGGCGTGTGATTTTGTTCCAGACCCTATATCTATCTACCAAATATTTGATATAATATAAATAAACAAGTGCTTGTGTACCCGTTCGATGCGTTCGTTGGAGGCGCACAGCCTGGCGATGGATCCGATGTTGTTGGTGATGGTGACGAGCGTGGCGCGCGCCAGGTCCGCGCGGGACACCTTCGCGCGACGATCCGCAGAACACATCTGACCGAAACTTAAACAAAACAGGTCGTTACTTGCATACTGAACCACACTTCACACTTCAATAAATAACAAATAAATATATCCTGACACTAAGATCGAGTCTTGTGTCGTGGGTGTCAAGCACTACGAGACTTTTCGGTCTCATAAACATATTTGTGGGCCGTACAAACATTTCTCTCAGTGCGGGGATCGAACCTGCTGCCTCTCGTTTCACAGGCAGCGTCTAACCACCTGCGCCACAGAGGTTGTCAACTTCACACTTAAAAGTCGGCGTGCGCTTTAATTACTGTTTCTTTTGAATCTCACTTTACAATTGTTAAATAGGGTAGGGTGTCCGTTTTTGAAAGTAGCAGTTTTAGTCAATGACTATTCTCTTGCATTCATGATTATATTTCGAAAAAACTATATATTTTCGATATCGAACGTGCACGAAAGTATTAGAAAAAAGTCCTGTCTGATATCAGCCACTGTAACTCCTCTAAGCCAGGATCAACAGTGGCACACATTTTAGTGATATCTATTATTGAAGTACAACTAATTTCCGGGAATGTCTAACTTGTCTTTAATCCGCTACAAAATTAATCGAATGACTTTTCAGCCAAATTGCTCGCTTTTAGTTATGCAATTCTCCCACTTCCATATTTTAAAAACAGACCCGACATATTTTTAATCGATAAGTTATCGATTGTGATAATCGATACAAGTGCCATCGATAATTAAGTATCGATGAAGCTGTTGTACCTACTAGCGACGAGGTCCCCGGGGCCCTGACACTTTAATAATGGATTTTTTTGAGACTGTCCCGCCCTCACACCCACCACTGCAACTCCTGTAAGCCAAGATCAACAGTGGCACGCAAAGTAATGAAGCATTGAAGCTCGGCGAGTCTCCGGGAATGTCTAACTTGTCTTTAACCCGCAACGAAATTAATCAGAAAGTTAAATGAATAGGAGGAGTTGGAAATAAATTATTGTCCACTTCCCTCCGTGCTAAGCGGGCGACAAAACATTGAACTGAAGAGGTAAATAACCTCGCAAAAAGACTTTTACAGCCGGAGAAGCCAGCTGTAAAGCACCACGGATCAAATCATTATTACATTTAAATGGGACCTATTATGTGAACTGTTATGCTTGATTCCAGTAATAGGTATGGCAAAAACGCCGGAAAGCACGGAAGTTCTTTCTAGTCTCTACAAGGTCCATGTAGTATACAACTCCAGATGATATTTGCATACTATCTAGCATGGTTTTACGCTCATTATGCCAAAGACTACACTCCCAAAGTATATGATGCGCGGACTGCTCATACTCGCAATTAGGTGTTGAACATGGACACGCAGGCGACGCAACAAGCTTAAAAGAGTATAGTTTAGACTTAAAGTTACCATGGCCCGTGAGAAATTGTGATACGCAATAATTGACATCTAGCCATGTCTTTGTTAAACGATCACGTACGCAAGGAAAAAATTGGTATAGATGCCGGCCCTTCAAAGATACCCCCCATCTATTTTGCCATTCATTCACTGAAACCGGTTTAAATAATCTGTCAACTTTTAAAAGTTCACATGCGGTAAAAAAACTTTTATCCATATTCTCCCTATTAGAGTAATACATCGCGGCGCGACGTTGCACCTCCAGGTCGACTGGAAGTACACCCGCTAGGACAGGCAAAGCTTCGGTACTAACAGTTCTATATGTCTTGCACAAGAATATCAACGCCAAACGTTGGCTCTGGAGCAGTTTTCTTCGAACAGCACCGATAGTAGCCCTATCAGCCCATACGGGAGATCCATAACAGATACATCCTAAGTAAGTTGCTCCATAGATGATTTTTAGTTTATTGAAAGATCCACGTTGATTTTGATATTCTTGTCAAAGCAAAAAAGTTCCTTTTCAACTTTTCCCCGACGTTCTTAATATGTTCAAGAAAGGAAAAAATCCTTTCTAAAATTAAACCAAGATAACAAATCGTTTAATAATCGACTGTGAAAATCGATACCATCGATACAAGTACAATCGATTGTCGAGTATCGATGTTGATGTGTAGTGTACCTGCTAGCGACGAGGTCCCCCGGCAGTCCGAACCGCGCGTAGTCCCCGCCGTAGATGTCGCGCACGAGTTTGTCGACGGTGGTGTTGTCTCCGGCCGCGGCCAGCGAGATCGCCTCCTCGAAGCTGCTGCAGCCGGTCAGCAGGCAGCACAGGCCCAGGAATGTGCCGCCGCCCAGACTGAAAATATATTCTCAGTAATTTAGGAGGATGTTGATGGTTGGGTGAAGTGAAGGAGTTTAGCGAATTAATTAAAGAGGCTTTCGAAAATGTTACATAATTGATGATACTGAATAATAAACCTCAGCACTACATAGTATTAAAAAAAATGGTTGCCTGTAAAGTCGGTTTTACGGGCGAAGATTTTACGTGACAACGTCTTTTTCTCGGTAGAATATTTATTGATATGAATATAATTAAATTGCACAATAGGAACAAGGAATTGAATGAAAATAAGAATTGCACAAATTTTAACTATAGAAATATATTTTGTTTACTAAAACATTGTACATGTAATGACGAATCTAAGCACTCCATATTTTCACTACAGACACAGCTGACGATACTTTAACCACACGTGTGAACTTGTATTGTGACGCTTTCTTGTTTTTCCAACGCCAAGAACGTTCGAGAAAGACAAAGACAGAGACACAAGCATGCGCCGATTCAATGCGCCTAATTCTCTAGTGCTGCGCGCGCACCGTTACGTTACCGGGCGTTACACTTTTTCATAAGTGACTCCCAGCCGCAACCTAATTTAAGACGTTGTCACGTCAATAAGAAAAATCGTATTTTGCCTGCTCTCGATTGTCGAGCTCGTCAAGACGATTCCTCTGACTCCAAACACGGGGGGTTTACTTTAAGAAATGACGGAGTTATGCCTGGACAAATATTTTAGGGGAGAGAGGGAGGAATTTGGGGATTTGGTTGGGGCCAATCTGTAGAGCTCACCGAGCCGGTTCCAAAGATACCAAACTCGGTGGGTCTACGATCTATATTGGCCGAGATAGGATTGGGGGGGGGGTGAGGTAAATTTTCGGGGTGGGGGTAAGGGAGGGGGGGGGGAAAGGAAGGTTTCGTGGGGAGGCTAACTTAAATTAATTTTTTGGAGGTAAAAGATTTTTTTTTGGGGGGGTAATTTTTTGCGTAATTTGGGATTTCTGGCGGGGTCAATTTGTAGCCCTCACCAAGACGGTTCCGAGGATACCAAACTCGGTGGGTCTACGACCTATGTTGGCCGAGATAGGATTGGGGGGGGTGAGGTAAATTTTCGGGGTGGGGGTAGGGGAGGGGGGGGGGGGTAGGTTTCGTGGGGAGGCTAATAGGCACTATTTCGGAATAAGGGTGGGGGAAGGCAGGGGGGGGGGGCTATGGGACAATTTTGGAAAAAGTGGGTGAAACTGAAAAATAATTCTCTAGTGCTGCGCGCGCACCGTTACGTTACCGGGCGTTACACTTTTTCATAAGTGACTCCCAGCCGCAACCTAATTTAAGACGTTGTCACGTCAAAAAGCTGCACTCTTAGATATTTAAAATTACGGATTTTGATGCGGTTTTTTAATAGATAGAGAGGTTCAAGGGGAATACTTTTTTCGCAATTCCTCATAGTTTCGGATTTAGCCATCCACGCCCACTTGAAAAACTCACCCTGTATAGAGGGTGTCCCAAATTTTAAGCAAATTACCATGTATCTAATGTGGGATAGAATCAAGAAACACCTGCACCCAGGCGAAGTTAGGTCGCAAGTTAATGACAGTCTAAATTCCCATAAAACAAATAGTGCTCGAAGGATCACGCGGGCGAATCGGTCGCGCGTGAATCGCTCGCGCGTGAATCGCTCGCGCGTGAATCGCGTACATCGCCGGTATGAGACGTGTCTGACCTGGTGCCACTGACGCGATAGTAGTTGTCCGGCGCGTTGACGACGAGCAGCGACACGCCGCTGCCGATGTTGACGAGCAGGAAGGGGTAGGGAGACGAGAAGTCGAACGACTTGCGCACGTACTGGCTCAGAGCCGCCTCCGCGTACGGCGGCTGCAAACATACCATACATTGTTAGTAGTTACACACCATGCTACTGAGGAGACAAAGATATGTACTAATGTACGAAACCTTCTTAAATCCAATAATTAGGAATATCTTGGTTGTTAACAATGTGTCAGATGGGCTTAGTTAAAATAAAATAAAATACGTGTGTGTGCGTGCGTGTGCGTATGTGTGCGTGCGTGCGTGCGTGCCTGTGTGCGTGCGTGTGTGTGTGCGTGCGTGCGCGTGTGCGTGAGTGTGAGTGTGAGTGTGTGTGTGTGTGTGTGTGTGTGTGTGTGTGTGTGTGTGTGTGTGTGTGTGTGTGTGTGTGTGTGTGTGTGTGTGTGTGTGTGTGTGTGTGTGTGTGTGTGTGTGTGAGTGTGTGTGTGAGTGTGTGTGTGTGTGTGTGTGTGTGTGTGTGTGTGTGTGTGTGTGTGTGTGTGTGTGTGTGTGTGTGTGTGTGTGTGTGTGTGTGTGTGTGTTTGTGTGTGTGTGTTTGTGTGTGTGTGCCTGTGTGTGTGTGTGTTTGTGTGTGTGTGCCTGTGTGTGTGTGCCTGTGTGTGTGTGTCTGTGTGTGTGAGTGCCTGTGTGCGTGCGTGCGTGAGTGCGTGAGTGCGTGCGTGCGTGCGTGCATGAGTGCGTGCGTGCGCGCGTGAGTGCGTGCGTGCGTGCGTGCGTTCGTGCGTGCGTGCGTGCGTGCGTTCGTGCGTGCGTGCGTGCGTGTCTACGTGTGTGTTTATATATATGTAGCGTGCAGTACTGACGGTGTCGGTGGCGTGCTGGTGCACTGGCATCTCGTGCGGCGGCGCCCAGTAGTAGCACTCGTGCGAGTTCATGGCGTCCACGAACAGCACGCCCGCGATCAGTGCGTCCAGCTCGTCCAGCTTCCACAGACGCATGTTCACCTCCTGCCAACAACACAACACAAGTCAGACGTCTCCTCCACAATATACAACATTACTTTTTTTAGGACTGAACTCATTATACAGCGTGATATTGACATCTGGTATTTAATTTAAACCACATGATCCTAACCATCCCAGGTAACATTGTACCAAGTTTGAACAAAAGCTGCCTGATAGTTTTGTCAAAAAACGCGATTTTAGGTTTCTAGGCTATTGATCAACCCCTATAGATACCGAGTCTCTTACAGCTCAGATAAGTTTCCGAACTGAACTGAAGTTCAGCTAAGCGGTGAAAAAACTCGTATCTATATGGGATGTCCAAAAACAGTAAGAACTAAAATCACAATTTTTGACAAATAATCTTCTCATATTTTTTTCAAATTATGTAAAATGTCACCTGGGGTTATGACACACATGTGGATTAAAATAAGTACAATGTGTCAATATCACTCTGTATATCTCCTCGACAATATACACAGTTACTTTTTTAGGACTGCACATTTTTTATAGAGCTATAGAGAATGACCTACATAATAACATATTTTGAAAATATTCAAATTGATATTATTTGTGTATTTCTCCTTTCATTCTCTATTTTATCCTAATCAATGTTCAAATTATACTCAATACTAGCACAGTCGCCGGCCAGTTTTATTGAAAGACGCGCGTGTGCGCTTCTTTGTACATAGTTCATGAAGAGGCTATTATGGTGAGGATAAAAATGAATGAAGATTTTGAAAAATAAAACAATGTTTTATATTTTGTTTATTTTAGAGATGAACTATATAAGTATTCATAGTACTGAACGTCCTGTTAAAATTTGAATAGTCAAATTAAACTAACCCTGTGTACCCATTAGAAATCCTATTACCAAATTGAAAAATCTTCTAGTTTCTTATATTTATGGCTGAAGTATGTATCTAATGTGAGGAGGATAGTTTCTGATACTCATGGCTCAAGACTTGTATCTGTGGTGAGGAGGATAGTTTGTGATACTGATGGCTCAAGACTTGTATGTGTATATGTGTTGATGATTCAGTACTACGGTGCATACCTTGATGAAGTCCTCCTCGAACTTGTATGCGCCTCCTCCCGTCGCGTAGATGGTGTTGACGAGGTCTGCCATGCCCTTGGATCGCGCTAGCTGAAGGAATGCTCCCACCTCCGACGTGGGGAACCTGATGAAGTGCAGCGTACCGCGACGACCGCGTATTCTCACGTTGTCCATCTGTACACAATAATAAATAAATAATAAGTAACACCCAACAGTCATATACAAAGCCCTGACCCCACACTAAGATCGAGTCTTGTGTCGTGGGTATCAGGAACTACGAGAGACTTTTCGGTCTCACAAACACCCAGACCCGAAAGAAATATTTGTGGACCGCACAAACATTTCTCTCGGTGCGGGGAGCCGTAACCTTTCGTTTCACAGGCGGCGTCTAACCGACTGCGCCACGGAGGTTGTCGACAATATAACAATTTTACTCAATACCAGTGGCGGTACTTCCATACAAGCCCAAAAGCCCGGCTTGCCCTACTTCGTACATACTCGATACTGAACACAAACCATTTTATTCCACACAATACAATCATATTTTATTAGAAAACATCTGCAATTTTTGAATTTACCGCGTCCTGTCGAGCGCGACAGAGGTCGTCGTCCTGTCGCGCGCCTAAAATCCCAATTAATATTATTAAAAGCGCCTACGACGGTGCACCGCGACGAAGCGCCAGGCGAAATTCATTCAATTGGCAGTGACATTAAAATACGAAGTCCGCTGGCTCCACGCGCGCTCCCGCAGTCGCTCCCGCATCTATCCCTTTCTCTCTCGTGTGCTTTTACGAGGCTTTTGGCAAAATCGAAATTTGTATGGGGATCTCACGAGTGAAGTGCACTACAAATGTATAGGTATAGACATTTTATATAGCAATTTGTACTACACCAAATGCCCGGCCATGCCTGTACAACTCCGTATTGAACATTTTTCCATGGTATAATCTGTGGCGCAATTTGATTGCAAAACAAAGTTGACAGTTGCATTCAGCTTGCACCCCTCCCGCAAGCCCTGCATTCCCCTCGGTTGCCATTCTCTCTTGTAACCAGCGTCTGCGCCGCCATCATACATTTTTAATATGGCCGCCATTACAAGTTGTCAAGTTGTTTACCTTTGTTGTTTATTGTGTTACCGGGGTTTCAATTACAGCGTATAGTTTGTTAAATACAAAGATTGTATTCAAGGATTTGTGTAGGTGCTGGAAAAAATGAGAATATTCATGTTGAGAGGATTCCTAAAGTGGCAGCAGAAAATATTATTTTACTTTTCTCAAGGGGCTACATCTGTACCAGAAATAAAAGCTATATTAAGACAGCCTTACGGCATTAATATACGACTAAGGCACATACTTCCGATAAGCTTTTAAAAAATTGGAATTAGTGACAACAAATTATCATATTTTGCTAAATCAAAATCCAGGTTAGTAATTCAAACAAAGTACTCTATAAGCTTATGTTTTCATAATTTGATGATAATGGTAGCTAAGTGTACTGTTTCTTTTTTTGCAGATGGAACCAATAAAATAGGTGGGCGAATTTAAATATATCGCCAAAAATATAGTCTTGGATAGACACATATCTCATTAGCAAGATATAATTGATGTCTATGAAACCGATTGCATGCATACCAACATGATATACATAAATTAAATTACCAATATGTCATACTTGGAATCAATAAAGAAGATTAAGGTATTTGATCATTGAATATTCATCAGTCATAATTTGTATGTGTATGTATCAGCCCATATACGTCCCACTGCAGGGCACGGGCCTACTTTACAATCGACAGTACGATTGAGACTGCCTAACCACTCTCCTTACCTTAACTTATTGTCATAATTTATGTTCTTTAAAATAAAAATGGAATCAAAGGAAATTAACTAATTAATGTCCTTTTAATCATCAGTTGTCTGAAAATTATTTTGTAAAATATTACAGTAAATAGTAATCATTTTAAAATGAAAAAAAGAACATTTTAAAGTGTGTGTTTTAGTTCTAATTGTACCTGTCAAGTCAACATTGTCAATTAATTTCTCTAATTTAATTTCAGTTCAAAAGCTGTGTCAAAGTTTTTAGCAGAACTATATCTGCTGCTCAACAAATTATTGTAAGTATTGAAAAATCATACAATCAGTCCGTTTTATTTGATAGTTAATGCTAATTTAATGCAGGGTAAAAGACTTAGTTTGTGTTCATGAAATTGATGAAGATTTAAGCTTTTGTATAGTGTCATATAAAGCAGATATAAAAATTGTAGGAATTGAAACAATTTTTTGATTTCTTATGTTTATGATTGTGCATTTTGCAACTTTTTAATAGAATGAAATAGAATCAACTACCCCATTAGTAAGTCAAACTCAAACTATATATTTTTGTAATTATTGATATTTTTTTATTCCAGCAATATATACCAATGAAAACTCAGTCAGCTCGACGATAAATAAGACTACTGCAATAGTGGCCTTTGTTTATATCAAAAGTTCTATCAATGCAGTAATAGAAAATCCGGAGCATCACACATTTTGGCCAGAAGCAGTAAAAACAAGAGAAAAGTCAGTATCCTCTATAAAATATAACTATTACTATACTCCATCGGTTTAGGTACTTAACTAAATGTAGACAAACCAGAACATGTGACGCATGGTTGTTCAACATTTTATTGCAATGTCCAATTTACGAATATTTTCTTAGCCAACCAAGTAACAAGTATTAAAAACAATTAATAGCAGCTTATAACAAATAATAACTAAAACAGAATAAAGAACAATGATGAACATTTCACCACTTCACGAAAACAGTAAGTACATTATCGCAATGCATAATAATTAGCTGCCATTGATAACATATGATGATGCTTAGTTATGCGACCTAACGCATTATCTTTCATTTAAATGGTCGCATTACGGTAAAGTCGTACTTCTAGAATTTGTAGCATATCTTGTAACTTTTATGAATTTTTTTTGGATGGCTGATGTGAAACTAGATAATTTAATTATGATCTTACATAATTTAATTTTTTCCAAGCTCACACATTCATAATTATAATCGTTATAATTTTGGACATGCAATGTAGTTTTACATTGACATAAACATTTTTTTTGTCTTCAATTAAGAGTGTATACACCTTGCGCGCAAAGTCAACTATAGGTATTTCTTCGTTAATTTCACGCACACATAAGCGACCAAAGCTGTGTGCGTAGAGCTGCCGCGTCGGCTCGCTATACAATCGGCTAAAACAACTTTGATCCGTGCGCTTCAAATATTCAATTGAAATGTAACTGAAATATAATATCATAAAAATATTTTATTTGCATTATAAGTAGACAAATATTACTGTGCAAGCAAAGAATAATACAAATTTTGGATACTAATCATATTTTCGTTATTATTACATTGTTAAGTTGCATTCAAATCAGTGTTCAATCAGTATACACTACGGACGTTTTATTAATCATTTCGTGTTCGAACACAAATAGTGTTAGGGGCCTTACAACCCCTTACAATTACGAAATATATTTAATTTTATATTACAATACATATTTTTTTATTGCAGTGAATGGCGAGACGAGCAAGCCGTTCGCCTGATGGTAAGCGATACGACCGCTCATAAACAGTAGCAACATTCCACTGCGCTCGCCATCCTGAGACATAAGATGTTAAGTCTCAATATGTCCAGTAGTTACTCTGGCTACAATGTCCTTCAATCCGAAACACAACAGTGCATTTAAGCAGTGTTGTTTGACGGGAGAAATAGACATTGCGGTGGTACCTACCCAGATGGCCTCTCACATATGAGAGACCTACCACCAGCAAAATAACATAATTTAGCCTCGGAATTACATCCCATTATATTACCTGAAACATAATTTATACTCACTACAAAATCATTGTAGGTAATAAAAATAATTAAAAATTTTACTACCAAAGTACTAAGATGTGGTAATCGCATTCCGCGCGTGGCTATTTTTACTACGCGCGGCATGATCGACTGCAGCCAGGCCGGAGCGACGAGCGATACGTCCTCCCTCTAGAAGGCCTTGCGGCGGTCTGATTTGATCCACGTCGGACAGCGTGTTTTATAGTGGTTTTTAAAATATTTGTAGAAAACATGAAAACTAATTTTGTTGAAATATAAAAATGGTAATTTATTGATAAGATGTTCTTCTATTGTAATATGCAATTGCTATAAAAAATTATGTACGATAAGTTGGTGAAGAAAAATATGTTCTTGACGAGAGTTTCTGAATAATTTCGCATTGTTTAAATTTTTATTTTTCAGGAACTAAACACAAAAAGATTATTTTTCTCAGCAAAATCCCTCCATAAGGGTCTTATTAGTCTGATAATATTTTTATTTTCATCTTATATTTAGTGGTTTCGGATATCTTAAGCTGCTAAATTGCCATTTAAAGCCTAAATAACGAAACTTGTGTTCAGTAATCCGTATAGTACTCACAAATTATCCATCAATCTATAATATTTTCCACCAAAATCCCTAGATGACAACCTTTTCTAAAATTAGTAATAATTATTTTTCCTCTAAATTGTTTATTGGTGGCTATTAACTCATTTGAAAAGTCCTGTTTTTAAGCCAAAAAGCGCGTGCAGGGTATAAACGCTCTTAATTTAGAAATGAAAAATGGTAATGTTAAATAACCTTTTTTTATGGTTTGTTTACATTTAGTTAAGTACCTTAACCGATGGAGTATAGTTTAAAATGGTTTATGAGGGTGTGGAAGTGTTTAAAATCATATCAAATTAATATGATGAAATTTTAATTCAGACCCTATTGAAAAGAAAATCAGACAAATTAGTATAATTATAGATACAATGATGCTAACTGCCACACCTCCAGTTGAACCTCCAAATCATTATTAGTTACATGATTAATCAAATTTCATAATAATAGTTTCAATTGGTATGATGATTAGACAAATATAGCTATAATTTTAAATAAATTATTCGAAAATGGAATTTATGGACAGTCAAAACATCAAAAGAAAATATGTGATATTGAGAATATACTAAAGCAGGCTCATTGAGAAGGCACGAAAACTCACTTGCGGGCCTATGCTGCTGGGTGGTTAGTAAAGAAAGTAATTAGTTACATAAATGGTTGTGAATGCCAAGACAAGTTAACGAGAGATGGAAGTCCTGGCATTTACAGTTGGATCAGTATTTGAGAATTTGAGATTGTTCATAAAATTAGGCATAAGTACCTATTTGAAGGAGCAGTGATGTTGTTTAACAGCTAATACTGATAACTTAATTTAAAAGTATGAATTTAAATGTATCTAAATATTACCAAATAAGCATTTCCAGAAAAAATAATATTTTTCGTAATTTTTCTTACACAATTGATAACATCGAAATTAATCGAGTTAATGAAATATGTGATTTGGGCATTATTCACGACCGTAAACTCATATTTGACAAACATATAGATAGAATTGTTAATAAAGCATCAAAAGCATTAGGATTTTTAATTAGAGTTTCATCAGAATTCAGTTCACTTAAATGTATTAAAATACTGTATTGTTCTTTCGTACGCAGCCACTTAAAGTATGCATCGCAGGTGTGGAACCCTCGGTATGAGATTTATAAATCCCGTATCGAGGCCATACAAAAGAATTTTTTACACTATTTGGACTTCAGGGCTAGACAGGTCTGTAATGATTATATTCATCGCTGTAAAAAGTATCATTTCTTACCATTATAGGTACTTGCGACGCGATATTAATGACATATGTTATTTGGTGAACATTGGTAATGGTAGCATTGACTGTGAACAACTTTTGAGTGGGATATTTATCCGTGCTCATTTAGCTACGCTGAGACAACGGTCATTATTGTCCGTACCATTTGCAACTACCAATTATATACGCAATGCTTTTTTGTTACGTAGTGCCAGTAAATTTAATGAGGTGTCATGCCATTTAGATTTTGATTTGTTTTGCACTAGTACATCGGTAGTAAAACGCCAAATGAGCAATATGTTTTTTGAAACTTAATAATCAAAGGTCAAAAAGTACACCTTTTGTAGCTCAAAATGTATATTTAAACATTATATATTGTATTGTTTGATTGTTACTTTATTTTGTTTTCTTTTCTTTGTCAATAATTTAATTAATATCTCTATATGTGTCATAGAAAAAGGAGTTCATTCCTTAAATTAAAATAACTTATATTAGCATACATACATACATAATCGTCACGCCTGTATCCCATAGGGGTAGGCAGAGACTATAGACCGCCACTTTGCTCTATCCTGGCATACTACTTTCGCTTCATCCACTTTCATCAACGTCTTCATGCATTCTCGTCGGTTCAGGGTACTTTTAACCTGACCCTTGTTGAGGGTATCACCGATTTGGATGGTGTATGTTCGGTGAGGTCGACCCCTACCGACTCTTCCATCCACACTCGCATTTTGTATTTGTTTCGTAATTCTCCTTTCATCCATCCTCTCTACATGACCAAACCATCGTAACATTCCTTTCTCAATTCTCGTCACTACATCCTCTTTCACTCCACAAGTTTCCATCACCACGCTATTTCGCACTCTGTCACACAAACTTACACCACACATTCCCCTTAACGATCTCATCTCTACTGCCCTAATTTTACTTTCATGCTTCTTTTGCCATACCCAACTTTCACTACCATACATAAGCGTTGGAATTAACACTCCTCCATGGACAGCCAGTCGTGCCTTTTTGGAGACCTTCCGACTATTCATAAAGGAGTGTAGCGCACCATTCACTCGATTTCCCGCATTCACTCTCCTTTCAATATCACTATCATGCTTTCCATCACTTGTGAAAACACAGCCCAAATATACGAATTCATTCACTTGTTCTACTTGCTCATTACCTATCATAATATCGCATTTTGTCATATTCTCTTCCCTTTCAAATACCATAACTTTCGTCTTACTCACATTTATTTTCATTCCTTTTCTCTCAAACGCTTCATGCATAATTGTCACCATATTTTGTAGCTCCTCCTCTGATGATGCAAGAATAACCTGATCATCAGCATAGAGAAGACATTTTACTGACAACTCATTCATTCTTATCCCATATTCACTATCTTTCAGATCTTTTAGGCAACCGTCCATGAAAAGGTTGAACAACCACGGGGATGCTACACATCCCTGTCTCACACCCTTATCGATGCGAAACCAATCAGTGTATGCTCCGTTTATCCTAACACAAGCACTAGAGTTCTTATAAAGAGACTGTAGTGCTCGAATTAGGTTGCTGCTCAACCCAAACTTGGACAGTGCTGCCCATAACTCATTCCTCATCACTCTATCATAGGCCTTTTCTAAATCTACGAAGGCGCAGAAGACTTTTCGACCTTTAGCTAAGGTCTTCTCAGCAACACTTCGTAGAGAAAATACCTGATCCGTGCATCCCATACCCTTCCTAAATCCTGCTTGCACGTCCCATATCTTGTCATTCGTCTCTTTTACAACTCGCTCAATCAATACCTTAGCATACAATTTGCCGACAACACTTAGGAGGCTGATACCACGGTAATTCTGACACTCCTGCTTTGATCCCTTGCCCTTGTATAGTGGAACAATAACGGCGTTACACCAATCTGTTGGCACAACACCACTTGTCCAGCACAAATTCAAGAGATGACAAAGCAGGCGTGCCACCACACCCTGTCCAGCCTTCAGCATTTCGACTGTTACTCTGTCATACCCAACAGCCTTACCCATTTTCATACTTTTCAACGCTTTCACCACTTCCATCACATCAATCTTATCTTCATTTTGTTCACTTTCATCCGTCACTGTACACTGCTGTGTTTCCTCTTTTTCAAACAACCCTTCAAAGTATTCCTTCCATCTTTTCAGCACACATTCTTCTCCATTCACTAGTAGTCCATGCTTATCCCTTACAGTACTAAGCTCCGAGGTACTTAACTTACCCCGGACACTTTTATTGCTTTCCAGAAAAACTTGATGTTTTTCTGAAAATTCTCATTCAATCTTTCGTCAAACATATCTTTTTCTTCATGCTTCTTCTTTTTTACTACTATTTTCACTACATCTTTTATCTTCTTATATTCCAATTTTGCCTTGTATACATCTTCTTCGCTTGCCTTTAGCATTCTTTGATCAGCTCTAATAGCTAACCAATCTCTCCACGCTTTCTTCTTTTCACTTACTACTTTTTGCACATCCTTATCCCACCAAACATTCTTCATCTCTTTATACTTTTTCCTTTTACTCAGTCCACATGTTTCAATTGCGCCATTAACAACTACCTTTTTAAACTTATTCCATACTTCTTCTACCTCATAAACTTCATCCAGACCTTCGAAATTTTCACTCAGAATATGTTCGTACTTCTCTCTTACATCTCCTTGCAAATTTTCCACTTTTATCCTTTCTAACACATATTAGCAAGCATTTAAAAATCAGTGCACATTATGTAAATACTGTATATGTGGAAGCTTGTTATCGGCAAATTTGTAACACACTTAAGATTTAAATATTTATGTCTGTAGGTGATTAGTCTCTAAGCTTTCTTAAAATTGTAAAAAAAAAAAAATAACTGATAAGTGAAATCTAGAATAACATGTAAAAATATATTTCTTTAATTATTCGTTGTAAAGAGTATTGACATTTCTAGAATACTGAAAATGACTATGTTACAAAAATTTCAGCAAAAAGATGTATTATTTAAGTACAAAAAAACCATTAAAAATAAATCATTTAATAAATATTTTTAAGTGTTTTATTCACAATCTATATATTTTTCATCTAAAAAGATACACTCACTTTATTATTTTGTTAAGTTTCTTTGGATCACTTTAATGTGATTCACAGAGACTTAACAAAATAATAAAAACGAAAAAAAATATCCTGTGCAGCTACGCGCAGCGCTCGCACTGTTCGGGAATTAAAAGAATTTGGAAAATAAAACGACGTGCGTGGCACGGGATCTGACGGTACACTCCATTATTTTATTATATTTATAAAAATTAACGCATTGACGCGGTGCGGTGCGTTGCTATTAAAAAACTATCAGGAATTTATACATGCCCCCGGGCGTTGAAAGCCTGCTTTCAACCCGAATCCTCTAAAACTGGCAGTGGGCAGATTGTGTTGAAGGCTCTTCTAATTATTCCAGTGGTTGTCCGAATGTCAGCCACACGTATCACTCCATCAGAACCAGGATGAACCGCTACAACTCGTCCTAGCTTCCACTTTAACGGTGGGAGGTTGTCTTCCTTAATTACAACCAAGGAATCCAGCTTCAAACTGTCCTTACATGATCGCCACTTTGTGCGCTGTTGTAATTCAGCAATAAATTCCTTGCTCCATCTGGACCAAAAATGTTGACGGAGTTGTTCCAATCTTTGGAAACGACTCAGGTAATTTGCGGAACAATCCAGATAGCTTGGTGTAGGCAACGACGTCATCGGCCTTCCGATGAGAAAATGTCCTGGTGTGAGTGGGGTGCAGTCAGCGGGATCCGAAGACAATGGTGTTAGTGGTCGAGAATTCAGCACGGCCTCGATTTGTGTTAAAGTCGTGGCAAGTTCCTCAAACGTTAAATTACAATTTCCCAACACTCGTTTTAAATGGTATTTAGTTGACTTAACACCCGCCTCCCAGAGGCCACCAAAATGAGGAGTATACGCAGGAATAAAGTGAAACTGAATGTTATCATTTGCCATGTTTTCACTACTTGAAGAGCAGTTTGACTTTAAAAATTTGGACAAGTCGTTATAAGCGCCAGTAAATGAAGTGCCGTTGTCGGAATATATGTTTATTGGTTTACCTCTACGCGCTATAAATCTATTTAATGCCAGCAGAAATTTATTACTAGTTAAGTCTCCTACAAGTTCAAGATGGATAGCTTTGGTGCAAAAACAAATAAAAACAGCAATATATGCCTTTACTAGCTTGCAACCACGACCTTGGCGATTAGCGTACATAATTGGGCCAGCATAATCAACCCCTACATTTTCAAACGCGTATCCACCAGGAATGAGACGCTGCTGTGGCAAATTACCCATAATTGGAGTAACAGTTTTACCCTTAAAGCGCTGACAACGAATGCACTTATAATAACAAGCTTTCGCGAAATTCCGACCGCCTATGGGCCAATAGGTTTCCCTTATGGAAGCCAATAGCATTTGAGGCCCTGCGTGCAATAATCTTTTATGCTCAAAACTAAATAATAATTTTGTAAAATGATGTGTGGACTGTAGTAAGATAGGATGTTTTTTATTGTAACAAAAAGTGGAGTTATCGAGACGTCCCCCAACTCGCATTAAATTATTCTCGTCTAAATAAACATTAAACTTTAATAATGAACTCTTTTTTGGCAATACTTTTTTATTAATAAGCAATCGATACTCCGTAAATGATTCTTCTTGACTTTTTATAATCAATTTATTTAACGCATCATGAATTTCTTCTTGACACAATGCAATATTAGAAAATTTATGACCTTTACATGATTTTATAAACCGTAACACATAAGCCATGCATCTTAGTAATCGAGAATAATTAGAAAATCGGTTAAAATCAATAAGACGGTTTACTTTATTAACGTTATCTGTAATCAAACCTAAGATAGGTAATTGTCGAATTTCTGGAAGCGATTCTGGACTAGTGTGTTTGAATAGAGACGGCCAGCATGACTGATCCCCTTTTAGAAAATCGGGTCCATACCACCACAAGTTCAAATGCCTAAGAGTGCTTATGTTAGCTCCACGAGATATTAAGTCTGCGGGATTTTTATCTGTAGGTACATGCCGCCAGGTACAATTGATAGTTTTATCAAGAATTTCAGCTACGCGATTGCGTACGAACGGCTGAAGCTTAGAAGGTGGCATGTGCAACCAGCCTAGCACTATGGTGGAATCAGTCCAGAGAAATACATCACTGATCTTTATCCTAAGAGAGGTCAGAACCTTCTCATAAACACGAGCTCCTATTAATACGCCACATAACTCCAATCGCGGAATAGTTGTCGTTTTGATTGGCGCGACTCGACTTTTACCAATCAATAAACGAACCATAAATTTACCCTCTTTATTAATACTACGCACATAAGCGCACGCTCCATATGCCCTTTCAGAGGCATCTGTGAATATGTGGAGTTCTAAATGCTCATAAGAATCACAAACTACGTTGCGTGGAACTCGAAAATTATTTAATTCGGGTAATGACTCCAAAATAGATGTCCAGGTAACACAAAGCTCCGGACACAAGGGCTCATCCCATGAAAGTTTATCGATCCACATTTTTTGGAGCAACATTTTCATGGTGATAACACATGGACTGAGTAGTCCGAGTGGATCAAATATTCGTGCTATCACTGAAAGAAGTTCACGTTTTGTATTGCCCTTCGAAGGAATCGTTGATCCTAATAAATAACCCAACTCATCAGAATTTGCAAACCAATCAAGACCTAATAACCTGTTCGAGAAATCGGATTCCATATTTAGGTTGAATGATGGCTGATCTGAATCTGAAATTAAGCGCGGATCATTCGATTTCCATTTCCTAAGTGGCATGCAAGCTGAAGCAAGTGCGTTCGTAACTTCTTGACGAATAAAAAGTAATTCATCCACATCATTAGCACCCGTAAGCAAGTCGTCAACATAAAAATCATGTATTATTATATCTGCAATCTTTTTATTTTTGCAGTCAAGACCTACTTGCTTTAGACATCGTGTGGCAAGATAAGGCGCACTAGCTGTGCCATATGTCACTGTGTTCAATCGGTATACTCTTACAGGATTGTTCATATCATCACGCCAAACGATTTGTTGCAGATGCCGATTTGATGGATGAACAACTATTTGCCTATACATTTTCTCTACATCAGCCGAGAGAACGTACTTATAAGTTCTAAATCGAATAAGTATAGACAAGAGGTCATCCTGAACGGTCGGTCTTGTCATTTGAAGATCGTTAAAGGATGCTCCTGATGATGTAGGACTGCTTGCGTTGAACACGACGCGAAGTTTGGTAGTACTACTGCACTCTCGAAGTACTCCATGATGTGGAATAAAATATCCACTTTGACTTAAATCTGAATTTTCACATTCAGTCATATGCCCTAGCTTCTCATACTCGGACATAAAGTCATAATATAACCCTTTCAGTACAGGTTGAGATTTTAAACGTCGTTCTAATGAATATAGGCAATGAGAAGCCCGACGAAACGAATCGCCTAGAACAGACGGACTTTCCTTAAGCGGAATATGAACACAAAAGCGACCATCACTAAGACGTGTCGTATTTTTAATAAAATGTTCTTCACACAATTTTTCTTCAGGAGAGTGAGATGACGATGACTTCACTTCCTCTAACTGCCAAAATTTGGCTAAATCAAATCGAAGTTTATCCAAATCACTATCACGTGCCGAATTGACGTTAACTAAATTGCATTTAATGCTGTTGGAAAACTTCCTCGATTGACACATAATTGGACCAGAAACTATCCAACCTAGCCTGGTATCACATAATACAGGCATGCCATCCCCTAACTTTATCCTCTGAGTCCCTAATAAGTCCCAAAATAGGTCTGCGCCTATCAAAATATCAATTTCACTGGGCTTATAAAACGAAGGGTCAGCTAAACGGATATTAGGTGGAATGTTCAAGGCACAAAAATTAACACTATGACAGGGCACGTCATTGGTTATAAACGGTAAAACAAAACAATACAGCTTACTCTGAAAGCTGTTATCAAGCGACTTTATGTCCACCTGACATGCTTTACCAACGTACGAAGTTGCGTTATTAATACCAATTATGGACCTGTCTACCTGAAAAAATGAAAGGTTAAGCCTTTTCTGCAACCTTTCTGTCATGAAAGATGAAGTGCTGCCACTATCTAGAACAGCGCGAACAACATGCTCATCATTATTACGATCATATAGCTTGATCAAAGCAGTTGACAACAAAACTCCACGTTGTTTGAATCCACCACAATTCGATTCAGCCATTGCAGATAAAACAACATTATTTTTATCCTGAGAAGAAGACGGCAATCCTGACTCAGACGGTAATTTTGCATTTTTATTATTTGACAAATGAATTAATATGTTATGCCTACGTTTGCATAACTTGCATCCGGGCTTTCTACATTGGTTGGCAAAATAACCTGAACGGAAACAATTGTAACACACTTTAAAACTAGGTACTAACTTAAAACGCTCTTGAACACTTAAACTAAGGAATTGTGAACAATCCCCTAAATTATGGTCATCCTTGCAATGGGGACAAGATCTTAAAACTGATTCGTTCCCTGAACTATTAGAATTCGATGTCACCATCAAAGTCTTTAATTTAGTATTCGATCTGTTAGGTGTTTGCAAGAAATCATTACGAGGTGATTCTAAAGTTTCCATAAAACTAGCACGGTTACGCAAGAAGTTAATCAATAAGTTAAATGTAATCGTACTATCCTTATTTAAACGGTCTCTGTGCTGAAGCCATTCACGATATGTTCTTTGGTCAAGCTTACGTGTAATAATATAAATCAACAGAGTGTCCCATTTGTCAAAAGGCTCACCCAACAACTCTAATGATCGTAAACTTTTATTCACAGAATCTATTAAATTATTTAATGCGACTGAAGACTCTTTATTAATTGCATTTATACTAAATAAACCTTTTACGTGATTTTCAATTAAAAGTCTTTTATTATCGAATCGATCGCATAATAGTTTCCAAGCTACATCGTAGTTCTTTCCTGAGAACTCGATAGACCGTATTACCACAGCAGCAGAACCTTCCAGAGAGGAACGCAAATAATGGAATTTATTAATTTTTTGAATGTCATCATTATTATTTATGAGACTGATAAAGGTGTCACGAAATTCCAACCAATCGTTAAAAGACCCATCAAACTTTGGTAAATATATTGTAGGTAACTGAACTAGATTTCGACTGTTGCTGACACAAGTGTTTTTATCACTATTTGCTGACTCGTTATCCTTATTGTATTCATTCAAAAGTAATTGTGATTTAGACAGTATCTTATAGTATAATGACTCAAATTCAGATCTTTCACAAAGTTGAGCCTTATCATCTTCCACAATTATTTCTAATTTTAACTGCACTTCATCATACTGCTCATATAATGACTCCATCTTACCTGTACGCAACTGTAGCTCTGTAGCATCAGAACTTGACAATGGCTTATTACCTAGTGCATCAACATAATTGGCAAATGCAGTCAGTCTACCTTTAAAGCTCCCACGTTTCTTTATCAATTCCTTCTTTTGCAACTCCTCTGTAGCCATTCTGGGAGTTGGATAAAGTCAACCTAGAATTTACACAATAAAGGAAATTAGTATAAATTAACAAAACTTAGTTTTAGATGGATAACAACCCAGCAATACACACAACAACAACAAAGTAAATTAATTAAAACTAATTAAAAGTTTTTATTAAAAGAACTACTTTGTCAATATAAACAATATCTAGGTACCAAATAATAATTATAATTATAATTATGATCCCTGAGTGCAATCAAGCAACATAAAATACAAATTAACAGTGATTATCACAGAGAAAAAACAATAAATTTATTCCAACTAAAACATATTTAAGGCAACTGTATTAATGACTAAAATGTACTCTGCTAAAAGTTAATGTAATGAGCAATAGTTTACATATTAATATTAAACAATAAAAGCACTAAATTTAGTAATTTATAAAATGTACTATATTTTGACCTTGCAATATCAAGGACCTTCTCAATGTCACAACTTTTTACAAGTAAACTTGTAAACACATAAAGTCATTGAAATTATACAGATTCACTTTTAGAAAAAACAGTTCTACTACCTTAATGAGTGTTGGGGAATAAAATTAAAAGTAAAAACGACTTAACACTGTGATATTAATAATCTTGTGCACTCAACCACGTTCTACGTCGTAGATGGAAAAATCAATCTTCTTCTGGTTTTTGGTCGCTAATTCTTCAAATGCTATGCTAGTACTTCAATTTAATCCGTGTCGATGGACCATGTTCGGGAATTAAAAGAATTTGGAAAATAAAACGACGTGCGTGGCACGGGATCTGACGGTACACTCCATTATTTTATTATATTTATAAAAATTAACGCATTGACGCGGTGCGGTGCGTTGCTATTAAAAAACTATCAGGAATTTATACACGCACCAAGACTGAATACAACTGCCTTTGCCTGTATTCCTTATTATATTAAAAAATAATAATCTTGATAATCTGTCAACCGACTTTCGTGAACGAAAGAATGAGCGGCTATGGCTAAAGAGTATATAGGCCAGTTATCCGTCTGTTTCTAATTGGTCTGTGTGCCCGGCTTTTTAGAATGAACATCGTACGTTTATTATGAATTATTAAATGTTATTTTTATTTTTATTAATTTGGTTGGTTTTATAATTTTAGTACAAATAATGAGGTTTTCCTATAGGTACTTTTTAATAAAATATAATTGTATGTCGTAATATTTATGTTACGTTTATGGGCAATACTGTACGAAATGCGATTAACTTCATATGTATTTTGACATTTTGCAATAATTGTTAGTAGTTCTCAAAAATAGTTCTTTTGAGTGATAATTAGTTTTTGATATTATTTAAACTTATTGATAATATTATGAGTGGTATTGTTTTGCTGTGATGGTGTGAGTGTGACGGTGAAAGTATTCATTGCCGTTAAAAAGGTAAATTTATTCAAGTATATTGTGAATAAACTGGCGCGAAAAATACGCCGGGATTGTGAATTTCTCAGTCGTGGTATATAACAAGAGACATATTATCAACTCGCTTTAAACTATGTGCGTTGTTAAATTTTAACATGCTCTACTTCAAATAGGTTATTGAACAATCGTGTTTCATAAATGTTTATCAAACACCAAGTTTTGTGTGTTAAATTATTTGGAATATAATGATTTAAATTTAAAATAAATTAGTTCGTCCTTCAATAGAAATTATATCAATTGTATTCCAGAAAAACATAACATGAATGTATTAATAACAATTTCTGCCCGCGAAGTTATACACGGCACCGTAGCTGTAGCTATGCTTTTGCTATTAAAATGCAATATAAAGTTACAGATGCATGTCCAAAAGTAATTTAAATTACATATTTATTTTATTAATTGATTTAAAAACGAATGATAAGTAATGCCTTCAGCATATTAGGAATATTAGATGGCTAGGAAAATCGCGCCATCTATTAGGTTTTTACGGAACAACTTATTGTAATAGATGTTTTCATATCGCTGATTAAGATAGCTGTTTATTTCAATGGTTTTCATCCTATTCTTATATAGATTGAATGGTAGGTATAGGGCTGTCTCGGTGCCTGAGGTGTCGGATTCGAATCCCGGGTCGTTTTTATATTTTTTTAAATTCATTAATAATATTAAGTAACATCGCAAAGGCCCGCCCCCTATCACATGATGCCACGGAATATGCAAGGCGAAACATGAGTATCCTGGTAGCACCTCTTTCAACATGTGTATGTATAGATGTTGTGTGGTAGGTCTGCCGACTTAATACCATTTTGCTTCTAAATCAATACATATTAAAATATCTAAAAAAATATTGGGCTTGCCCTAGTCCAGAACCCTAGGCACGCCACTGCTCAATACTACTCCGTATCTGTATCAGCCCAAATACGTACTACTGCAGGGCACGAGCCTCCTCTATAATAGAGAGTATTATTGAGAGTGGTTGGATCATGTAGTCCACCACGTTGACGTTGGCCACGTTGTGTTTACATACCAATTGTAAATCACTATGGCATGGATGTTTTGCTTCGCCGTTATAGTGGGTGGTATCAAATAAATCTATCAATACACACATGATTCCGAAAAGTCAGAGATGTGCCCTAAGATTTAAACGCCGAAGGAAGTAAATTTTTGTGTGAGGGGGTCAATATTAATTATCAGGTGATCTATATTATCATCTGCATATGATATCGGTCGTTGAAGACAGGTCTTTTTTTGATTAAATTTATACAAATTGTTGTGTTGCCTGGGGGTGAGTATTTTCAGGTGATCCATCTGCTCGGTTGTCTCACTTTTATAAAAATTAAGAATATAATATGCCGAAGACCGGGTTTAGTGAACATAAAGAGACAGCGATTCCTGCCACCAATTGTGATAAATTCGAGCAGAATTTTTTTTAGAAAGGTAAATCAAATCATCCGCATATTCAAGTTACTACTAACCAGTGGCGTGCCTAGGGTTGTGGACTAGGGCAAGCCCAATATTTTTTAGTAACAATATGTATTGGTTCAAGAGCAAAATGGTATTAAGAAAGAAGAACGTGTTCATCATGCGATAGAGGGCGAGCCTATGCGATGTAATTAAATAAAAATAGACCCCAGATTCGAATCCGAGACATCAACTTTGCGCCATCGAGGCAGTCCCAGACCTACCACACGATCTATATAAGATTAGGATAAAAACCAATAAAATAATAACTATCTTTAGACTTTATCACCGTTATGAAAAAATCTATTACAACAAGTTGTTTCAAAAAAATCTAATAGATGGCGCAATTTCCACGGCCATCTATTTAATATTGCCAAAATACTGAAGGGCCCATCATTAGTTTTAAATAGATGAATAAAACAAATGTGTAAGTTAAATTACTTTTGGGCATGCATACGTAACTTTATATTGTAATTATTTTGCGTCGTGTTTAACTTCGCGGCCACAAATTATTGTTAATATATTCATGTTATGTTTTTGTGTATGCATGTGATTTTTTGATTCACCATGAGCTCTGAAAGGAAGCTAAGGAATATCTGAAAAACACTACGATTACTGTCTACGCGAGCATAATGTTTTGAAATCTCATCACATATTATGTATATGACGCATAAAGAGGTTTCTATACGCTGTTTACCGGAATTATGAAAATATATTAATGCATTCACATGTTTTTGTCAATTACTATAAAAGTACCAGTTAAATTATTTAAATCACTATAGCCGGAACAATTCCAAAAATTTAAGTACATCGTTGGAAAAAAATATACAACACCGACAGTATAACTTATTAGTATGAGAACATCCAGCAATCTATGTAGTTATGTGCACTGATCTATAAAATTATATTCTATAGTTTTCACTACTTTTGGTGGTAGGTCTCTCATATGTGAGAGGCCATCTGGGTAGGTACCACCGCAATGTCTATTTCTCCCGTCAAACAACACTGCTTAAATGCACTGTTGTGTTTCGGATTGAAGGACATTGTAGCCAGAGTAACTACTGGACATATTGAGACTTAACATCTCATGTCTCAGGATGGCGAGCGCAGTGGAATGTTGCTACTGTTTATGAGCGGTCGTATCGCTTACCATCAGGCGAACGGCTTGCTCGTCTCGCCATTCACTGCAATAAAAAAAAAAAAAAAAAAAAACTTTCGAGAAATACACGACAAATCAAGCGTAGGTTATCGACCAGATACGAGTAGTTGTTTGTCTACGAAATGTAATGAATTTACCTTTTCCTCGCCGATCAACACTTGCACACACTTCAAACCATCACAAGGCACATTTTCACCCATTATAATACATAATAAACGTAAAATACTATAATAAAACAAAAACTAAACTTATATAATACGTTCAGTTGTTACTGGTTAATCGTCCGCTCGAAAGTCATACAGCCGCTGCCAATAAACAATCCCAATCCAAAATTTGCCGTTTGAGATTGACAGGTCAATCTCTTTTCTGATACTATATTGCCAATAATCAATCTCAGTAGTGAAAAAACTATGGCAACATGGTAAATGACAAATCGAAAAGTAGAAAACAATCCAGATTGACTTCAATCTAATTTTTTTGATTGATTATTGGCATCGGCCGATAATAATAAGCGTGAAGCTAGCCACAGGTCCTAAATTATGGACAATTCCAAATTAAGTATTCTAATTCTAATATATTAATAAAAATATTTAAAACATCATAATACGGTCTCAAAAAATATCTACTTATTTTATATATTATCCAATATAACTTGTAGCAAAACATAAATATTTTTCGATAAATTTGGATCTTAATATGACATGTCAAGTGCACAACTTCACTCCGCGAAGCCGGGCATTTTGCTTGGTACAAATTGCATAAAAAAATAGCTATATGTATAGGTACGTAGTGTCATGGTGGGTGAAATGCTATTTTCACCCAGAGGTGCGACTGAGAGGGCAATATACGCCAGAAGCCAGGTAAAAGCACACGAGAGAGAAAAAGATAGATAATACTTTGGTGTGTTCCATCTTTTTAAGATAATGCGTCACGCGTGGACCAGCGTTGATTTTGAATGAAATAATTTTATATTAGTTTTAGACCGCGGCGCTCGCTTAGGCGAGTTGCCGGGCGGGGCGCGGGTGCTCCGTCGCAGGCGCGGGGCTCCATTATGGCGCGGTAAATTTAAAAATGATAGACGTTTGCATTAAACGAATATATTTTATTTAAAGTACTGATTTGTCTTTAGGATTGAGTATATGCGTATTAAGTAAGGCAAGCCGGGCTTTTAGGCTTGTATGGAAGTACCGCCACTGCTACTAACAATGCTGATTTGTGATATTGATGTGTGTATTAGCGTTTACCTGCAAGTGCACATCCCGGCGTCCCGTCTTCCCGTACGCTGAGTTCCTGGTGAGGTACCGGCGGATGTTCTTGAGCACCTCGGTCTCCTTGTCCAGCTCGCGACGGTTGGTCTCGCGCGGCTCAAAGTACACCAGCTTAGTGAGAGTGCCGCCAATGTCCATGCCGAACCACGGCATTGCTGCGACAACAATCATAAAATATAAACTCATTTGCAAAAAAAACGGGCACCTAAGCAATGAACCATTTCAAATGTTACTATTGGTTTGTTTGATAATTATAGGTAGTTTTACTTTCACAATTTTGTAAATTAATAAGCAAATAATCGTTTTCGTCAGTATTATCATAAAATGTTGATAAAATTTATGGCTTTTAATGCTAAAGTTCACCAGTAGTGTATGCTCGCTAGTAGTGCATATGCTCGTGAAGTAAAAGTTAACAAAGATTTTTGTTTGTTTTTTCTTTAATAAAGTAAAAGCAGATAAATGTTTAGTATCGAGTGTGACCCCCTCTAGCTGAAATCACAGCTTGAATTCGTCTGGGTATGCTAGCGAGGATATCCCGGATACTTTTTTGCGGAATACGTTCCCACTCACACACACATAAGGTGTGATTTCTTCAAAACAAGCCTCTGCAAAGCGTTCTCCTCGTCTTCGTAGCACTCGCCGATGTCGATCTTCACCGAACAGATATCTTGGCTTCATCGGAGAACAATACCCTATTCCAGTCTTCTTGAGTCCATGACTCACAATTTCGAGCAACCCTAAGCCTGGCAACTCTGTGCTCACGGAGTAACTTAGGGCCGCGGGCCGGGCGATGACTGCGTATATTGGCCGCGAGAAGCCTCCTCCTGACCGTCCATAGACTAATATGCACATTTCTTACTTCTTCGAGGTTGTTCTTAAGGTCCACATACGAAGACTTGCGATTTCTCAATGCGCGACTCACAAGAAAACGATCATCCCGTGGTTGGGTACATGGTTTTCTTCCAGAACCAGGCTCAATCCTATAGAGCATGTCTGGGACGTTCTGAAACGACGCGTGAGATCAGTACAACCGGCTCCGCAGACCATCAGAGAGCTGAAGAATGTGATTACCGCGGAGTGGGAACGTATTCCGCAAGCAAGTATCCGGGATATCCTCACTAGCATACCCAGACGAATTCAAGCTGTGATTTCAGCTAGAGGGGGTCACACTCGATACTAAACATTTATCTGCTTTTACTTTATTAAAGAAAAAACAAACAAAAATCTTTGTTAACTTTTACTTCACGAGCATATTATGCACTACTAGCGAGCATACACTACTAGTGAACTTTAGCATTAAAACCCATAGATTTTATCAAAATTTTATGATAATACTGACGAAAACGATCATTTGCTTATTAATTTACAAAATTGTGAAAGTAAAACAACCTATAATTATCAAACAAACCAATAGTAACATTTGAAATAGTTCATTGCTTAGGTGCCCGTTTTTTTTTGCAAATGAGTTTATATATTAAAGAAAATCATCGTTTTTTTTTGCCCAAAAATGAAAATGCCGGATAAATCAAGACTGCTACCGAAATCGAAGCCGGGTGGTAATTTTAGTCACTACAGACCCGATGCAAGTAAAACTTTCGTAAAGAAACGCGACAATTTTTTAAAATTATTTTTAAGTATTGTCGAGTTCTGACAATACGACGTTAGAAAAAAATATAACACAAAAAATTCGTCACATTTTTTGCACAAAATTTAATTGCATTGTGTCGTCACTAAAACTGCCACCCGGCTTCGTTTTCGGTAGCACTCTTGATATACCCTGTATATTTATCATTGTTTTATGTCAGATATTTTTTATCCATTTTGTAGAATTATATTCACATACTCAGTTAAATTTCCGCGTTGTGAGTGAAATATTGCTGAAAACAATAGCACATAACAACCCGGGGTCGTAACTACAATGCCATATATTTATTATACATAAACGCATTGGTAAAACTGTAAGTTTGTGCTGGAAAATATATATAAATAAAAAAATAAATTCTTGGTTTTAATCAGCTTAGCAAAGCTTATGTCGACCTCCTTATGTCACTAGTTTCTTTATCTATAGCACCTAAATCTATAGGCAGAAGCTCGCTTATTTGTTTATTTAACACTTTATCGTACAGCATTTTATTTTTATTCTGGCCCGGCATAGTTACTTCACTGCACCTAATGGTAAGCGCAAATGCCAACCAGGCAGATTGTCAAATGGCATTAGACGGCAGCCCCAGGCCATTCGATAGAACTATACCGGCCTGCTAAGGTGCTTCTTCAAACTGTGGCGGAAAGATCCAGGATAATAGGAAGGAAATTAAATTATAAGTAGAGAATAACACAGAAATAAAAATAATGTACAAGTGGCAATCTTATTGCTCAACCTTGACATCAATGGGATATATAAATGAGAAAGGACGAAGGCTCCCTTACTAGTTTATAAAGCCTTTATAAAGGCCTTATCTAGTAAAAAAAATAATCATCATTATCATCATCATCTCAGTCAGTGTGACACAGGAAGTCCACTGCTGAACATAGGCCTCCCCCAAGGATCTCCACATTGACCTGTTGGAAGCGACCTGCATCCAGCGACTTCCTGCAACTTTAGCCAGGTCGTCCGTCCACCTTGTAAAAACTAATAATGTATACATATACAGATGGTACATACGTGGCGCGTCATTGTCCGGCGGCGTGGGGGGCGAAGGGTCCGCCATCTTGGACACGCAGTTCTCCTTGTTCATAGCTAGCGAATGCGAGTACGGCGCCCGTCTCGCTCTCTTCAATAGCTTGCTCCTGTGGTGCGAGCGAGACAAATATATATTGTAGCTTCAGACTAACACACCTAAACAATAACGTGCACAATTTTCAATAGAATAGAGGAAATATTTAATTGAGGAAAATTACCTTTTAGTAGAAAGTTATAACCCTATCTGGGGGCGCGGCCGAGCCCCCTCCAAGTCGAGCTATAGGCCGTAACATCCTTTTCTCGAAGCAATTCAGACCATTTTCAACCGTTACGTTTTAAATAAATAGATCGACATGGCCAGCAGCATTATGTATAAATTGTAAGATACATTATGTTTTCATGCGATGGCCAAGTCGATCCATTTATTTGAAACGTAAAGAATTTTTAATATTGATATGGTAATAACTAACGTAATAACTTTATATAGAAGGTCCCTTAAGGACTAAATAAATTAATCGACTTGGTATTACATGCATCTCACAACTTTTTGCGGTAGAAAACCTGAGCTGCGAGACTTGGAATTTTTTTACAGAATGTTTTTGATGGGATCTATTATTGATGATGTATCAACAAATTAGTAAATTAATAGGCGATTTGTAAAATTCTGTGGACTATTTATTTTTATTTTTATCTTTAAAATCCAAACTATCAGCCTTATTCATAGGTAGTTTTAAAACCTATTTAAGCTGTCGAATGTTTTGTCCCTTTCGAATGCAGTTTGAGAGAGGAAGACAGGACATACGATAGCAAAAAAACATTTTAAAACTTTCTATCGTCATCATGACTATCTTTGTTTTACATCGAGACTCTTGATTATTTTCTGTCCTTACAAAGAGCCCATTTAAAAATAGATAAATAGCAATTTTCTGCAGTTCAATCTATTATGTGGATTAACCAGAGTTCATTTTAAATTTACTGCATGTATATTTACTTTGCTGCTACTTACAAACTCACTCAGTTATTTATTGAACAGCATGTAACGGTTTTTTACTTAGTATCCTCATTAGTGGCAGCGCAATTTCAGAACCTTGGTAGTAATGAGTTTAATTTTCAGGTTATGTAACTTGCACTTTGTATTGTCTATATAGGTAGACGAGGTGGCTTGGTTGATGGTACTTTACTGTATCCATCTTCTTCGAGAGTTAGATCGAAATGGGCTTTTTTCCCTCAATCAATAATCGCGCTTCTTAGTAAATTTTGTCTACAGCTTTCAGGATATTTCTTTATTGCAACAGCGAGACGAGTAGGGAATGCAATGTCGTTCTCGCGAGATCTCGGCCTTTTTTAGCGAGATTGATCTCGGACGAAAAAAAGGCGAGATCTCGCGAGTTTAACGAGATTGCTCTCGAGCATAAAAACATTTGATTTGTTTACTAATAGTTGTTGCTAGCTAACGTGATGGAGTGCCATCGCAATTGAGTATTTATTGGGCTATTGTTTGTTATAAAAAAAACTGTTGTCTTATTGAAATAAAACTATTATTTACGGACTTTATCGCGGATTTGGTTAAATTTTTACATTTTTTGAGTTCCCGACGTTTCGATTACTTTACAGCTTTCGTGTTCATCTCGCGAGATTGTATTCATAAACTCGCGAGATCTCGCTTCAGCCCCAATCTCGCGAGATTTGCATTCCCTAGAGACGAGCATGCCATTGCCCTGATGGTAAGCGATAATACAGCTCATGTACAGTAGCAAAACCAAACAACGCTATGAATTACAAAGTCATGCTTGACATTCCACTGCGCTCACCATCCTTAGACATAAGATGTTAAGTCTCATTTTGTCCAGTAATTACTCTGGCTGAAATATATTTTTTAAATACCGCTAAGGACGTAAACAAGCATTCCAATTACTGTAGCCTTATAGACAATGTCCTTCAAATAAGAACACAACAGTAGATTTATACTGTTTCGCGGGAGAAATAAACATTGCGGTGGTACTGAGGCGGCCTCTCACATATTATGACTTATGAGAGACCTAACACCAGGAATGTCGTGCACATTGATACTACTGCCTGTCTCCCTACCACTTTCTACAACTAATTATTTAATTAGGTCATAAACGTAACTACGGTCATTCCTAATTAAGCGAGCCATTTGTTATCAAGTTTTACAATGCAAAAATATTGGTAGCGAAATATGAGAATGTAATTATGTAACGTAAAATTGCGAACTCTGTTCTGGCAATTCTGTCTCTGTCATTCTTATTTAGTCAGCCTATCTTCCTTCTCTGTTCATTGGTTGCGTGGTTGCGCACGTACGAACTAGCACTGCGGGAACGCACCAGCGCGAGTGGGAATATAACTAGACAGCTTAAAGTGGCAGAGACAGAAGGGGAAGTAGCGGTATACCGCAGTGTCCGGTCCAGAATCATGTCAGTGCATCTAGTATAATATCCCACGTTTAGAATTAAAGTGACCTATTGAAATAAAACTATTATTTACGGATTTTATCGCGAATTTAGTTTAATTTTTTACATTTTTGACTTCCCGGCGTTTCGATTACTTTACAGCTTTCGTGGTCACGGGGCGGACTGAAAGTAAATAACTAAAGTGACCTAACCAAAAAAAAATATTTTGGCTTTTAATCATATTTTGGCTCAAAATGACCTACCGACCCGTTATCAAAGAAGGACCTATTGATGCATGAAAGGCAGAAAGATGTATAGATCGGTCTCCTAGATGTGTCTTCCATAAGTACCAACTTCCATCCATCCATCCATCAGCCAAAGGAAGTCCACTGCTGAACATAGGCCTCCCCCAATGATTTCCACAGAGACCTGCTGGAGGCAGCCTGCATCCAGCGACGTCCCGCGACCTTTACCAGGTCGTCGGACCATCTTGTGGGTGGACGTCCTACGCTGCGCTTTCCGCTACGTGGCCTCCATTCGAGCACTTTCCGACCCCATCGGTCATCAGATCTCCGCGCTATGTGCCCTGCCCATTGCCACTTCAACTTGCTAATCCGGTGGGTAATGTCGGTTATTTTAGTTCTCCTACGGATCTCCTCATTTCTGATTCGATCTCGTAGGGAAACCCCGAGCATAGCCCTCTCCATAGCTCGTTGAGTGACTTTGAGCTTCCTAATAAGGCGTTCGGGAAACTATGCGACGTCTTCTCGTCCAAAATACCTCAGTGCCTTAAATCGAAAGTCTTCGATAGTTGTGTGTTGCCAGTGATGACTTACGGCACCGAGACGTGGCCTCTCACTAAGTACCAACTTATGTTACAAATATTTAATGAACGTTTCCCAAAAAATAAGATTTTTTAGTTAGGTCTCTATAATTCTAAAGATGCGATATGAGAATGGTGAGGGTACCTGTGCAGCGGTCTTGCTGAGGTGGTGAGCAGCGGCGCCGCGCGGCGCTCCCGCCCGCACGCCGCGAGGCACCCCTCACAGCGGTGCAGCCGCATCTGGAACGAACATAACCCTTGTTTACTCACTTTTTTCCTTAAAACCAGGTGTCTCTCCGGTATAATTTTATTCATAGAGACCAGTTGCTTGACAACTCAAAATACACTAGCTTATTCCTGATTGCTACCGGGCGCTACCGGGCGCTACCCGGATGATCGCTATCAGGATTGATCTTCCTGGTCTATAGTCTCCATATCGCTCGTTTTTTTGCTCGCTTGAGACGAGCATGCCATTCACTGATGATAAGTGATACGAAATCATGGACAGTAGCAAAACCAATTGAATTGTATAACAAAGCAATGCTGGGTATATTCCACTGCGCTGGCCATACTGAGACATGTTATGCTTCATTAGGTACAGTAGTTCCTCTGGCTACAATGTCCTTTAAACCGGAACACAATAGTGAATTTGCACTGCTGTTTGGCGGGAAAAATATCATCATATCACACATATGAGGCACCTACCACCAGTAAGTTCAGTTAGAAAGTTAAGGAAGAAGGATAGTATCCTTGTCTTTAGATTATTTAAAATTTAAACCACATCATATCTAAGATCGTTTTGACGTCACTACCAATTGTGGAGTTATTTTTATAAACGAACCGTAATAGTTCCGACCTAGACCCCGTTCCGTACATTAGTACTCTCGAGAAACCGCGATCGATTAACATATAATATATTCGGCATAATAACTAAAAATATGCCAGGCCGCTACACTAGGTCAGCGTGGTGGACTGTATGGTCTAACCACTCTCAGTCGTGCTCTTGATTGTAGAGGAGGCCAGTGCCCTGTAGTGGGACGTATATGGGCTGATACAGGTATAGAGCAAAAATGTTGGAAACACTACCCTGTCGCATGACCAAACCTTCCGGAAGACGATTTAATAGTACGTAATTTGTATTAAATCAAGGTTAATTTATTTAGCAGCAATAAACAAGTAAACAACAATTGTAATATAATCAACCAATTGGACTTTAACCGTAAGTATTATGATTAAATATCATTTTCAGCCTCCAAAAATATAATAACAGTAAGCTTCCACTTTTTATATTCCTCTCCACACATGGCTGATAGATTGGCAAGAGTAGGATGTAACTCCTTGTATTAATGCCGTTGTTGTCATCAGGCTATCATATTATATTACTACTAGGTGGAGACTTGTGTCTCGTCAAGTCGACCTGTTGTAAAATCATATCTCTTATTTAAAATTTTCACATAATATAATTTGATGAATTATAAATATCAAGATCCATCTTAATGACCAAACAAAGTCAACGCATTAAAATTCTACATCAACGTAATCTCACTTAGCATAACTTGAATTAGTACAGTGACTTCATGACCAGCTCGTAAAATTAATTCATTGTTTCGAAAGTTCTGGGTCGTTGCAACTTCGCGTTGTATCGTCGTATGCGTTCATTGACTTGCCATACACATTTGACAAATCTCTTATTTATACGATAAAGTAAGTTTGCAAGTTGGCTTCAGTTGAATCCAATGTTCAACAGCATTGGACCCAAAGATTCCTTGGTTATTTATACATTTAAATGATGAACGAGTGGTGTTGGAGAATCATATTTGTTGTGGAATTTCGTTCGATCCATAGTCTAAGTCCCTTTTATCATTATCATCATTAAGGTCGTTATTGGACCAACTTTTTCACTGGAGTATTAGAAACATATGGTAAAGGGGCTCTCCGCTTCAACAGATTAACAAGATCTAAAGTAAAAAATATTGATCCTAGTATTTCACTGGGGCTTTTGGTAAAGGGGGCACTGTTCACAAGTTTAACAAGGCCTAAAGTTCGAAAATAGAATTACCGTTTTATTCTTCTTAAATAATTTACGAATGTAATTATTAACTATTCATTCAATTAGTCTTTTGCATGACTTTTTGAATCCACAAATAATAAAACACCTAGTAACTCCCTTAGCACTTTCGTTTCTTACGCAGTAAATATGATTGTTTTCCTTCACTCACATGGCGCACCTTTCTTCCCTAAGACCCAAATACCCAGTTACTATTTCACCTGCCAAATCGTTACGTCTCTTTTCAACTACGCACTTGACATTATTATCTGTCTCGTTTTATAATCCGGAATTATTTGATTATTCTTTATCTGCCACGATAGTACCTATCTCTTGAAGAATTTTCGCCGTATCGATATTAAAAAGTGCACGTTTACACAATGTGTTTTGATGATACATCTATTTGTATGTATATGCAACGGATACAGGTGTAAAATTTCAACAAGTATTGTAAATGTACATTGCAGATAGTTTCTCCAACTGCCTAGTAATTGTTGCTATATTCAGTGAAACGCCAAACATGGCTTTGTAATTTATGGTGTTGTTTGGTTTTGCTACTATCCATGAGCGGTCGTAACTTACCATCAGGCGAATGCCTTGTTCGTCTAGTCAATCATAGCAATAAAAAAAATACTAAAATAAATATGTGGAATAAATAAGCGGAAAAGTCGGATTAATGCCATAGTTTGGATATTTCTTTGTGACTAACAAGTGCTATTGTTATCAGTCATAAGAAGCAGACGCACAAAAGAGTCACAAGAATTTGAAGAAACGATACACACATCTATAAAGGTAGAGATGACCAGTTTCAGACTAGAAATGATTCAGTTAGGTAAAATTAGTAAAACAAGCGGATATGTTTATTCGAAGCTCATTACTCATTAGTTGTGATAACATCTGTGATAAACACGAGAGTTGCTTTTGATCCGACCCAGAGGATCAAAACACTACGCAATTCCTATAATCACACATATAAACACAAAGACAGAACTATTCAGACAGATTCTGACAGCCTCCATGCTGGTTAGACGCCGGCTGTGACGTTAGGTCGCGGGTTCGATCCTCGAACTAAGGCAAATATTTGTATGATCCACAAAGTTTTTGTTTCTGGTCTGGGTGTTTGTAAGACCGAAAACTCGTAATTCCTGATGTCCACTACATAAGACTCGATCTAGTGTGGGGTCAGGACTATCTATGTGACTGTTGGGTGTATTTATTTATCTGTTTTGCTGAAAGCCCAAAAGACACAAAAAACTCAACGTCCATGGCTAATACGAATTTAAACGCGTTACGCGTTTCTATTGGACAGATGCTGAATTGAGCTGAATTAGTGAGATCTATTAACTAGTCTTAGACAGTCTCCGTGACGCATGTGAAGAAGCTGGCTCTAAAATGACTGTGGGTATGGAGTTCCCGCCTGGACTAATTTTGATGTCATCTAAAATATTTCTGACTTAAAGTTACTCCAAGTATGTGGTATCCATAATTCCATGACTGAGGTTGTATGTGTGGCAAAATCAAGTCTATTTCAATGCTGAGAGTAATCGACTAAAATGATGCCATCTTCTTGAAAATATTGACTTATTCATAATCTTGTAGCTAAGAATGACGATGCAACTACCCAGTCCGGCATAACAGAGTCGAATAAACGAGAAATTATAGAGATTAGATCGAGATTGGCGCCAGTCGATACTCTGATATCTAAGTGGCGCTTAGCATCATATATCTTTAGGTATCAAAACAATAAATATGTATCTGTATCAGCCCATATACGTCCCACTGCAGGGCATGGGCCTCCTCTACAATCGAGAGTACGATTAAGAGGGGTTAGGCAATATAGTTCACCACGCCGGCATAGTGCGGGTTGGAGAATTTTATATACCATAGAAATTCATACAAGTTGCTTTGGTATATAGACTTTCCCACAATGTTTTCCTGCACCATTATAGTGCGTATGATTAACCATCTATTGATATAAGACACGTATGGATCTGAAAAACAGTACATAGGTTTTCCTATTGATCGTATATGACACAACCACGGAACATAAAAATCTAGACAGTCTGTTTTTATGTGAAGACGACATTTCTATGCCGTGCGAACGTGGTGTGATCTCTGACCCCAAATCATTGTCGTGTTTACAATTTAAATTAACTCTAATGACGTGGAAATAAGCGCGGTATAACTACATACTACAGTCTACACGGAAAACTAACCATCTTGAAATTACATTTATGTAGCTAAAAATTTTATAAAGTAGGTGCACAGTGCATATTATGTTAATATAATCTTTTTGATTTCTTTTGGCTTTATTCAAAGACAGTTTTAAAACCTACTTTGTTTTTGAATATTTTGTCCCTTATATTCGATAATTAAAATAGGTTTTACAATTCTTTATGTAAATCTTTATTCCTATACGCCCTGTATGGGAATCGACAGGGACTATCATATGATGCTTTATGTCAGTTTTGGAACACCTTTGTCGTATTTATCAATTATACATCTTTTCATTGTTGATCGCCTGTTATGGGTATTTCTAACTTACCTATTGTTTTGTTTATATGTGATTTATTTGCTTAATGCAATTTGACGAAATTCTATCCGTATTCGCTAAATAAATGCCTTTTGTATACTGTTTTTGTATTATTTAAATATCATATGAAAACAATTATGTATAAAAGTACACAATAGTCTATACGTTATTGAACGTGAGGCTTAGGACCTTGCGCCCACCGCGGTAGACGTTTCTCGCATTTTGGTGTAAAATTTCGCATACAAACACAATCAAATTTGTTTTTAACATCACCCGAAGATCCGCAAAAAGCATTAGAAAATTATGTCTAAAATACGAGAATATTAAAATAAAATTAAATAGTAGGTATTGTTTTGTAAAAAAATTGAAATTGACGTCATTTAAAGGCACCATTATCATAAAATAGATATTAAAAGCATCATCACAACTGTGTCAGCCCATATACGTCCCCTCTTAAGGCACGGGCCTACTCTACAATCGAGAGTACGATTGAGAGTGGTTAGGCCATATAGTCCACCACGCTGGCCTAGTGCGGGTTGGCGGAGTTACATACCATAGAAATTCTTATAAATCGCTATGGTATGCAGGTTTCCTCACGTTGTTTTCCTTCACCGTTTTAGTGCGTGGTGATTGACTATCAATACACACATGACTCCGAAAAGTACAACTATTAACTATAAATACTCATGTAATTGAGAAAGTTTATGCCCGATTTAAAAAATCCGCACAATTACATAACATTCTAACTCCATCGTAAAATACACATTCTTGTCGAGGATATAACAAACTGAAATAACTGAAATTACATAGTTTCCAACACCCGAAGCATTCATGGGTCTCATAAATACGTCTCAGAGCGGGCATAGAACCTATACCCCTCTCGTTTGATAGCCTGTTTCTCGATCAACTGCATCACAGATTTAAAATATTTTTTTCACATAATCGGTTATCACTATTATTTGTTATGTATAAGTACCATGTACTTGACTGTCAAATTATGTCGAAAGGTCATCAACCCGCGTCAAACTGTTGCTTTCATGTTAATGTTCAAGTAAATTTCGATCAGTCCTCTTGACTTGATTGTGTGAAAGATCACGGGGTCGACAATTTCCATACAATGCTTTCAACGTAACTGTCGATACGACTTTTACATAGTTTACTGTGCATCACTCCAATACTTGATACACTAACTTCTGAATTTATATAGGTTATGTATCGCCTGGTTACTCGTGAGTGTCTGGTTCACAAAACGAATCTTTGCATGAAAATTATGGAACATTGCTGACTAGTAAGGGAAGGGTCGAGTGGACAGCATTCTATTGAGTTATCAGATTTGACGGTTTCGTCACGAAAGTCATATTGAACGAGTGTTCCACAGTCAAAAATAAGTTGCATGGTTTCTGTAGTGTATGCGATTGCCTATGATGTATAGTTTGTATATTTATGTCTAATGGGCAGTTGACAGTCCGGTATAAATGGTGGAACTTGACACACGCGTTTATTTGAGCTCCTTTCTTACAAACATTACAGTTTCATCATTAGTATAGCGGCAGCGTTTATGAATTATAAGATCCTGGATTAAATCCCCAGCTTCAATTATCGGCTTAGCATAGATTTATAACATTCACATACCAAGTTCAGCACTCTATAACTGACAGCAACGGTATCACTGCCTATCCTTTCAGGGATATAACCTTGAGCTTACATCTGTATTACCTAGTTAATAGGGCAGTTTATTTTCCGGTAATACCGAGTGTTGATCACCTTTATTTATCAATCGCAATTACCAGCAAGTTCAGTAGTGGAAATTACAAAAGAAATATTTATTTTGAGGTTATTTTAAATGTCATGAGTATTTTTAACCAAATTTAACGCAAAAAGCTGTAAGTTCGACATTCGACATTCGCACTTGTCTATAACTAGAATGTTCTCGTGATTTTTTAGATTCATGAAGTTACATAGTGTCAAGATTTTATGAAGGGCTACCGTTTTTTTATTATTATTATTTACAGTTCTTGTTTTTTCTATGAATTGCACCTATGTACGTATGTATTATGACACTGTATGTATTTGAGAAAATATAAATTGAAACGTCCAGTCTCAAGCACTGCACTGAAATAGGTTTGCTTGTTTTTCTGTCGGTCGGTTATTGTAACAGTCCCAACTTAAATTCTCATTTAAGTTTTATCTCGTTATATCTAGTAATTCAAACATTTTTTAAACATATGGGATGCGTCTTGAAAACATTGTTTTTGTAATCTAATTTTAAGGGTTATCACTCTTTACTGGCTTGAACAGAATTTATCTTGAAAATAATTATCTTCAATTGTTCCAGTTCATTGTTATAATTACTTTTGATATAAATAGCCCCAAATTTACGCTTAAGGTGGGACTGGGTGATAACTGCGTAAGTAGAATTCGCGTATGTGGAGTATAAATTCAATTTATTTTCATTTTTACATTAGTATGCAATGGTTTAATTGTGAGAATAAAATATCATAACGTATAAACATACTTTTTATTTCGGGTTTTCGTTAGAGGTTGCTATAATCGTTTATTATTTCATATAATACATGACATATTATTTGCATACAATAGGTATGCGTTTTATCATGTCTGCAGTAACCTTATTTAACACAATGTTCAATTAAGGTTTAAGTCTTCAATTACAATTGAATAAAATTTCAATAAACAATATCGTAACAAGCAAATGAAGCACTAAAGTCACACGCAAATTATCATCAAACTTTAAACATGATGGCAAAATAAAAAGTAAATATTAAAACGAGGAAAAAAACGTCTTGCTTCAAGGTTCGTGTATTTGTCCCGAGTCTAGTTTTGTGTATTTTTAACATAACACGTCGTTATTTAATACCTAACACTAGAAAATACACATTGACAGGTGTTTTTACTTATTAAATTAATGAAAATATCCATATTCATAATTACATGAATGGAATGAATGGAATTAATATGTATAAAACGAACTTCATTGACAAAGGTATCGAAATTAAATATAATATGCTAATTCCTTTATCGTTATACGGCCGTTCTCTATATCCTATCAATCTTTAACAAGGGGTTAAAAAGGATATCGTTACTATGTCGATACCACTATATGCTTCAATAAACAAAGATAGACATACAATATTATCTTGCCTAGATATGTATAAATATATGCACCTTATCTAAATATCTCAGTCTTTCTTTACTGAAGCAAAAAATGTATCAAAATTTCGAGATAAATCTCTTGTTAAAGATAGATAGATTATAGAAACCGGCCAATAGTGAGCCAGAATAGGTTTTTATTTAATCGTTTTATTAACATATTTCATTTAAAAGATTTGTGAAAATTTATGATGTTTAGAATATTAGGTAATTCCGTAATCTTACGAAAAAATATATTTCTCTGTATAGATATGTATGAAAAAAAATACAAATGGCTCTATAATATTCTTTTAGTTTTTTAATTATTTATTTAACAAAATTAATATACTGTGAAGATGGAAATAAAACTATTATTATGATTTTATCGCGGATTTGATTTAATTTTTACATTTTTTAAGAAACCATTATAGTGTGAAGATTTATAAGTAAATGTTTGAAAACATTAATATTTCACATACGACTTTATTCTTGGGATCCGTAAATCCAATTGCCCAAATCGCATGGGACTATTGATTAATAAACCAACATCAAGTGAACCAAATGCATATCATCGTCTACGGACGATCGAAGTTTATGACGATACGAATGTACCTACTCTGTAAATGTTCGGATTCTTATAACTTACATCGTAACCATAAGTCTATGGTTACGACCATAAGTCAATAACGACCATAAGTCTATGTAGGTAGATTCGTATCGTCATAAACTTCGATCGTCCGAAGATTCAAGCTTCGTTTCGGATTTTCAGAGTAGGAGTAGTTAGCAGAAGTTGCAGTGACGGCTATGATGGCTTGCAAATTAATTACAAACATATACGGCTTCTACGATTCTCCTTGACCGTTCGGCGTTCACGATCGGTTGATAACTCTCAATCGTGAACTTTTGCTCATTACTGCTCTGATGCGATAAAAATATATTAATCCTTTATGTGCAATAAATAAATATATAATAAAATAAAAATACAGTGAAGAAACAACACAATAATAATAGTACAAGAGGCGGCCTTATCACTCTAGGTAATTTCTTCCAGGCAACCTTTGGATGGATATTGAAATAGGAAAAATGAGCGGGCAGTCTAAGGTATATAAAATAGTAATATATATAATATATACATACATATACTGGGTATCTCAAGACTGCTACCGAAAACGAAGCCGGGTGGTTGTTTTAGTGGCTACAAACACAATGCAATTAAAAATTTCGCATAGAAACGCGACAATTATTTTTATGATTTTTTAAATATCGTCGTTTTTGGGTGGTAAATCCATAGTTTTTGCTAAAATAATAATTTAAACTCTTTTATACCTTAGAGTATTTATAAATTAAAGGGCATACACTATTATTTTAGGAGAAAATGTATTTACCACCCAAATATGGCCATAGGAAAAAAATAAATAAAAAAATATTGTCGTTTTTTCTTTGCAACTTTTTCTGTTGCATTTTGTCTGAAGTCGCTTAAACTACCACCCGGCTTCGTTTTCGGTAGCAGTCTTGATATACCCTGTATACAAATACATACCAACAAAATATATTAAAATACACATACATACAATAATACATAATATACTATACTAATATATAGCATACATAATATACTTCCAACCTTGTCTTTCACCAGATTTTTTACTTAGAAGTAAGACACTATTACGTATTCTATGGTAAGTGAAATGGAGGCCACAAACGGTACGATGCATCTTTTTCGCATAAATACTCAAAAATGTGTTTAGGAATTTGATCGTGTTTCTTAAAAGTTATTTGTTTTGATTTAATTTGGTACGTTGTGCTTAAACGTCATTTAAAATTATAGGAATGTGGTCAGAATATTGCAAAGAGTAGATCAAAGAAGATTCTTTTCAATGTTTACTAGATTGAATTTTACTTGAAATCTATCGACGATAGGACTATATTTTTTGCTGTATCATTATAAAGAAATGAAATGAAATCAATTTATTGGTCACGTAGGTAATTAAATAGATCTTATAAGAAGTCAATACACTGCACTAATTATTATCTATTTACAAAACATAAGACATCACTTATTTATAAATTCATAAATCTCCCGTCACCAGTTTATCTTCAAGTTCTGGGACAGCCTGTAAATGCATAGATTAGAATTATATACAGAGATAGATGCGCAACTCCACGCCTTTTTTTAATTTTCCGACGGGATTCGCCATCAGAGGGAGCGCTAGGCAAATGCGTGAAATTTCATATTTGTTATTCCAATATTTCAAAATGATTATCTTTCGTAACATCTTGTAATTGTTTTTAATATCAAGTTGAAATTGTTTTTAATATTAAGAAAGTCCATAAAAAAATCATTTCTTGGTTTAGTACATTTCCGCCATTTAACAATTGAATTTAATCCAATTACAAGATAACCCGTTCTCGCTAGAGCGTGGCGGTAGAATTGAAATAATCGTTTTCAATATTTTTCATGTACGATGTCGCACCCCTGTGTGTATATGTAACAATCAGCCAAGAGGGATTTGGCACGCTATAGTGGTAAAGAACTTGACCGCTAAAAGGGTACGAATTGCTTCCGTGTGAATTCAACAAATTGCGCTGGTGCGTACAATTAATAACTTTTCCTGTATTCAACTTTATTATGAAGGCCTTTTGAAAGTAATCTAGGTCATATGTATATTGTGCCCCCGGTATTGGAATAAATTATTGGGATTCCCGTCAGTAAGCCATGTAAGAAAGTAAAATTTTGTGTAGATCCTGTCAATGGTTTGGAGCAGTTCGACATTACTGCGTTAACTGACGATGTATAATAATGTCACTGCACCATAGACGTAGTATCAATAGACTTGACATGCATTTGACATATATAGTCCATCTCACTTAGACTTATGCATAAACCTTAAAAAATTAAAGTGACAAAACACAATTTGCGGTCCTTGTCATAGTTTCACATAATTTTGTAGGGGAACACTGAGTGTAACCAAACAAATAAGACGTGCGGTTTGTTATAAACTTGAATTACTGAGTATTTTACGAATATTTGCGGTCAAAAATGTATGTAAAAGAGTGTTGAAACTGATTATAAGACAAAAGGTATGGTGTGCTACTTTATTATTGGCTGTGATAGCCGATCTAAACGATAATATGAAAATATAACCTCTCACTGGTAAGTGCATTTTATTTAGTATATGGGTAAAAATAAATGTAGACGTTCATTATTACTAACATCTGCAATTAGTATTTCATAGAATACATTGAAAAATAGGATTATATTTGCATAAAAAATAAAAATGCTTTTTTTTTTACTTTATGTCTGTCCGTTACGGTGGAACTCGAATGTCGAGTCCATTTGATACTACGTCCATGCACTGCACTTACTACATTGTTCGTTGGAAAATGTTTGTGTCAGAATGTAAAGAAAAAAAACATTTTTAATGCATGCCCTACAATGGCTCTCTAATGGCGCATTAGGACTACAAAAGTGTGTTTACAAACAATAATGTCAAATGTACAAACACTCAGACCCGGAACAATAATATGTCTCACGTACTCTTACTTGTCGGGCGGAAAGACAAATATTTGTAAATAAATATATTTAAATGACACACTTGCGATCCATCAGGGTAAAGGTCAAACAAAAAATCAACGATCAATGTATTTCATAAATAAAACATAAACTATTTTTTCCATCGGGCTTTGATTTTAAATTTAAACGTCTTTTACTTTATAGAGCCACAAAGTTATCTGACCCGGTGAGAGAGTCGCAGTAATCGAATTTGGTGTTGCCATTAAAAATAGATATTGCAATAAATGGGGTAAAGTAAGATTTTTCAATCCGATCAATAGTGTCGAGAAAATGAGTTCTGTTTATCTGCATATTATTTTTCCTTCACACGATTTCTAACAAATCGCTCCCCAAAACCCTTAAAAATGTGTATCTGTATTCTCCTCCACAATCGAGAGTACGATTGTGGGGGGTTAGGCCATATCACAGGCCATATAGCCCACCACGCTGGCCTCATGCAGGTTGGTGGACTTACATACCATAGAAATTCTAATAAATCGCTATGGTATGCAGGTTTCCTCACGATGTTTTCCTTCACCGTTATAGCGCGTTTTTATCAATACATGGCTCCGAAAAGTCAGAAGTGTGACCTGAGATTCCAACCCGCAACCAGCGTGAACAAGTTGGCTGCCGCGTCTGGTCCATTTACCAACAGGCCACCACGCACGTAACGTAAAATGAGACGAGTAAGATACATTTTAGTTTATGATATATAGGGTAAACCAGACTGTGATTGCCCACCGATAATGATTGCCCGCATTAAGCAAAACCTTGTCTGTTGTCGATTTTGTGTCATCCTAGTTGGATTAAAGATTATCAGATGGTGATTTAATCAATTGATGGTTAATACAAATTTTACAACTGGAAACATTAAAGAAAAAACATAGCAGTAATGACGGATTTTGTAAAGACCGGTGAAAGTGTTTCATAAACAGAAATAGTGTTTGTTTCATTTTTTGAGCGTTATTACCTACCTATGATGAAATTAATAGTATTTTCTTAGTTTTAAATGGATATGTTTGTTCAAAAATAGTTTTTAACCATTTTTTTGGCTGTGGGCAATCACTGAACTGAAATCTGTGTACTTTTAGCGATTGCCATCACTAATTTTAGTGATTGCCACTAAAATTAGTCCATAGTTATTGCCATATGGCAATGACTGTCAATATTTTTTCGGTTAAAAAGTTTCATCACCTGTACTTATAAGTTAATTGTTTATTATTTCCTAATTTGTATGTATAAACGATATTAATTGGTAATTATCGTTGTATTAACAGGATGCCGAAGGCACCTAAAGTCCAATATATTAAAGAAAATATGCAAAGTTGTTCAAGATGTAAGCAACAACTTATCTACAAGGCAGATTGTTGAAAAATACGGCATTCCGAGGTCCAGTCTTATAAGAATTTCTATAGTATGGAAGTCCGCCAACCCGCACTAGACTAGCGTGGTGAACTATATGTAGGTATGCCGTAACCACTCTCAATAGTACTTTTGATTGTAGACGAGGCCCGTGCCCTGCAATGGGAAGTATATGGGCTGGTACAGTTGTTTCAAAATTGATGATTTTGTTTCTGGTGATTCTGACTCTTCAGCATCAGCACAAAATATATTTGATGCTTTTAAGAAAGCAAAACGAAATTTATTTTGATATTTTACTATTTTATTCGATGTAGGTTTGATTGTTTTGTTTTTAATATTTATTTGGGTTTATGTTTAATTTATAATTTCATGAGACTGGGCAATTACTGTGCTGTGATGTTGGCAATTACTATAAACTGTGGGCAATTACTGTAGTTTTAAGACTATGTTTATTTAACTGCAATATTTAATAAGTAATGTTATTTATAGCTAAAAACTGTTAACACTCTACAAAAGAGTTTATTAGGTTATAATAAAATGGTATTAAAAAGTTGGTAGGTACAATACTTTTGGTGTTTTTAATGTCAATGTGTAACAAACTCTTAAGTGGGCAATAGCTATCTGGTTTACCCCTACTTACATATTATATTCTACTAGTACGTACACAATTCTGTTTTCGTGGAATTTATTTTATAAAGCTGACAACACAAACCTTTGGTGGCAGCTACGCGTTAATACAATTTTTCGAAGGGTATTATTGATGTCGGAAGACGCTTTTCATCCTACGTAAAATTTAATATCTGAAGTATAACGTTCCTAGCATCACTTTTTAAAGCTTTCGGCATTTTTCACTAGTTTTAAATAATGCAGGAAAAATAAATACATTGAGTAAACAACCAATGACGGATATGTCAGCGACTGGCAGCTAGATTGACAATTTCAAATGACGTCTTTGTTTCCAGTTTTGGCCACCGGGCCAGATAACTTTGTGGCTCTATAACATAATGTATTCTAATAAGCAAGTGGCCTCATTAAAAAGAAAGAAGACAACGTGAATTAAATTTAAGGAGGCCTTATATGGAGTAAATCAAACATCAGTAGAATAATTAAAATCCGTGCTGGATGTACCAGGATTTTATATTGAAGCTTACACTCCTACTTTGAAACTTCCATAAAACCCCCTTCTTTTATCTAGTCGATTAAAAAGAGAAGCATAGAGTCAAAAGGGTAGGCAGAGGTTTCATTACCGCCTCTAGTTCGCCACGCGTATTTCCGTCCCAAGATATAAAATATAAAAGTGGCGAGCCTATTACCATCTTAGATCAGATTGAAACCGTCTCCCACAGCGACAATCGAAAGGGCGGTTACCAGTTTTCTCATCCGATGACAAGCCGGCGAGTAAAAAATTGAAAGTTGGATCCATAATACTTTCGTTTTCATTGCGTTACGAGGAAACGTTCCAATTACGGCAGACATTATGGAACTCTTTAATAAGAACTTGGTTGCCCCCATTTTTGGGAACGTCTCTATAATTATTTTGCCAAGAATTATTTTTTCTTGCATCGATGGCGTACTTGTACAGTTGCAAAGCGGAGATCTCGGGTTAGAATCCCGGGTCAGGCAAATTGATATTGGTTTTCCCGGAGTCAGGAATTTGTGCCCGATATGGCGATAGGCTTGCCCTCTATTACATCGTGGGACATACATGGCGAAATGTGGGTGTCCTGGCACATCTGCCTACCTCTTCTGGGAAAAAGGTGTGAGTTTATGTATGTATGTGTGCATGTAAAAATTAAATGATGCTAAAACTGCTTACTGCTTAGATTTTTTTACTACGTCCCGATTTGAACGAATCCTGATTTTTAACTTCAAGATTACAAAATCATTTTGAAACCTAACACCCATATTTGAAATGTGTAATATTAATTAATTTCTACTGTATTTAGTAAAATTTCCATCGGTGGTTGTTCCTTCTTGTCCATATACGTTTTATTATCAAAGGGCACACGCTTACAAGATCATTGGCGGGTCATGTTCCGATATAAATATTACCGGTATAAATACTACATTAAACAATTTATTTCAATTAGCAGTCATTAGGCAAAAACAGAAATGAATTCCAATAAAGATTAATTATATAATAATTGAAAAAAAAAACTCACTTGGTGTATCGTAATGACTCCAGATTGTTCCGTCATGTTCACTATCACACTAGTATCACAGATTGAATAAATAAAATTAATTTAAATTAAATAATTTTACATATCACTAGTCATCGTCCGTTTCCAAGTCCCACAGTCCGGCCAGACCTCGAAGCAGGTCTCTGATGATTGAATCAATGATTTTATTTAGAAATATAAAATAATACATGAATATCCACCAGAACTCGATGATAACGCGCGCGTCCACGGAGTGCATTTAGCGGCGTCCGCTGCTATCGGCGGTTGAACGCCGAATGAGCTCGCGACATCAAATCGCGAGAATTGAGGACCTGCGTATGCGCATGATAAGGGTGTCGCGCGCTGTGACAATCATTACTTGATCACGGTAGTGTTTTTAATACTGCTGTATGTAATAGGTTAATGAGAATTCCAATTAATTTATATTAGGCCTTATTACAGTCGCTATAAAAATCCTTGGGGAGGAATATGTTCAGCTAAGAATTTTTGAGGCAGTACACAGAGGGGATTTAGCTGTTCGCAGTGCAATTAATTATTCACCGGAAGAAGGAACCAATCGTACAGGTCGTACATGAGCGTACGGCATCAACGCAACACAAGCATCCCACTTGACAAGCGTAGCTCCTATAATAAACACCTCAGAAATGATCCTTGGGAGAGTAGTATGTACGAGTAATTTTGATATCTCAAGACAGATGATTGTGGATGATGTAAGCTTGATACGGGATAGCTGTCAAGTTTAAAAAAAAAGCAACAAAGCAAATTCAGCTTTTAACACCCTATGCTTGAAATATAACGTCAATTTACAAACACAATGTGATCAACACGACTTGACAATGCAAAAGGTCTCTGTCGGCTCTCCATAAAATATACATATTTTTATATTTGAAAAAAGTAATATTGCTACATTGAGACTTGAACCGGCGACCTCGTTCTCGCTGGCCGTACGCTGCCAAGGTCATTACTATAGTAAACATTGCAAAACTAGTTTATATAACATCTGATGTTATGTTGTGGGACATGGTACCATGATGGCCATTTATGTATTTACATAGAAATGTTCCATACAAATAGGAAAAGTTGTAGATCTTAATAATATTAGTAATGTAGGTAAAACTTAGATCTTACGAGGACCATAGAATGAAAGAACGGTCTCGAATGGTCATGTTCCAATATGTGTATTTGAATCGTTATTCACTTTTAGCGATTCTTTCTAATTCAAATCGTATAAAGAGCTACTTTTGGACGCCTTACAAATGTAGTTTTGTCGTTTTTTACACTTTTATTAATTTCACGTGTTTTTTGCGTGTTAAAGGCAACGTAGAAATTCCCAGAGATTCGATGAGTTTCAGTATTGAATGCCAATACCGATTCTAACTTGCATAATTCATACACATAAGCCTCCTAATGACATCCATTGCTAATAAAAATTGACCTTATAATTTTGCAACTTCATAGACATACACGTGGACAAAACGTGTATTTATGTGAGATATTCTTCCAAAAGCTACAACAAACAAACTGATTAGTACTTTTGATTACGCAAATCGCTTCTCTTGGAGGTGTGTCTGCTCCTTAGGCTTGTAAACATGCTAACAAGATCCCATAATAAACAATTTGTATCAATAAGTCATGATTCTCGTCATATGGAGGCAAATACAGTGATAACTTAGAGTATTTTTCTTTGCGAAATTTTTAGTTGCAATGTGTTTGTAGTCACTAAAACTACCACCCGTCTTCGTTTTCGGTAGCAGTCTTGAGATACCCGGTATATGATGTTGAACATATCATTGGTATGGAGAAAACTGAAAGCCCTGTTTGAAGAAGGATAGGCCGGAAGAGACCGGAGCAGGGAGTTCATCCCAGAGCCTGTATGTAAATGTATCAGCCCATATACGTCACACTGCAGGGCACGGGTGACCTCTACTCTAGAGTTGTTAGGCGATATACATAGTTCACCATGCTGGCCTAGTGCGGGTTCGGGACAATATGTATAACATTACCATGCATTCCTGACGACGTTTTCCTTCACCGATGTAGTACGTAGTGATTAACTAGCAATACACACATGACTCCGAAAAGTGAGAGGTGTACTTTGGGATTTGAACCCGCGACCACCGTGAACAATGTTGACAGACGTGTCCGCACTGCCTAGTCTAAATATAAAATTCAACGGCAAGTGATGGTTATCTAATCGATAAAAATTCTGTCCGCCTGTTTGATACCGGTTAGTAATAGGCCGAACTCTTTCTATCGGTTCTCCTAATATTAGATTCTTCTTCTACATCCGATTCCGACTTCAATTGCACATAACATACAACAAACACGTGAAGTCATCCTAATGTGATCTATTCTCGGTAACAAACGACACCAGGTTCACAACACTAATAAAATATAATTGGAGATATGAATCTTCTCGTTAGTTTAAATTACATTTAGACTACTCTAGACCACGGTGGTTTAAGAGCGTTTATACCCTGCACGCGCTTTTTGGCTTAAAAACAGGACTTTTCAAATGAGTTAATAGCCACCAATAAACAATTTAAAGGAAAAATAATTATTACTAATTTTAGAAAAGGTTATTATCTAGGGATTTTGGTGGAAAACATTATAGATTGATGGATAATTTGTGAGTACTATACGGATTACTGAACACAAGTTTCGTTATTTAGGCTTTAAATGGCAATTTAGAAGCTTAAGATATCCGAAACCACTAAATATAAGATGAAAATAAAAATATTATCAGACTAATAAGACCCTTATGGAGGGATTTTGCTGAGAAAAATAATCTTTTTGTCTTTACTTCCTGAAAAATAAAAATTTAAACAATGCGAAATTATTCAGAAACTCTCGTCAATAACATATTTTTTTTCACCAACTTATCGTACATAAATTTTTATAGTAATTGCATATTACAATAGAAGAACATCTTATCAATAAACTACCATTTTTATATTTCAACAAAATTAATTTTCATGTTTTCTACAAATATTTTAAAAACCACTATAAAACACGCTGTCCGACGTGGATCAAATCAGACCGCCGCGCCGCAAGGCCTTCTAGAGGGAGGACGTATCGCTCGTCGCTCCGGCCTGGCTGCAGTCGATTATGCCGCGCGTAGTAAAAATAGCCACGCGCGGAATGCGATTACCACATCTTAGTACTTTGGTAGTAAAATATTTAATTATTTTTATTACCTACAATAATTTTGTAGTGAGTATAAATTATGTTTCAGGTAATATAATGGGATTTAATTCCGAGGCTAAATTATGTTATGTATTGTAATATAAAATTAAATATATTTCGTAATTGTAAGGGGTTGTAAGGCCCCTAACACTATTTATGTGTTCGAACACGAAATGATTCATAAAACGTCCGTAGTGTATACTGATTGAACACTGATTTGAATGCAACTTAACAATGTAATAATAACGAAAATATGATTAGTATCCAAAATTTGTATTATTCTTTGCTTGCACAGTAATATTTGTCTACTTATAATGCAAATAAAATATTTTTATGATATTATACTACAGTTACATTTCAATTGAATATTTGAAGCGCACGGATCAAAGTTGTTTGAGCCGATTGTATAGCGAGCCGACGCGGCAGCTCTACGCACACAGCTTTGGTCGCTTATGTGTGCGTGAAATTAACGAAGAAATACCTATAGTTGACTTTGCGCGCAAGGTGTATACGCTCTTAACTTAGAACAAACTACGACGAATTCTAATCATTGGTTTGACTTACTTAACACCAGAGGGCGAAAAAATCGTTGGTTTTTACGGGTTTCCCCATTTTACGTAGATTATATTTTACGCGGATATTATTGGCCCTTAATTACTTCCAACAACATTGATTCGCTTATTTGCTGATTAGTTTGTTTTAAAAGAATTATTAAATTTATTAAAATTCATACTCATGCGGAAATGAGAATTTTTATGTTCGCATGTCTATACAGAATAATTTGTTTCAAATAGACAACATTCAAATCGATTCCGTTGGATGTAATTCAGGTCCAAACCTCCCTAAATCTTTTATTTTCGTATATAAACGCAATGAAAGTAAGTTTAGATATATTACGGGATTGTTTTTCTTACTTAATGCCAGAGGGCGCCTTGAATTGATTGAGTGACGTCTCCTCTATCTTAGTATGTAAAATGTACTCTGTGCTCTAGACTAATATATTAAGCTGAACAGTTTGTTTGTTTTTTGTTTGTAACGGACGGTATGTAACAGGAAAGGATGGGAAAAGCAGTAGAGAACGGTAGTCACGTCGAGTTGTAATATAAACCAGTTAATATATGAAATAGTGTTTCTGATGTGGACTGGGGTCAAAAAGTATCCGCAACATGGTGAAGCCGGGCCGGACCGCTAGTTATTTATAAAGACTAGTATATGGAGTTCAACGTACATCATCATTTGAAACCCTATGTATGATTTAAATATTACAAAATTGGATTCAAGGATTGGAATTTGTACACACATTTCGCTTGTATTGGTACTTTGGCGATTAGGTAGTGGGACCCTTTAAAGGATAAAGTCGTAAGCTATTGCTGGTAGAATCACAATATGTAGTTTTCTTTTGAGTAGTAATAACTCTTACAACGTGAGCACTACTACTGTCGTGAGTAACATAAACTACTCTTGTAGTTTATGTTACTCACGACACAAGACTTATACTAGTATGGGAGTCAGGACAATGTATGTGACTACTTTATTATTTACTATTAAATAGTAACTACATTTTCCATATAATTTATCTACTAAAGGACAGTATAATTTTCTATGGAGTTTGAACCCAATTAAACGATGACAATGTCCGCATTTACATCATAAAAACTTGTGAGAATAATATTTTTTTTAGTTTACAGTACAATAGAGACATTATTTTGTAATTTATGTTTTTTTTTTGTAATATAAATTTATATGTTTTTACATTTTTTATGTTCCCCCATTCGTCTAATGCAGGGTTTCTTAAAGTGGGGTCCACGGACCCCTTAGAGGTGCGTAACACGTGTGCCAGGGGTTCATAGCAGCTCTGTAAACTTTTAATATATTTATCAGAAAATTATCATTGAAATGCCTATCAATATTAAAAAGAAACAAATAACTAAAATTTTAAATAAAAACTTCAAAACTAAAAAATCACTATTAAGTAAACAATTATGATTATAAATTTCCATTGAAAAGCAACAAAATATTATTTATTTCATTGAACATGTTAATTAATTTGCTTATTGACTTGACTAGCCAACAAATCAAAATATATGCGTAACATAGTAAACAACCAATAAAAGTCCATGTTGAATAAAAATGAGCATTCAGCACAAGGGTTGTTTTTCTTTCTCAAATAATTTTTGACGGGGTCCGTGAGCTATTTTAAATTTATTTAGGGGTCCATGAGCTATTTTAAATTTAGTTAGGGGTCCGTGACTGCAAAAAGTTTAAGAAACCCTGGTCTTATGGCAAGATTTGAGTCTTGGGATCGATAATCTCCTGGATTCGATTTTGATTGATTTCGATATTGCGAAGACTTCATTTTTTTTTCTCTAACATACTTACATAAACTCACGCCTTCATCCCACAAGGGGTAGGAAGAGGGGCAACTAGGACACCCACATTTCGCATTGTATTTGACGAATGATGTCTCAATGTGTTATAGGGGGCGAGCCTATCACCATATCGGGCACAAATTCCTGACTCCGGGCTGATAATGAATAGAAAAATCCAATGTCACTTTGCACGACCAGGGATTCGAACCCGAGACCAGTTATTAAAACTTCTTGTGACAATAACAAGTTCATAAACAAAGCTTGTTTATGGGACAAATATTTTGGTGAATTTGACGCAGAGCAAACCTTATTTATTTTTATCTTTATTGCGTAATGTTTGTATGTGCAGTTGGTCAAAACATGTTATTTCAAAATATTATCATAACGAACAAGCTGCGGAATGCGCAGGGTCACAGACCAGACAGAATGCATTTTTGTTGTGAGGCTACAATGTTATGAAAAATCCTAGCACATTTTTGAGGAAATTGTATGTAGTATTTTCTTGTTACCATACTGTAATTGGTCGTAGTTCGAATATTCGACGGCAGAAATAAGTTTTAAATTTACCTTCTAAAAATCAATACCATTCGCCATGAAAGCATTCACTCCGAATTTAGTCTATGGTTGCGAAGTACGATAGATGATTCCAAAACTTTGTGGAGTATCTACGCACAGTCGTACCGTTTTACGTACGGGGTTCCATCCTCCGAACTTTGTTTCGAATCCTAGGGTAACCCCTCTGTATCAGCTCATTATAATGTCCCATTCGTGAGTGTTGCACTTGTTTGCAACCGAGAGTTTAATTCAAAAGGACCTGGTGCACCACCCTGGCCTAGTGTGGGTTGGCGAACTTCAAACACTATTGAAAATATTGTATCGATAGATATGGTATGATGGTTAACTCACGACTTTTCTTCATGGAGTGGTAAGTATTCTTTTATCAGTATATTACAAAATTGTATATCCATCTGTATCGCCCATGGATAATAGTTTTCATTTTTGCAATTTTTTTTTTTTGTTAATAAACAACCACAATAAATGTTTTCTTTAATGACTGATTGATTGTAATATTATGGTTGTCTGAAAGAAATCGACCGACATAATACATATAGCGATAATACCACCATTTTATGCACTCTTTAATTATAATTAAACAACTATGTGTCATATTTTTGTTTAATATACAATAATTGCTTCTTCTAACTATCTACAGGAGCTACTTCTTCGCCTTGGTTGTTTCCCAGTGATGTCACTCAAGCCAAGCCCATTCATGCCTAGTCCAAACAGGTTACTCTATCACACATAATAGTGTGTTACAAAACGGCAGAATCAAGTGTAGACATTGTGACCGAGAATTCGCAAACGGGGTCACTGCCAACCTGATCCCGCATGCATTATTCATTATTTATAACATTTTATATTATCGTGAGTTGCTTTGCTTCATTGAAGCTAATATTTAGTAGATTTTTTGTTGAATAATTCCGGCAAACGAGCAAATAGATGACCCGATGGTAAGTGCTCACCGTCGCTCATGCACATGCATGTTGCCGGGTCGTCAAGTCAGGGGAAAAGCGGGAAGGAGAAAGTATGGGAAGGGTCGATTTCCTGTGAGACAGAGGAACCGCCCCAGACGAGCCTGAAGCCCCAATCACGACTGACAAGAAGGTGGCTTTACCCGTTCCAAAATCCTATAAATAAATGAGGCGCACTGACCTCACTGGCCTTATTTATTCGCCATCTACAATGACATGTAGAAGGAATTACGTGGAATTACAACGCCCCCTCATTTGGTTGAGTCCCATTAATCCCGACCTCACAATAAGACACATGCTTCTCATAAACTCCGAGACTTCGAACTCGCGGCCTCTCGTTCCCAAGTTTCACCAACTACGCCACGAAAGCTATCAAGAGCCAGCACAAAGATCCCGTTCCGTTTCCGATACGTAAGACGTTTAAAGTGTAATGAGTAATGGTGCTTATCAATTTCCTCCAGTAGCTTATCAAGTTTATCAGCGAGCTGGGGTCAACTGGACACAGCATGGCATGCGTCTGGCACACGTGTTCATCACAAAGTGACCTTCGTCACGCGGTACAAACTTTCTTCGAAACGTGAGATTACAGTGGTGGGCAGTATGCATATGAAGAGTTCTTCCATTTTGGGAACTATTGTATTATTGTACTGACTAGCAATATCCTAGCTAAGGAAGCCAAGTTACGAAAAAGATTCTATAATTATATTACCTAAACGTACCTACGCAGCTGCGGTTCTACTTTTTATATGATGCGATTATTCTACTACATAATTTATGATGAATCGAATGTAATAAAGATTAATCTCACAAATCGCAGCAGGTGTCCGAACGTATACTGGCTGGTCTTCCACCGTCTAAGGATGCGCGGGGTTTGAAGACCTAGAAACAGGACAGAGGAGACAGGATGGGATGGGGTTAAAGGAACAGATGGGAATGAGAAAGGACTAAGCCCCTCAGGCGTTATATTCGTAGTTTAGCAGGTAAGAAACGAGAAAAACATCTAAAGCATTTGGTTTGATTCGGGATGGAGCTTGGGCAATATTAAGTAGTGAAGTAATCGCGTACCTATCTGTTAAATGAAAGACAGGGGTTTAATGCAGAGTGACAGCATATTTGTGGTTGGAAAAAATTGTGAGGAATTAAATGCGTGGACCAGACGCGGTTGCTAACATGTTCACGGTGGTGGCTGGTTCAAATCCCAGGGCACGCCTCTGACTTTTCGGAGTCATGTGTGTATTGATATTCAAACACTACGCACTGTAACGATAAAAGAAAACGCCGTGAGGAAACCTGCATACCATAGCGATTTGTATGAATTTCTATGGTATGCAAAATCTGCCAATCCTGACTAGGACAGCGTGGTGGACTATATGGGCTAATCACTCCCAATCGTACTATAGATTGTGAAGGAGGCCCGTGCGCTGTAATTGGACGTATATGGGCTGATACGATACGATTACGGCACGAATTAAATAGCGACCTAGGAACCGCTTCAAATAAGCTTGCTACCATATTTCTAATATACCAATAACGTGGGGTTCACAACGCGCCACCGATTTTGTTTAATGATACGAAGCACCGACGTCATCGTGACGTCAATGTGTCAGCACTCAACGTATTTGCATACGATTAGGAAACAATAGCGAGAATATGTTTTGTCAACTGCTATCGTAACCAACTGTTGGCCGATACCGTCCCGAAATAAGTATAATCATAGATATAATATTTACGTCAATTACCTGTATGTTTTAGATGTATTGTGTACAAAAATAAGTTTGTAAAGAATGTATAATATCCTAAGTTTCTGAAGCCGTAAGATGTACATCATTACAAAGCTGAATTTTAAGGAGTAGTGTAATTGAGGAAAAAAGAAGAGACATGCATACTTGCTTACTTGTAACTGCACAGGCATCGAGCACAGGGATCGGCAACCTGCGGCTCGCGAGTCACACGCGGCTCTTTGAATGTGAAGCTGAGGCTCTTTAGTTCCATACGCCAACATGAATTAAGTATTTAAAAAAATAAATTTAAAATTCATTCTGAATCGATTACCGTGGATAAGAAACAATTTCTAACTCTCAACCACTTGTAATAATAACTGAGATATACATAATTAATCATTTTTTCATCATTTTTTTTAGGATCCATGCACCTTATGGAAGATGACGGCAACTCGTGCATGTTGCAATTTTTTGTACTCCTGCCACTAGTGTTGAAATAAATAGCAAAAATGATCTCAAATAGCAAGTGAAGTCGATTATAACATTTCACAAGTTATAAAATAAGCAAAATTTTGCGATTTGCGATTGTGATTCACAAAGCCGAACGGCTAATATTTTATACGATCTCGTGCATTCTATGGAGGAGTGAGTTTTTTACAACCCCATTTAAAGAAGATACTGAACAGTTAATTCTGCGTGTGTAATTTTAGATGTGAAAAATGTTTATCATATTATATGGTCAGTTTTTTTGTTTACAAGTTCTGTGGGGGGCATTTAGCAATAGCAGATATATAGAACATGTAAGGCTTCAAAAATAACGAGGTGGTGGTGTTAATTTGAAAAAGCAATAATTTCCATTACTAGCTACCACCAAATGTTAAATATTTGTAACTTGTTTGTTACTAACTGGATTTAAAGAATCTTACTATGAACAATGATCAATTTTGACTAGCCTATTGTGTTGACGGACGAGAGAGATCCATTATTGTGTTTGGATCACACAGCACTTACTATCAGACGCATTCTGCCTACTATAAGATAAAAGTGCAACACAGTTGTGACAGACGTACAAATTCCTTCAAACACGCCCAAAATGCGACGTTAAAAGTGAAAGCAACACGTAATTTTCTAGGCCCTGTTTATAAACCACTGCGCGTAGGATTGCACGCAGCGTGGTAGGAAAATGGACAGAGCCAAATGTATGCAGGTTCTTTTTTGTGGGATTGACAAACTGATGCCACATTGTTGCAACCTAAAGCCATTTACACTGTGAGAATTTCTCGCTGAAATAAAACTATTAATTACGGATTTTATCGCGGATTTGGTTTAATTCTTAAATTTTTAACTTGCCGTTTTGATCACTTTACAGCTTTCGTGGTATTGAGAATACAAATACTGGAACGCCATTCAAATAATAAGTTGCTTTTAACAGCACACGGCCCACTTAGCCAGTATATTTAACCGAGATTAACGTAGTTAAGTGCAACTTATATTTAAGTTGCGTTCCAGTATTCGGGCGTATATCTAAGAAACCATTATAGAATTTCTCGCCTCGTAGATACGGTTACTGAACTGGATCGGACCATACCCACTGCAAGGCATGGGCCTCCTCTACAATCTAGAGTACGTAAGATTGAGAGAAGATACGACTATCGTAAGGATATAAAAAAATCATCGTGTAAACATTTATCAGAACACGATAATGTCATACGATTCTCGTCGAAACTCAGCGTGTGATTGGGCTATTAGACTAGCGTGGGAAAGGGTTGGCTCGACTGGGGTACCACTGTCTCATAGAAGATCGATGGAAAGTGATGTCTTTGCTCTTGTAGATCGTTCGGTGAGTGCCATTGCTAGACATAGAGTACACCTTTACTCCTCCCGTCTTTTTGATGGTAGGATTGGGTCATTGCACTACGCCAGGAACCTGGAACTGGAATTCCTGGAGTCACTCTAAAAAACGATAGGAACTTCGATTGCTCGGATGTTCGACGTCCGGAGTAAGGTATAAGATTTCCACTTCTAAAAATCAATACTATTCTCTATTATACTTATAATTTTCTCCGAACTTGGTCTATGGCTGCGTCGTACGATAAAGGATTCCAACATTTTGTGAAGTATCGAGGCACATTAGTGAAATTTTACGTAGACGTTCAAACATTCGAAGTTTGTATCGTTTTCATAGAGTCCAGTCTCGAGCGAGTTTTATGACATTTATCGAATAAAAATATTCATACTGCGTCGGTGGTGTAGTTGAACCACGTTACTGTTACAAGGTTGAAGTTCTCGGGTTCGAATCCCGGATCGGGCAAAATTGATATTTGATTTTCTATTCATTATCAGTCCGGAGTCAGGAATTTGTACCCGATAGGGTAAGCTAAGATAAGCTCGCCTCCTAGGATATCGTTTTACGGAACATACAAGGCTAAAAGTGGGTGTCCTGACATTTTCACTTCAGGGAAAAAGGAGTGAACTTATATTGTGTCTATGTACTATCTAATTAGCCCGATCTGGAGAGTATGTAGAAATTAGAAATGTTATCAGTTATAGAGGTATGCTGTTGTAAGTTTAAACAGCTACAAGTTATGATATTTATTTATTTTATTTTATATTTATTTGGGAAACATACAGAACAATAAAACATAATTCTGAGCAAGATACAATTTGTAGTAAATGACCCTGTGAAGTTTCCACAATTAAGTTATGCATAAACAAAGGAAGTGTACAAAACAAAATGAAAATTAAAAACTAAATTATTATCATTCTCTTATAAAGAAATATGTGGAAAGTTTTGCTTTTAATTAGATCTGCGATGTTGGCCAGTACTAACAATCCTTTTTTCTTCGATCCTAATTATTATACGGTATTTTTCTCCGCGAAATTCACAAATTTACTAACGCACGTCCGAATGCCCTTGATTTGTTATTTTATGGCCGTAGTAATAAATTATAAATGAAATCTCGCGACAAGCATATGAAGATATGGACTAACTGTTAGACTAAACGTTAGGGCCACCACACACGATCAAGTGCGTTTGCGCAAACGCGAATTTGAACCAGAGGGGTTACTCTATGAAACGATACAAACTTCGAATGTTCGGACGCCGCACGTAAAACTTGACTGATGTTCCTAGATATTCCACAAAATGTTGTATACCTCTATCGTACGTCATAACCATACACTAAGTTCGGAGAAAATGATAAGTATAATAGGGGATAGTATTGAATTCCAAGAGTAGAAAACCTATATCTTACTACGGACGTCAAAGATCCGAGCATTCGAAGTTCGTATCGTTTCATAGTGTATCCCCAGTTTCGCCTCGAAAATTGTAAAGCAGTTTACGCAGCTATTTTCCCACACAGGTTCAAGTATACTGGTACATACTCCGACTTGCACTGTTTTATCGTTACATGTGTAGCGGCCATTATGTTGATATGTTGAAATTATTAAGTATCGACAGTCAACGCCATATATGCCTCATGTTGTGAACTAATTCAGGTATTAAGTATCAAAATTATAATTTATATCAGTGTATTACAAATTACTTCAATTTAGGAATACGATAAGAAAAATGGAGCATAGGGAAAAATTTAAATCACTAAACAAACAAAAACCATATGAAAAGTTATAGAAATACCTACGTGTAAAATTTTGTTCATAATTGTTTTTCGCTAATTATGCCAATTTTCACCGCATCGTACTTTTTTTCCAAGTTATATTCACCAATGGATTTCCTGTGACTGAAGAGAGAAAGAGAGAGAAGACAAAACAATTAGATTGCTAAAATAGGTTTTAATTGTTTATCAATAAGTCCGCTAAAGTCTCGTGTCGAGGTAACGAGTTTAGCGCCTCGCAGTGCTATGTAACAAATACATTCCTGAGTGTTATTGCTACTATTTGTGAGCAGGCGTGACGATTACTACCGAGCCAGCGACAATCCAATATCACTTTGCACGACTCGGGATAGAATTATCGGAAAAATGTGTATATTTATTGTATGTCAAGTGTCGTTTAATAGCGAATAATATAGGGTTTAAAATCCTAATGTTTATGTACTATATTCAAATTAAAAATCTAGCAAAAACGAGGAAATTTTAATTGATTTTTCGTGGTCTGATTGATCGATATTCTAAATTGATAGTCGGAATCGGTCGTAAACATTTTGGCCGCCATTTTGAATTAGCACCTGCACCCGGGTGGAACCGGGCTGAACTGCTAGTATATCATAAAGACTCACCTAACACCATGACAGCAGAGATCCGCCCGCGCCGATATCTCGTGCACACATACACATGTCAGAGGACTGGGGCATGCGGTGTTGGTGTATGTGTCACCGGCATGCCATGCTTTGGTGCTGAAACAAATTAAAGCGTATCTTGAAGTGCAGGTTCGATTCATTGAGACAAAAAATATTACTATGAATGGCGAAACGGCATGCCGTTCGCCTGATGGTAAGCGATACGACCGCTCATGAACAGTAGCAAAACCAGACAACACCTTGAATTACAAAGTAAAGCTTGGCATTCGACTGCGCTCGCTATCCTAAGACATAAGATGTTAAGTCTTACTATGTTTAGTACATACTGTTTGGCGCCAGAAACAGACATTGCGGTGGCACCTACCCAGGCGGCCTCTCACATATGAAAGAACAGTAATGTTTCATTTGTATTTATTTTTAAACTAAGTATATTATACATCAGATATATAAGTAGACAACACAAAGAAAAAAGTACATTCAGAAGATACGAAAAAGGCTCTCGTAGTTTTTGATGGTTACATCGTATAATTTATATTCTATTGTTGGTTTAGAATGACGGAACGCGAGATCACACAGATAGTCGGTATTTGTAGTTAAATTGTTAAATATTTTTCACACGTTTTATTTAAACATCTCTGAATACGCTACTCCAGTACCTATGAGCCAGGATCAACATTGGTATTTTAACAAAGCACTCGAACTTAACCAATCGTTCGAAATTTCTGAGCTGTTTTTAACCATCAATGCAATTAACTTAACACATAAATAATAATAATAAATAAATACAACCAACAGGCACATACATAGTTCGAACCCATGGCCTCACGTTTCTCAGCTAGCTCTCTAGCTGGTGTCTAACTGCGCCATTAAGCCGTCAACAAAAAACTGTAAACAAAATAGTTCGGTACATACCTATATTTACTGTTTATCTAACAAACCTTCAAATCGATTGTCTCACATTTGCTACAAACAATGAACTTGTGAATATTATATACAAATACCAAGTAAATAAACAATACACAATAAAAAAATAATTATTTTATCAATGTTAACAAAATTCCTACAAATCAACCACCCCACTTGAAGACTAAGAGCGTAATAAATCTTTGGGTGCTTATCAAAGCAATGATAACGAATATATCACTGATAACTGATAACACTTGCCTGCGATTAATCAGTTTAATGTCAATTCACTGTTTCCCAGGGGCGTGCACTACTTGCCATTCACAGATATTTTATTATAACGTTCGTACGTCTTAGATGACTTTAATTTATAGTAAATAAATGAATAAACAAAATATAATAACTTAAAAACGCCTAATATTTTATAAATAGCACCTATTTGCAATCACGCAAACATTATGTTTGCCACGCGAAAAGCAAGAGGCGCTGCAAAGCAAATTAATGTACCTAATCAACCAAGTCATGCCGCCGCGTCCCGCATTACATTTGTTTGCATGTGTGTAGTAATGTTGGTGTCCGTGCACAGTCGCAAACGCACACAGCCATGAATATTGAAAGCCGCGACTCCTGCGGCAGGCCTCGGGAGTTCGGCAGTTGTCGGGAGTAATCGTAAATGTTCGTTGCCTATAATCCGAGTAAAATTAATAGGCTGGAATCTAATAAATCATCTATGCACATTATGCATTTTTGGTTAGTAAGGTTTTATTTGTTTAAATAGAAATGTTTTATGTTTCGCGGCGGCCATTTTGCTTTTTTTATGAGTTTTTGCATTGTTTACTATTTTATACTAGTATGTTTGTAAAAAAAAATAGATTTCTTAACGGATTTTTCATTTTAACATTTGAAAGTGTGTACATTTAACAGTTTATTACTAAGTTTCGATATTAATTGTAGTCATTTGCTTTTACTAGTGTGTTTGTTTATTTTTTAAATGTTATTTGATTGCGAGGTTTGTGTTAAAAATCTTGCGTTTATTTACATCGGGATAGGTATAGCAATCTCAACTAACCGGAACCTTGAATATGTGAAAATTGAAAGCTGACTAGGTGAGTTTTTTTTATTTTACTTATTAGAATTTCTTCCGCCGCGACGATCGATCGCTGTTTTGTCTGCGTTGCCGTAGAAGATGGACATGAATAGTAGTACATCTAAGACTTGTTATGTTGGTATGGTTTCCGACTTAGAGATCCGTCGCGTGGCTGTGGCTATGCTAAAAAACTATAAAAGAAAAAGTTTTTGTGACCGAGTACTCCGCCGCATACCCAGTGTCATAATCCTGTGCACGCCGCTGCTGTTTCCTATATTTAATGGATGATTTATTACGGTTTGTGCTACATAAAATTAGTTAATAATAAAAAAAAATCAACAGTCACATACATAGTCCTGACCCCATATAAAGGTGGAGTCTTGTGTTGTGGGTATCAAGAACTTCGAGACTTCGGTCTCAATATGTCATATACCTGTTATATTATGTATGTTAGTATACCTTATAAACAGAGTGGTGAGTAATAATAAAATTAATTGGAATATAGTGTACCATGTCAGCAATTAATTAAAAATGGTCATGAAACCCAATAAAAAAAAATCAAAACTATATTATTACTCAAATAGTTATATCGTAAATGGTAATGATTTGTTCTAATACGATGGATATCCGAGCCTGCCTACAAGGGTGCCTAGAGAAGTGTACGTCAGCGGAAAGATCAAATGTATTAAAATGACAGAAGTCACGTGACAGTCAAATGTCACGCTAACTGAAAAGTGATAATTGTCTAGGGGCCAAGGTGATAATTTGCATTCAGTTTTTGAAACTTTACTAAGTGAAGACAAACAATAATTGTTTCTAAAAGCCGGTATAATTGAGATTAAACAGATTTCGTCTGATTTCATACGAGAATCCTATGCCATTGTCGTATACGATAATTTCTGTAAGATTATCGTATTCAAGCAAATGATTATACGATGCAACTTTTTAAAATCCTTATGATCGAGGCGAGAAACTCTCCGCGTGTATATAGGCCTTAATATAAAAACAATAAATCTATATGGACTTTACAATAGGCAATCTTATTGCTATCTGCAATTTCTTTCAGGGATTCTTTAGATGGATTGAGGTGAAAGGAACCAAAAATGTATTAACCGTTGTAGCTAAAGCATGTTCTACACTAGTGGTTCTTTGTTTTTTAGTTACAAAAATACTGAGTAGATTTCAGATCTCATCATTCTCAGACTGGGTATGTGTGATATAAACCACCCAGTTTTTTGACTGGTTTAATTGTATAATATTATAGCACTGAAACGTAAATAATTGGTTTTCCTATCTATCCATAAATAAAACTTTTGGCTCTGTGGACCACTTGTCATACTTCCAGGGTTCAGCATTCGCCTGTGGGGTGTTGACCACTAAAGCGCCACTGCTCTATAGCAAGTTTGCTTAGTAAATAAAGATGGAAGCGACAAAAAGAACTCCAATTGTTGCTGTGCGCGTAAAATTTACGAAAGAGGCCAAGGTCGTATCTGTTGAATGAACTTAAGTTGGACGGTGTCCAAATGTGATTCTCAATGTCACTTCAAACTATTGTTTTTAGATAACTTATATTCTAAATGATTTGGTATGTTAATTCTGTGAGACAGCAGAGTATTACAGACATTATCTTTGATTTGACATCCGCCGTGGCGCAGTTGGTTAGACGCTGGCTGGAAACGAGAGGCCGCGGGTTCAATCTCCGCAACAAGACAATTGTTTGTGACGCCCACAAAGTATTTGTCTTAGAACTGGCTATTTGTGAGACTGAAAAGTCTCTTGTAGTTCCTGATGCCACAACACATGACTTAATTGATCTTCATGTGGATCAGGACTATGTACGAGTATTGACTGTTGATTGATGATATTTATGATAATCGTTTCAAACTCTCATAGTTAGCTGTTATGAAAACAATAATGTATTATAGATGGTATAGATACAGCCCAAAGGGCAACGGTAATCAATAGTGTTTAATGTCATTATATGTTGAAATAATTATGATAGACTAGCTGTGCCCGCGACTTCGTCCGCGTGGAATTTAACAAAAAAGTGAATTAGTTTATTTAGTTTTTTTTTGGTTTTTGCATTTTTATTTTAATTATCAACCTTTGTAACGAAACCATACCGCGATCTAATTCTACGGTGGCGCCATCTCTTAGCGAGCGGCAGCTTTTTGTATTAGCTTTATTGAAAAATTTCTTTATATACAATATTTTGTAAATGTGATATTGATTTGTTGGTGGGAAAAGTGATGGGAGGCGCCCGACGTAACGGCCCAGTGGTGGCATGCGCGTGAACTGCGCGCGGGCATTGCAACATTACTTTATTTTTCTAACTTAAAAGTTTTTTTCTAAAATAAATGTAGCCTAAGTTACTCCTTGTTATATCAGCTACCTGACAAAAAGGCCCGTCAAAATCGGTCCAGCCATTTCAGAGATTAGCCGGAACAAACAGACAGACAGACAAAAAAAATTAAATATCATTTTCGGCACAGGTATACTGGTGGTAGGTCTCTCATATGTGAGAGGCTGCCTGGGTGGGTACCACCGCAATGTCTATTTCTCCCGTCAAACAGCAGTTTAAATGCACTGTTGTGTTTCGGATTGAAGGACATTGTAGCCAGAGTAACTACTGGACATATTGAGACTTAACATCTTATGTCTCAGGATGGCGAGCGCAGTGGAGTGCCAAGCATTGCTTTGTAATTCAAGCTGTTGTTTGGTTTTGCTACTGTTCATGAGCGGTCGCATCGCTTACCATCAGGCGAACGGCATTTTCGTCTCGCCATTCATTGCAATAAAAAAGAAAAGGTATCGTGTATATAACGATACGTAGTTGACATTTTTTTTTATTTTCACTTTTAAAACAGACACTTCAATTTTATTTATACAGGGTATATCAAGACTGCTACCGAAAACGAAGTCGGGTGGTAGTTTAAGCGACTTCCGACACAATGCAACAGAAAAAGTTGCAAAAAAAAGCGACAATTTTTTTTTGTTATTTTTTTATTATGGCCGTATTTTGGAGGTAAATACATTTTTTTCCTAATATAATAGTGTATAACCTTTTATTTATTAGTAATCTAAGGTATAAAAGAGTTTAAATTATTATTTTAGCAAAAACTATAGATTTACCACCCAAAAATGACGATATTTAAAAAATCATAAAAAATAATTGTCGCGTTTCTATGCGAAATTTTTAATTGCATTGTGTTTGTAGCCACTAAAACTACCACCCGGCTTCGTTTTCGGTAGCAGTCTTGAGATACCCTGTATGTATAGACTAGCTGTGCCCGCGACTTCGTCTGCGTGGAATTTAATAAAAAAGTTAATTACTTAGTTTATTTAGTTTTTTTTTGTTGGTTTTTGCACTTTTATTTTAATTATCAACCTTTGTAACAAAACCATACCGCGATCTAATTCTACGGTGGCGCCATCTCTTAGCGAGCGGTGGTAAACTCTCGTTACACGTTTATTTTCAGTCTTTTGTATTAACTTTTTCTGAAATAAATGTAGCCTAAGTTACTCCTTATTATATCAGCTACCTGACAATAAAAGTCCCGTCAAAATCGGTCCAGCCATTTCAGAGATTAGCCGGAACAAACAGACAGACAGACAGACAAAAAAAATATCATTTTCGGCACAGGTATCGTGTATATAACGATATGTAGTAGGACACTTTTTTTTATTTTCACTCTTAAAACAGACACTTCAATTTTATTCATATGTATAGAAGATGTATAGATGATACAGTGCCCTCCAAAATTTAGTTGAAATTAATTCAACTTTACAATGATGTCACGTAATTTCTAAAATACGCAGTTTCAATAAAAGAACTGTTTACTATTTATGTTCGGATACTCTATTCTAATACATACAGTATCGAATTTCTCGAAATTCCATTTGCTTTCTTTCTTAATCAATGTTTATATACTCAGTACTTGAATTGTGTGCGTCAAAAGTCAGTTGAAATGGAAAACTTTTAACGATTTCCGATAATCTCGTGGTTTTAAACTCATTTACATTGTTAGGGCAGTTTGGGTAGTTTATATTTATTAATAAGATATTGTGAGGTGATATGACTGTTTTAGAATAAATAATGGCTCCAAAGTGAAAATAACACGTAGAAGATAGATCAAAGATGATTGGTAAATAGAAAATAAATAAAACAATTTAGTGCTGAGGGAAAATTATTCAAAGTTAGTGAAGAAGATAAGCGAATAATAATGCCGAAGAGTTTGGAATGTCCTAGTCTTGCAGATAGGCCACGGTAGAGGCGTCCTAGGTCTACTAATTCTGTTGATGATCGACAAATTGTGCGGCAGTGTAAAATTAATCCCAAGATTGTGATACGAGTGATCAAAAAATAGTAATAGAAAGCAGGAACCATGGTTTCTATAACTACTACCAGGCGATGTCTGCATGATGCTAATTTACGAGGTCACGTTGCCAGATAAAAACCTCATAGCATCGATCCATAAAAAAGACGGTTGGAGTTCGCCAGCAATTATTTAGATAAACTAATAGACTTTTGGAATAAAGTATTTTTTCGCGATGAATCAAACTTCTAACCGTTTGGAAAAAGAGGTTGGCAAACTGTATGTCGTAGGAGCAATGATAACTCTTACGACGACAAGCACTTGCAGCCGACTGTAAAACACGGCGTTGACAGTATGATGGTTTGGGGGTCTTTTTCTTGGAATGGTGTGGAACTGACTGCAAATAATTGAAGGCAGATGACATCACAGATCTATTGTAATATTTTCCATGACAATTTATAATAATCTGTTGAACATATGTGGTAAAGTCAATTTTTTAAGTTCCAACAAGACAACAATCTGTAGCATACAGCAAGGATAACTGAATAATATTTTGAAGATAACGAAGTAGACTTACTGGGATGGCCTTCAATATTACTCGACCTTAACTCTATTTAACATTTGTGGGATTAATTGACCCGAGAATCCCTGTTTCCATAAAAGGCAACAGGAATTTGTTGAAAAATAGAATTCATGAAACATGGTCGACTATACCGGTCAAAACTTTACAAAATCTTATAGAATCAACACCTGGACGATTTAAAGCAATTCTACAGAATAATGGCGGCCATACAAAATATTAAAAGTTAAGACAGTGGCAAATATAACAATCCCTAAAATATTTTTTCATCAATTTCAACTAACTTTTGCCACCGCAATTTTAATGTTTCTGTACATAAATTATTATTAATAACGTTATTATGCACCTTTTATTGATAGACATATTCAAAATTGATTAAATTTTAATAAACAGTTTAAAAAACAATGATTTGAATTGGTTTTATCATAATTTCCTCACATTTATTACATTTTTGATCATTTCAACTAACTTTTGGAGGGCACTGTATATTGATGAGATATAGTTCAATTTCTAAGCAAAGCCATGAAAATGGTTATTTTTTCCTGTAATAGAAAAAGCATTATAATTGTTTTAGTTCCATTTACATGTAGCATTTTTCTCACCTTGAAGATATTATTATTGTAAGGAATATGAAAAAGTTACATCATGTAATGATTTTGTCATGATATAATTGGGACTCAACACACACATTCCTAAATTAATTGGTTACCATCACACTTGTCTTGATAATTAAAACAATTAAAAAAACAAACCTAGTTTATTTTCAGAAGTCTACTGGTGAATTGCTTCCTTCACACATTACAATAACACATTCAAAACAAACTTCTTCTAACTACTCAATACCTATTTTCATTTCATCATCATTAACCAAAGAAACACCACAACTGAACACAGGCCTTCCTAAACAATTATTTAAAAAAATATCCATTGTCAAAACAATGTAAACACAAAGTCTTCAATAACCCAAAAGAAATTAACATACATAAATGTATATTTTCAACTTAAATTTATGTAATCTGTATATCAGAATAAAGATAATTTAGGTATATTTAAGAACATAAAAACTTTCTGATGCAAACAAATTGTATTTGTAACTTAAAGCATTCTGATAAGGTATTCTGAATAGTGTAACTCATACAAAAAACATATTTTAGATTTTAAATGGATAACAATCACTATGAATCAGTACTTTTGACAATGTTTGCCTCATTAACCTTCAAAGTGATAGATAAAATAGGATCAACAGCAATTACTATGCGTTTCAAATAAGAATAGGAACGTCAATGACCTTTAGTTGTCAAATATCACACGAAAAGTATGGTTAGCAACAAAAAAAAATATTTACGCGTTAATTATATTTTTTTTCACATAGTCAAATTCCTGAACATAATTTAACTAAATAAATTGAACAAATTAACTAAATAAATTGAAACAATTACAAAATGTTATATGGTCACATAAACAAGAATGTTTAGTCTTAAATAGCTTAAAAAAGTATAATTTTTTAACTTTTTATTTACTTCATGTGTAATTATTCGCCAGAAAGTAACTATAACACAACATTATTCTATCATTAATTTTTTTACGAATTATTAAATACTAGCTGTCGGGCCCGGCTTCGCCCGGGTGCAGATAGTTTTTGAGTCCAATCCACATCAAGAACATATTATTTCGCGTGTCTACTAACTATATTTCCCGCGTGCCGTCGACTATATTTCCCTTCCGTAGGAGAGGACATCCCGTGCCAACAATTTGAATTTGAAAGAGTAGAAAATATGTATATTTGGTTTCCTGACTCATCCCACGGGAACACTACATTTTTCGGGATAAAAAGTAGCCTATGTGTTAATCCAGGGTGTCAGCTATCACTATACCAAATTTCATCAAAGAAATATGTATATTTGGTTTCCTGACTCATCCCACGGGAACACTACATTTTTCGGGATAAAAAGTAGCCTATGTGTTAATCCAGGGTGTCAGCTATCACTATACCAAATTTCATCAAAGAAATATGTATATTTGTTTTCCTGACTCATCCCACGGGAACACTACATTTTTCGGGATAAAAAGTAGCCTATGTGTTAATCCAGGGTGTCAGCTATCACTATACCAAATTTCATCAAAGAAATATGTATATTTGGTTTCCTGACTCATCCCACGGGAACACTACATTTTTCGGGATAAAAAGTAGCCTATGTGTTAATCCAGGGTGTCAGCTATCACTATACCAAATTTCATCAAAATCTGTTGAGCCGTTTTTTTCATGAAAGAGTAACAAACATCCATACATCCATACATCCATACATCCATACTTACAAACTTTCACCTTTATAATATAAGTAAGGATTAAATATATTATTTTTATACAACAAAAATATTATTTTAAGAATTCTTGTTTTGCTCACCCTACCTAAATTGTGCGATTTGACAGCTACTACGAACCAATATGGCGCCGGGTCAGTCCTATTCTTAGTTGAATTGCATAGTACAAGGTAATTGTTGTGTAAAAAGTGTTTAAATGTAAGTTTTAACTTTATGTTTTTCAGTACAGCAATGTAGATTTATCAATATATTTGGTCATAATTAAGTATGTTTTTAACATGAAGTATTTGCCTTAATGACAGACATAATTATTTTTGCAACACATTATTCAAAATTGGTTATTTAATGTAATCTTAAATGACTTAAATAAAAATATACTTGTTACCTAAAGTACATACAACACAACCTTCAAAGATATCATTGTTCCATTAAACAAATAGGTATGTTATATTGTTTATATGTGTATATGGTATAGATTGGTCAATTATTTCTTAGACTGCTGTCTGTACCGCAAAGATTTATAGTGTACTGTGTAACACATTTCAGACAGTAACTTTTTGAGTTACTACCATCTAAACAATTTACTTATCAAGAAATGATATGTGTATATACTGAATTAAAAACCCATCAGCAACTATTCTGAGTGCAAATTGGCGCGTCAAATTACATACGAACAATAACTAATTACTGTAAATCAACAGTTATTATGGTCTGAAACCTGTTCCGCCGCATTCCAGACGGAGAGTTCAAATGTGTTCACGAATCAATTGCCGCGCAATAAAACACCGACATGATGCAACGACACACACAACAATGTACAAATAATACAGATCAAATAATCAAAGTCCACGTACACCGGTTAACTGTGAAATAATCGCGTTTTACGCAAAAAAGTGTGCCGCAGCCATCGAAATTACTTGACCAAAGAACACATTTGTTTTGATGTAAATAAGTATTAGAAACAATAACTCACCAGCAGATAATATGCAAAATGGTTTTTTGCGCGCGTAAACGGAATATACTTTGTAATAGCGTGAAAAATGAGAAATATTACGTTTTTCACAACGGTACAAAACCTGCATGCAAGACGGAAGGCACAGATTAAAAATAGTGTTAGGTCAGGCTAGATTTGACATTAATCACTATGGTTGCAAACCGAAAAAATCAGTTTATGTTAGGTACATAATTTAAAAACGAACTTTAAAATAATAATCGGAAAAAAATGTTATAATAATAAAGCTGCAAGCAGAATGTAAACTATTATTTACGAAGGTTGACAGCACGTAGGTAAGTATATTATAGTAATATAAAGATTCCAACGAATTGAAAACCTCCTCCTTTTTTTGAAGTCGGTTAAAAATAATATAATTTTTTCTTTTGATCCAGTTTTACCATACACGATAATTACTATATATGCGCGGTATTTTTGAGCAAAACACGGTTACGTAGTTCTCTAGGGTATTTTATAATATAAATTATATATGTTATAGTAATATTTTGTTTATTTACTATAATAATAATAATAATAACAACTCTTTATTTAAAACACCACAAAGCATTTACAAAAATAAAAAGAGAAAAAACAAATAAGTGTTAAAAAACGGCGGCCTTATCGCTAATAGCGATCTCTTCCAGACAACCGTGCAAGAAGAGGAGATGAGTGGTTAACATTGACGGTGCTTTTATGATACTATAAGATAAACTTACATAATCAATTCATAAATACATATTCAAAAAATAATAATAATATATACTATAACGATGCAGTGAAAAAAACATACACAAAAACAACATACATACAATATAATAATCTGTATAAGGCCATATACGTCCCACTGCAGGGCACGGGCCTATTCTACAATCGAGAATACGATTGAGAGTGGTTAGGCCATATAGTCCACCACGCTGAATATAATAACTTGAGCACTTGAGCTTAGTACGGAATTCGGAAACATGGTCATATTTACGAAGTCCAAATATAAACCTAATGCAAAAATTTTGAAGGCGCTCAAGTTTGTCTAGCTGGGCCTCGGTAAGATCGAGATAGCTGATGTCGGCATAGTCGAGGATAGGAAGCAAGAGAGACTGTGCAAGCGCAATTAAACTTAATTTATATAAAACTTAATTTATAGTATATTAAAGTTGTTTTTTGTAGCTAAATTCATTTATTTTTGAAGTTTTTTTGCTGTTTGTTGGTGTCTATTTGTGTGTTTTCTTTACGAAGTCACAGTGAAAGTGATAATTACGAGACTGATATTGAAACTTGGCCGATTGCAGAGGACAAACCGCAAGAACTGAGTGAAAATCTTAGCATGATCAATAAACGTTCCTTAAAAACATTCTTAATATCGAAATAATTTACACAGTAATAAAAATTGTATTTAAAAAATCTACGAAATTCCGAATTCACGGTAGCTTTATTCTGCTGACACGGTACTTTGGTATTTTTCATTTGGCAACACTACTTTTCTGTCAAATGTCAAAGTCAAAAATTTTCACACGCCATTGTGCGTGAAAAAACAGTTGAGATTTTACTATTTGACTTCCGGGTTCAATATCAAAATAAACAATCAAAATTGGTTTCCTAAAACAAAATGGGCTTGCCGGTGTGCGGTTTGCCTGCGGACAGTCTGCCTCAGTGTTGGTCAGACGATGTGCGAATGAACGCGCTATTTGCACCATTTCGTCTGAAGACTGCGAACCCAGAGTCTTGGGATATGAAGATGAAGTTCTGGTCAGACATGCTGCGGCAGTGGTGCAGCTACAGGCGAGAGCCTATCGTGTCGGCCGCCGATGCTAAAGGCGCGTTCCAGCGGAAAGGTCGCACGCCTGCCTGCATAGATATTGTTGTCGAAGAAATGTTTCGGTGAGTATTGACCACGCTGCAACAACATCTTATTTTAATATCTCAAATATTAATTTGAATACGATACAATAATGATAAAATGAAAGAAATAAAACATTGTTGATATTGTGGTAATGTAACACACAGTACGTAAAATTTCACGCATTTACACGTTCGCTGTCATTGTTACAATGGACGCGATGTTTACGCCTGTTGTAGTGAAATGGCAAGGACCATCAGCTGATGTACAATTGCAAAGCATTTCGCATTGAAATATTTTACTTTTACTGCATGTCACTTCTATGTATCCAAGCAAGTTAATGATTAAACAATGTTGACAGTCTGATATACATTTTTAAAAAAAAAATCTTATAATTTTGTACAGCACAATCTAAAATGTAGTATTCATTGACATTTCAAAAGACCTTGTAATAGCGAACATGATTCATAATGAAACATTTTAATTGATTTAATTTAATACATGCCTCTGTCTGTCTTAGTCATATGTAATCATTGTCCAGAATAAAAGCTTTATTGATGTTACAAAATGTTATGTAATATTATTATTCTGAAGTTATTTACTATGAAATAATTTTACATAGATAAAAAATTGGTAATATATTTTATAGTTCCAACATGGTGATTTATAGTAATTAGCAATCCATTGCTGATTATTATGGCACATGTCTCTTTATACAACATAATGTGAAAATATTTTATATGTAACATAATGTATATACAGCTGACAAACTTGCAAAAAATATACATGACTGATTCTTATATGAAAATTTTATATGACTCAACATTCAATGTGCAGTGGTACCTTGGGTTAAGTTTCCTAATTGATTAATTTCTGATTTAAATAAATTCTGAGACTTGCTACATCATTTTGTCTTTGTCTCATGTTGTGTTGGAGTCCTGCCAAAAACCCATAAACCCACCAAACAAATGTTACAGGCTCTTGACAGAATGGTTTACTCAATCTGATGAGATAGACCTGTTTACAAGTTTTTTGTAATATTTCATTCAATGTGATATGTGCCAACCCGCACAAGTCATTCACTTTAAGACTGGCTTAGTATTGAATTATCCATGGATGACATTTAATTTTTATTGGTACAATCTAATATATTTGATATGAAAATTCTTTTCAGTCCTGATAATGTCAGTTTACTGATGATAGGTACCATCTCCTTGTTGGTGATAATAATTTAGTCTGCCATTACCATATGTGCATAGTAAAGCCAGATTACAACAAATGTCATAGACATGGCAAATTTGGCCCCTTCATGTAGGTGTTTAGAAACAGATATGCATTCACCAGCCTATATTTTATCAATTTATATTTATAAAATTTATTTTAATTATATTTCAGCAATGGAGAACTATCGCCAATATCCAAATACCAACAAATACTGCACAATGGGCCTGAAAGCTGGATGAAATGGGGTGCCAGGTTGGCATTCAAACCGGCAGCATTCGCTCTGTCTGCTATGGTCTCGTTACTACCAGCAAGACAAGCATTAGACAACAATGGACTGCCCAAAGCCAGCATAGACTCCACACAGAGATTTGTGGTCGAATCTGTGATTAAGGTAAGATTTCATAATATACGACATTTCTTAGACACTGCCTATAAAACGAGAGGCCGCGGTTTCGAATGTTTATGTAAACCACAAGTATTGGTTTTGGGTCTGGGTGTTTATGAGACTAACAAGTCTGTTGAAACATGCAGGCATGTAATAAAATTTAAATTATTCTAATGTATTGTAACAACATAAAATTGAACAGTGTGCTTAAACAGAAATACTATGTATAATTGATTCAATGGTTGAGTAGCACCCATTACATTAAAATAAATAAATAAATAAATAACACCCAACAGTCACATACATAGTCCTGACCCCACACTAAGATCGAGTCTTGTGTCGTGGGTATCAGGAACTACGAGAGACTTTTCGGTCTCACAAACACCCAGACCCGGAAGAAATATTTGTGGGCCGCACAAACATTTCTCTCGGTGCGGGGATCGAACCCGCGGCCTCTCGTTTCACAGGCGGCGTCTAACCAACTGCGCCACGGAGGCTGTCAAATATTATAGTATAAATGTTAAAGACAGAAATTCTGAGTCCAATTTGCATCGATAAAGGGATTTTTTCCTGAAGCGCTTAAGTTGTCAATAGTAAAACCATTATTCAAAAAAGAAAATAGGGAACTTATGCAAAATTATAGACCAATTTCACTCTTAAGCATTTTTTCAAAAATATTCGAAAAGTATATAATATATAAACAATTATACGCCTATCTCGAAAAGAACAATATACTGACGGAGGAACAAAAGGGATTTCGCAGTAAAAAAACAATTAGCATGGCGGTCTTCGACTTCATGTATAAAGTCATTTGCAACATCGACAGAAATAATCCTATTAGCACTATATTTTGTGACATGACACAGGAGTTTGACTATGTAAATCATTATATTTTATTGAAAAAATTAGAAGCTTATGGTTTTCGCGGAAATGTATGGAGGTTATTAAAATCCTATTTGAGTGATAGAAAACAGTACACAGAAATAACTTCAATTGACACTGACACAAAACATGAAATTACATACAAATCTATGATACGTTTAATTAAATATGGAGTGCCCCAGGGTAGTGTCCTGGGCCCTCTATTATTTCTTATTTATATTAATGACTTACCAAAAGGTGTAAAACAGCACATAACATTATTTGCAGATGATAGTACCATAACGATACCATGTATGAATAAAGAAAATTACAACTCTGATATTAATAACGCTCTAAACTCAGTAATAAAATGGCTGGAGAACAATAATTTAAAGATCAATCTTGATAAAACAAATATAATGCATTTTACACAAAGAGGATCTACCATGTCTAATTTAAATACGCATTATAACAATAAAAAGATCAATGAGGTAGACCATGCAAAATTTTTGGGTTTAACAGTAGATAAGAAACTTAATTGGAAAGCACATACAGAAGCATTAATTAAGAAAATCAGCAATTCATCATACGCAATTCACAAACTGGTTCCCACTCTTAACGTTGATGCTCTTATAACAGCATACCATGGTCTAGTCTCTTCTAATTTAAGATATGGGATAATATTTTGGGGCAATTCAGCAAATAAAGAATTAATTTTCAAAGGACAAAAACGGTGTGTAAGGGCTATGTTTTGTTTAAAACCCACTGACAGTTGTAAATCGCATTTTATAAAAAATAAAATTTTAACGGTCCCCTCTATTTATATTCTAGAAGGTGCAATGTTTGTGAAGACTAACCCTCACCAATTTCTACGAATGGCTGATATAGTTACCCGCAATAGACGCGACAATAGTAGACTTTGTTTACATAAATCCAAAACCACCTTAATGAACAATAGTATTTTTTTCTTGGCACCAAAAATATTCAATAAACTTCCTGTATCATAGAAAGAACAAAGTACTACAAGATTTAAAAATACTCTAAAACAATTTCTAATAAACAAGGCATACTATAATATTAATGAGTTCTTTAGGGATAAAATTGAAAGCTGATATATTATATATTTCATAGATATTAATTTTCGGTTCGGAATTAGAATTTCTGTGGGTTTCAAGGTTTAGAAAATTTGTGCCCATTTACATGTATCGACAGAGTTATGCACTTTGTAGCGCCTGCAGGGACACAAGTGGAAGCTTTTGTTAGGAAACCCACGGCAAGCAAATTGATATGGATTTTCTATTCATTATGAGCCCGGAGTCGGAATTTGTGTCCGATATGGCGATAGGTTCGCCCCATATCACATCGTAGGGTGGAATAGATAAGACGAAACGTGGGTATGCTGATTCCTGATAGCACCTTTGCCTACCCATTCTGGGGAAAAGGCGTTAGTTTATGTATGTTTGTATTGTCTGACCAGCACACCTATAATTTCATTTCCTATAATAGAAGAACACTGGCACACATTTTAGTAAAACCAAGCCAAAAACTATGCTAGTTTTAGAGAATGTCTAATTAGTAACTTGTCTTTAACCAGCAATGCAATTAATTAAATAGACAATTAGCAGGAGTTAGAAGTATTTTTTGTTACCTTGTTTCATTTTTAGATATGAACTCATATATTTACTATGAATCACTCTCTCCCCAACTAAAGGAAGTCTTTTACTGAACATAGGCCTCTCCCATGTATCTCCACATAGGCCTGGAAGTACCACCCGATTGTTTTCTAGGAGCAAGCCACAGAACTTCTAGAGAAGTACCCGGCTGGCGTGGAGCGCATCGGCACTGTGGAGGAGCTCATGCGCCACTGCGACTACAAGCAGAGCCGCGAGTCCTTCGAGCTGCTGCTCGGCTGGCTGGTGGCACAGGGCACTGCCGTCAAGAAGGGAGACGTTGTCAAACTCGGTGAGTGGAGAGTGTGTATATTTTTATAAGAAATTCTTGTTTAGCAAGGCCAATTCGTTGCTCAAATAGCTGTAGTTTTTCTTATTCCTGTAGTTTTTTTTATATTTACTAAATTTTACTAACAGTTGTTACAATAATACATAATTATGACATATTACAACACTTAAACAAGTTTTGTGCACCACTTATAAGCAAACACAACATGCAAACAATAGAAAACATATTTATATGATAATGCCAATTTACTAGGAACTGGATAGATTACGCATCCAGGAATGCGATATATTTGAAATAATTAACAATACCCTTAAAAGTAAAATGGATGAGTTACATTGTACTGACCTTGAACTTCTGCAAGAATGGAGTAACTCGACTTGAGTGATGCCTATGTTTCAAAGAAAACCTATTGGAAGCAGTGAGTTTGCTGTCATGTTCTTTTGAGTTTGTGACTATTTTTTTTTCTCATTTTTCCCAATTTGAAAGGACGCTAGTATATTTATTACGATGTACTTACAATAAGGTCAATAATTAGAGGCTTGTATCACTTACCATCAGTTGCGTCGTTTGCCGTGCTTAGTACACAGTACAGGCACTGTATACTAATAAATAATAATAATAAATACACCCAATAGTCACATACATATGGCGCAGGTGGTTAGACGCCGCCTGTGAAACGAGAGGCCGCGGGTTCGATTCCCGCACCGAGAGAAATGTTTGCGCGACCTACAAATATTTCTTTCGGGTCTGGGTGTTTGTGAGACCGAAAAGTCTCTCGTAGTTCCTGATACCCACGACACAAGACTCGATCTTAGTGTGGGGTCAGGACTATGTATGTGACTGTTGGGTGTTATTTATTTATTTATATTATTTATATTTACATAGTCCTGACCCACACTAAGATCGAGTCTTGTGTCGTGGATATCAGGGACTACGAGAGACTTTACGGTCTCACAAACACCCAGACCCGAAACAAATACCTGTGGTTCGCACAAATATCTGTATGACTGTTGTGATATTTTTGTAAAGATATTGCCGGGTGGGATCGTAGAAGCTCTTTGTCAGGTGCGACGGGGCGTAGTCGGAGAGCGAGGGTCGCAAGTTCTAGTAATGGGAATTATTGTTATTTCAATTTAACATCATCTTGTTATTTTTCATGCCTTAGCATGTTCTATATTTATGCTATTGATAATTGCCCCCCCCCCCCCCAATTTGTAAACAAAAAAACTGCCCATATAATATAATTTTACACATTAAAAATTACACACATAATTGACCATTAAAGTTATTCTTTAAATGGGTTTGCGAAAAAAAAATTCTCTCATTCATAGATTACACGGAATCGTATAAAAATATTAGCGGATCGGCTTTGTGAATCATAATAGCAAATCGCAACATTCCGCTTATTTATTTATCTTGTGAAATGTTATTATCGACTTCACATGCTATAATGTCATTGCTATCGCTATTTATTGCCGCACTATCATCAGCAATGATCTAGTTATCTAGTCTCCGGCAATAGGCTATTTGACTAATTTCTGAAAACCATACCACATTATGAAGCGGGGTCTATAGACCTTACAAATGAAGGTTATTTTTAATTACTATATCTATATCATTTGAAAATAAATTAACAAAATACACTGAAAAATTACACTGTCAAAACGCTCTGTCTGACAATGTGGCGTTTAGTTCGTAAACATCCGTTCCACAGATTCGTTCGCATATATCACTCATTCTTAAATCATCCATAGATCAATCAATCAGTCAATCGTCCGAATGAGTTTTTGCATTGAGGTATTACAACTGGAGCGGATTATATTATAGATCAAGTCGGCATTGCTGCAGATACGACACTTCATATATTTGTTACATTTGTTACCTAATGTTTCAGAATAAAGTAAAACGAAATATAAAAGCCCAATATAATCATGCATTTTTAATAACTTATAAAGCTACATTATTATAAAGATTTTAAAAACAACAAAACCTATTAGCCTTAACCTATAGGCTATTTGACTGTATAAAAATAATGACTTATTTGTTTCCATCCGTGTAAATAATTTAATTTTAAACATATTTCATTATCATACATTAAAAATATTGTATATTTTGTCTAAAAACCACAATAATAATTTAATTTAATTTGAGTTCGCGCCACGTGATCGTAAACGATTTTGATTGGCTATGACGTCATGCATTAGTATGAACTACTCACGTACAGGAAATGAATGGGATTGATAACGGCATAGATGCAAATTAAATATTAAAGATATCTTTAAAACGCGTTATTTGTCATTTGTACCCGTGAATTAATAATATTATCATGTCCAATGTAATAAAATGTGAAGAAAGAAAAAAAACTATTTTTTTTTGACAAATCCTCATTCGGACTATTGATTGATTGATTGATTGATCTATGGTTGATTAGAGAATGGGTGACATGCGAACGAATCTCTGGAATGGATGTTTACGAACTGAACGCCACATTGCCAGATAGAGCGTTTTGACAATGTAATTATTCAGTGTATTTTGTAAATATATTTTTAAATGATATAGATATAGTAATTAAAAATAACCTTTATTTGTAAGGTCTATAGACTCCACTTCATAATGTGGTATGGTTTTCAGAAAATAGTCAAATAGCGTATTGAGTTATCCTACTAAAAAATACTTTTGTGTCAAAAATATGGATAGTGAAAAAATATATTTACAATATCCAATGTATCTAATAATAAATATATTAAATAAAACAAATAAACGAATTTTTCTATATTTACCTATTTGTCCGTAACATTAATCTTATTCTATAATTTTGTTAAAATATGACATTTGTCAAAACGGCTTTGGTACATAATCTAATTTATTAATATTTTTGCTACTTTATTCAAATTATCGTTAATTTACGTATGGAATTAAATTCTATATTTTTTTCAAGTGAACTGGAATGGTTATTACATGTCTTCAGTTGGGAGTACGGTATTTTTAAAGCAATTAGAATAAATAGCATAAATGACAACTGTCATAGCCGACTGTCAGCGTAAGGGTACATGTACCCTTGCAAATGTTCCAAATTATTTGGTCTAGATCCCCTCCAGTTGTATACCTCAATGAGTTTTTGTCAAAAAAAATAGAATTATATTTCTTTCTTCACATTTTATTACATTGGACATGATAATATTATTAATTCACGGGTATTAATGTCAAATAACTCGTTTTGAAGGTATTTTTAATATTCAATTTGCATCTATGCCGTTATCAATCCCATTCATTTCCTGTAGGTGAGTAGTTCATACAAACGCATGACGTCATAGCCAATCAAAATCGTTTACGATCACGTGGCGCGAACTCAAAATAAATTAAATTATAATTGTGTTTTTTAGCCAAAATATACAATATTTTTAATGTATGATAATGAAATATGTTTTAAAATTAAATTATGTACACGGATGGAAACAAATAAGTCAATATTTTTTATACAGTCAAATAGCCTATTCTATGTATTGTCAATGTGAAACATATTTGTTCATTTATATAGGATTGCTATTGCTATTTATTCCAAAATTAGTCCTTAAGGAACTTTTACTTGCAAAAAGTGTATAAAGATATGCATATGTGCGTGCAGGTCAGTCGCTACAAGTGGAGTACAGCAGTGCGCCGCAGCACTACTATTTATCTTGTGAAACGTTATCGACTTCACATGCTATTTGTGATTGCTATTGCTATTTATTCCAACACCGCCGTCTATTAAATAGCTACAACTCACACTTTGCTAATATTGATATTTTCTCCCTCTCTAACCCAAAATTTAAGAAGATGTCTATTCTTGAAATAACCAAATAAATTCCTAAATAGCGAGTATTCCGCGTTTATCAGACTTTCCTAGTCATTAATTTTATCTGTCAATATGTGGACATTGGTGTGGGCTGTATGTTTATTTAATTTTATTATTAAGTTTATATTTTTATTTTAATGTTTTAGCATACTGCCGATTTTTGTCCCTTTTAAATAAAAAAAAAAAAAAAAAAAAACTAGTGTATAGTAATTGTGATGTTTCTCTACAGCGGATCCGGACAAGAAGGTGACGATGGTGACGGAGACGGAGCAGGCGCTGGTGAAGCTGAGCAGTGCGGAGCGGCGGCTGGGCGCGGAGGCGGCGCGGCTCGCGCGGGACGTGGCCGCCGCCGCCGCCGACGCGCGCGCCTCGCTGCAGATAGGGAACAAGATCGCGGTGGGTACACGCTGGCACTTCGCACATGCATCACTCTCACAGTGGTTACAATATAGACGGAGCTGGCACTTCACACATGCATCACTCTCACGGTGTTTACAATATAGACGGAGCTGGCACTTCACACATGCATCACTCTCACAGTGTTTACAATATAGACGGAGCTGGCACTTCACACATGCATTACTATATACACATATTGCATCTTTAAGATTAGAGTGACCTAACTAAAACAAACACATTCATTAAAGATTTGCAATGTAAGAAATTTTGTACTTATGGAAAATACATCTAGAAGACCGATTTGTACATCTTTCTGCCTTTCATGCGTCAATAGGTCTTCTTTAATAGCAGATCGATGGGTAATGGTGATTAAACGCCAAATCATATTTTTTTAAATTTAGTTCTCTCTAATTCTAAAGGTGCAATATACACATTTGTTTTTTTTATTTATTTTTGAAGAAGGCCTACAGAATAATTAAAAAAATATAATAACAAATAATATAATATAAAGAAAAATTGCTAATAACAAGCCTCCATATTTATTGCTATGTATGCCATTCGCCTGATGGTAAGCGAAACGATATTGCTCATGAACAGTAGCAAAACCAAACACCACCCTGAATGAATCAATGCTTTCCATTCCACTGCGCTTGCCATCCTGAAAAAATAAGATATTTTAGTTAGCTCACTTTAATAGGCTGTTTGACTAGTTTCTTGAAACTATACCACATTATGAAGTGGGGTCTATAGACCTTACAAATAAAGGTTATTTTTAATTACTATATCTATATCATTTAAAAATTAATTTACAAAATACACTGAATAATTACACTGTCAAAACGCTCTGTCGGACAATGTGGCGTCCAGTTCGTAAACATCCGCTCCACAGATTCGTTCGCATATGTCAAAGAGAATTTAAAACACTACGTTAAGAGACAGTACTCCATACATATTTTTTTTATCCATTTACATGGCGTTCTGTTACAAACATTAGGCCAGCAACGTCTGTCATTGCGTCAAAAGTGCCAAACTAACGGAGCACATAGTGCTGTCTGCTCGTGCGTGCAATGCGCCTGATTTGATCGATATCGATAAAATTTACGGAATCTAATGAAGCCTATTTTTAAACATTTTTTATGAATTACTAAATTCCACATTATAACCACAAATTTGTACATTGGAGAGTAATAATACAATATTATGCTTAATAGTACCCGAAACAAAATAAAAACGAACTTTATGAAATGTTTATTTTTATTTAATATTTTTTTTATTAGACTTTGGGAAACAAACATAACAATAGCAACTATCAACACGTTTAAAATATTAATACTAAATCCAACGAAGTTTCGGGCGGACGGAATCCGAGGTCTGAAGTCCGAATCCGCGATATCCGTAAATAATAGTTTTGTTTCAGTAATTGAAACAAAGCGATTTCTTAGAGAAGTGGAATGAATGAACAAAGGAAGTGGATCAGCTTTTAAGTATTGTAATGGTACTGCAGATTTCTTAAGGCGATTTTGCTTCCAATTAAAAGATGTCCTCTCAAAGTAGTTTTAACATACATATTTCAAAGTATGAATTATGAAGTAAAGTATTTTCAATAAACACTTCTTCTTCTTGTTCTTTTAACACAAAGAACAATGATAATTCTCCATACATTTTTTTGTTGTAATTTTTTTTGTGTGTATTGAGATGAAAAATATTTTAAAATATAGATTTCGAATTCCTTAACAATTATATCTTAAAATTTACTATTGTAGCAAGCCTAGGAAAAAAGATATTCCACTATAAAGTTTTACAGATTTTCTACATCTTATCAAACTCTGTGGGTAGTTAATGTTATTTTGTTGCATTTATATTGGCGTGAGGCAAAGTTATGACGCACAAATAAAAGTAAAAAAATATATTTTACACGCAATTTAAATATCATGTACTTATTGCATGTATTTTATTAATCTAATAGTAATATCATGTGCAATGAAATAAAAAGGAAACAGGGGACAACTATTTATTATTATTTGCACAATAGCGCTTTCGGTCGACAGAAACAAATTGTTATTCCTTAATTAATTAATCTGTGATTATTTTGCTTTTCTCACTTCTCTGCACTATTTTTTTACATTAATTATCTGAGAAAGATAATGCAAGAAAGCCAGTCAAGCTTATATTTTAAAAATGGCAACATTGAAACGACATAACGCTTCTTCAATAAAAATAAAGCAAATATCAATAGAGTTTTACGAAAAATGTGTTTTCGTAATTCAGGCTTAGGTACGCCGTGAGCTAGGCACCAAAATTACTCAGAAAATTAATTATTAATATTTTTATACATGAAATTTATAGACGCTTAAGAATTGCATTAACAATGATTTTACCAATGTTCTTTAACCCACTGCTTGCATCTGTAAAACAAAGAACAATAACGACCGAGTTCGATAATACAGTGATTATGCAAGAGTCGCAGCTTGGTTTAATTCAGAGCAGTTAATAAATGATTTATAATTTCGACATATTATGCAAAAACCTGTGCAGAAATGAGTTGGTAAGGAATTAACTTAAAAATATGGGATTTATTTAAATTAATTATGTTTTTAAAGTTATCTATAATAACAGTATGTAACATCCCTAGATTATAGTAAACAACATACAATTTTAAAATTTTGGTTTGTAGTGTATAGTAATATAAAGGAATGTAACTGTATTAACAGGCAGTAATAAATTGTATCTCCTAGCAATCGGATGTCTTATTTACGTCTCCCTGATCCGCACCTTACATGGCGACCCTGCCTGTAACGGGAGATCGACGCGCTCGGGCACCGCATACCTAACCTTATATGCCGCATCAGTATCTACAAAAAAAATGCTCGTGTCAAAGTGCAGAAACATTATTCATTATTGTTCGGTGTTAAACTCCAAAGATGTGCCAATCAACCCAAAATAAGGAGGAGGTGTTCCTGAACCAGAACGCGGCCGGTTCCAATGGCAATAGTGCAGACCTGCAAAAACTTAGCTGGAGTCTAGGATACAACTCCATCATTTTGTCGATTTTGGTGATTTTGGGAGTAATCATATTGGCATACTTCGTATACACCACATACAAAAAATGCCACAAGCGTTGGATAAGACAGGAGTTATTTCACACGACGTTCCGGAGTTCGAGGATGTTGGGCAGACAGGATAGGCCCATCCCGTGTATGCGAACCTATGACCCGAGTAAGCAGACCTCGATGGCGGCTGAGCAGTGATGGTGTCAAGTGAAAGTGCGGTTAAGTGATAGTTCGTGAGCGTATTTTAACCGTATGTAGTTTTGCGTGCATAATGGTCTATAGAGGAATGAAGATATTTATTGGACTTTAATTATTTTTTTATTATTTAGTACTTATATAATATGCATCAATCTTAGATTATATACTCGTCTAGATGACACATCACACCTCACCGCGCGGCTCAAAAAAAGTCTACCAAATTTGGTAGACTCGCTTCTCACGTACGTCAGTGTCATTTGAACTACATATGGATAACGTGCTCCCGAAAAATAATTAATTATGCCGGTTTGTGCTGTCGAATTGTATCGCAATTGTGTGGGAAAACTGTATAATAATACCAATATCACTTTCTATCGGTAACATTATTGTTAAACCACTATTATTTGAAGAAAACATGAACTTTTAATTCATTATTTTGAAGATGAGTTTCATTGGCCAGTGTTGTCAATTTATTACTAGGAAAATTTGTTGAAACTATGGGAGAAACTATAAAACACAAATATCATTACATAATATTTCGATCAGAATAACAACAAGAAGAATGGCATTATTTATTGAATGAGTAAATAAAACTTACTTACACGATATTAATGAAACCCACGACGGCATGCACTTCATAGTAATTTTATTAATTCTTTGCCTTGCATGTACCATTCAAAATTTCATAAACGGGGGTACTGCTATTGTCATCTTTGAAGAAACAGCGAGAACTTATTCAAGGTCCTAATAATATTTTTAGACGTCCTACGGATTCCGTACTAGCAAATTGCTGGAGAGACATTACACAGCGGAAACGAAAAGAAGACCATTCGTAGCCTCACATGACTTCAGTTGTGTGTTCCGAACATTTTACTTATGATGATTTATATTTTACATAAATACGGAAATCAGATAACAGCCCAGGCAATAAATCCAAAGAGTTAATTCTATTCGGAAACAAACACTAGGAGATGGGTTTAGATCTTTATTGTTTTTACTAAAATGCGTTATAAATATAATTAATAGTGTGACTTTAAATAAAGAAAAAATATTTTATTTAACCTATTTTGTATATCAAATAATGGGGAAAAGTTAAGTTAATAATCTGGAGTAGGCATCCCTAAACACACACACCTTGACAGTTGGATTACAATAATTACACGACCCGTACTCACACATATCAACGAAAGTGAGGACACTTTTAGCGCATCGTTTGTGGACATTGCTCAATCTAGACGAGTATATAATCTAAGGCATCAATAATGTTTTATTATGCCCTTATATTCATATGATAGTCTTCTATATATTGTTTTTTGTTGATGGCTGAAGATCTTAATTATGTTTTGAATGAACTTAAATCTATAAAACAATATTTAATTAAAATAGGTCCTTCCAGAAGATCAACACAAGATGTAAGTGGAAAATATAAACAAGCTAATCAATTATACGATTTATTTTTGAGTATTGTGAAAAATATAGAAGCAAAGGTAGCTAAGGGAGATATTAAATTGTCCGATTTAAAAAATTTAGAGGAAATATATGATAAGGTAAATAATATTTTTACAAGAATAAAGGAACTTTGTTCCATTTCTCCTGATTGTATTGTTGTTGAATCGAAAAACACCACAAGCAATATGGAACATTTTGATTTGAAAGTGGCGATATCTTTGCTTCCTGTAATGACAGGTGACGAAAATGTCACAAAGCAATTAATTAGTAATATAGAAATGTATTCAGATATGCTAGATGAAAACGGGAAAACCTCTCTAATTAATTTTGTTTTAAAGTCTAGGTTGTCAGAAAGTGCTAAATTGCGTATGTCTCAAAAATATTCATTCGTTACAGATTTGATAAAGGATATGAAAAATTTTTTGTTATCAAAGAAATCAGATACGGCGATCCAGTCGCAATTGCAACGAGCAAAGCAAGGTGGGAAAACTATAGAGGATTTCGGTAAGGATATTGAATCTATGTTTGTTGATTTGACTATTTCTCAGGCCGATGGTGATTCACAAAAATATGATATTTTGAAAACCATTAATGAGAAAAATGCTATTAAAATATTTTCGAACGGCCTGCGAAATAGCCGAATAAGCACCATAGTAGCGGCGCGTAATTATATTGCATTGAATGATGCGATCAGAGGCGCTATGGATGAGGAGTTATCAACACAACCCGAAGGTACAGTTTTTAATTATGGGCGTGTTAGAGGTAGATGGTTATATAATGCGCACAATAGTCGTGGGTGTAAACGGACCCATTCAAATGATTATAACAGACGTCCCACTGTATCTTCCACAACGCCGATAGTACGCGGTACTCATTCAAATTTTTCAAGATATGGTACCAATAATAGGGGTCGTACATACTCTTTTCGTAGAAGTCGAGGTAATGCAACTAATTTTAACAGAGGAAATAGGAATCAAGTTCGCGAGAATCACATGAACGTGATTCATCCAACAGTGGAAAACCCACAAGAAAATATGCAGAATACCAGTGACTTAGATAATTTTTTTCGTCCATAACAAAAGTAGTAAAATAATTAACAACATTAGCTCTGTTACTATGAGCGTATTTGGCGTTCCTCAGAATTTGTTAATTGACACCGGCGCTTCGTTGTCCGCTGTGAAGTATGAGAATATGATCGCGCTTGACATTCCATTCCATATTGAGAGAATTTGCATCAGAGGCATAGGTGGCAACATAGATTCCGAGGGATATGTTTATTTAAAATTAAACGTAAATAACATTGAATTTACCCACAAATTTTACGTATTTAAAAGTTTACCTTGTCGAACTGACGGAATTTTAGGACAGGATTTTTTGAGTAAATATAATTGTATCTTGAATTTTGAATTAAATACTTTAAAAATTAACACGAATACCGGTAATACTGTTGTAGAGTTACAGATGGGAAATATTGGTTACAATAACTACCTAACACTACCTCCTCGATGTGAATCCATGCATTACGTTGACGTTGATACAGTTATACACAGGGATTGCGTCATATTTCCGCAAGAATTATGTGACGGCATTTATTTAGCTAGTGCTATAGTGACGCCTAATCAAGGAAAAATTCCATTAAAAATTTTAAACACTAGGGATGATGTCGTAAAATTAAGTTTTTTTATACCAAGATTTGACTATTTAAGTAATTATGAAATTTGTAGTTTTGGCCAGAACATTGTTGACGCGAATCGTGTAAAGAAGTTATTTAAACTCTTACAATTAAATCATTTAAACACGGAAGAAAGAATATCTATAGAGAATATTTGTGCAAAATACTCAGATGTGTTTTACATTGAGGGAGACAAGTTAGGAGTGACTAATATATACAAACAATCCATACATCTTAAAGATAACGTTATGCCAGTTTATACTAAACCATATAGGATACCAAAGTCATTAAAACCCGAGGTAGATAGACAGATTAGTAAAATGTTGGAAGAAGATATAATTGAAGAATGTCAAAGCGAATGGTCTAGCCCTCTTCTTCTCGTACCGAAGAAAAGTGAAACTTCAGGCGAAAAGAAGTGGCGCATAGTGATTGATTATAGGAAGTTGAATGAAAGAGTGCAAGACGACAAATTCCCTTTGCCAAACATAAACGACATATTAGATGCTTTGTCAGGTTCCGTCTATTTTAGTCATCTCGACTTAACACAATCTTATTATCAACTTGGCCTTCATCCAGATAGTCGAAAAGTAACCGCATTTACAACCAATAAACAATATCAGCTAAAAAGATTGCCCATGGGACTCAAAACTAGTCCTAGTGCCTTTAGTCGGGCAATGACAGTGGCCATGTCAGGATTAAACTATGAGAAGTGTCTTATATATCGACGCAGGAAAGCGATTTTGTCGTATCTCGAAACAAGCAATTTTACACCACGATGAAAAAAAATATATTTAAAAAATGAATAAGCTCTAAACTAGAAAACTTAGGAATACCATTTCTTTAATAATAACATTTTAAAATAAAACCTTACATTTTCACAAGGAAATTCAATGCGGTATTTTTTTTATGAATTTAATAATATATAAAACGCACATACGCATTTTTCGAGATACGACAAAATCGCTTTCCTGCGTCGATATTTAGATGACCTTGTGTGTTTTGGTCGTAATATAGGCCAACACAATAAAAATTTAATCGATATTCTAGAAAGACTGCGTAAAGTGAATCTTAAAATCAATCCACAAAAATGCATGTTTTTAAAAAAAGAATTATTGTATTTAGGACATGTAGTTTCTGCAAAAGGTATAAGTCCCGACCCCAGTAAAACAACTGTTATACAAAATTACCCTAGGCCATCTAATAGTGAAGAGGTTAAACGGTTTGTTGCGTTTGCCAATTACTACAGAAAATTCATCCCTAATTTTGCTGAAATTACTATACCTCTTAATAGATTAAACCGCAAAGGAGTTGTGTTTGAATGGACGGATGAATGTGAAAACTCATTTGTACAACTGAAAAAATGTCTCGCGTCTCCACCTATATTACAATACCCAGATTTCTCAAAAGACAGTGAATTTATTCTACATACTGACGCATCTGGAGTAGCAATAGGTTCAATGTTATGCAATAAAAATGATTTACCTATAGCTTATGCAAGTCGTACACTTAACAAATCTGAACTCAACTATCCCACAATAGAAAAAGAATTGTTGTCAATAGTGTGGTCAGTACGTTACTTTCGGCCTTATTTGTTTGGGAAAAAGTTTGTTATTAGGACAGACCACAGACCGTTAGTATATTTATTCAATATTAATAGTCCCAGTAGTCGTTTATTAAAATTTAGGTTGAGTTTGGAAGAATATGACTATAAGATTGAGTATTTGAAAGGGGCGAATAATGTAGCTGCAGACGCATTATCTCGCATAATTGTAACATCGGATGAGTTAAAAGAGATGAATAAACATATAATGACCGTAATGACTAGACGAATGAGACGAATACAAGGCGAAGTCTGTAAAGAGACAGGTTTGGTCGATAACAATCCCACAGATTGCAGGACTGATCACCCCAATATCGTGGAATTGCTTAAAAAACCAAACTCTGGAGTTGAACTCATAAACGGAAAATATAAGGCTGTGTGTCAGGATGAAATATCTATACATGACGACCAGTTTATATATTTGCCTTCAAAATATACAATCTATTGTGATATCGATACCCGATCATGTTCTGCGCGAGTCGCGTTCGTGAGAGGTTTAGAATCATTTTGTAAGAAGATAAACTTAGATGAGTTATATATCGTAAAAAATTATAAAAATAATTCATTAGTTGAATGGTTAACCAAGGAGATAAAGAATAATAAAAAGTGGTCCGGACCACACATTCGTATTATTAAAGGAGTTATGAAATAGATGATACCGATGATAGAAGAGTGATTCTGAATGATTTTCACTTGTTGCCTACAAGTGGACATGCAGGCGTTAGGCGTATGTTAAATAATATTAAACGATATTATTTTTGGCCAAACATGAGCGAGGATGTCAAAAAGTTCGTAAGAAGATGCGATAGCTGTCAAAAGCAAAAGCACTCCTTACCAACTAAACAACCTATGGAAATAACAACTACAGCCAAAGGCGCTTTTGATAAAATATATCTAGACATAGTAGGACCTTTAGAGAAAGATTATAATAACTTTTCATATATATTGACTGTTCAATGCGAATTAAGCAAGTATGTGGAAGCTTACCCTTTAGAAACTAAGGACAGTATTAGTGTAGCCAGAGCTTTTGTAGAAAATTTTATACTTAGATATGGTATACCACGAGAAATTGGAAGTGATCGCGGTACTGAATTTATGAGTTGTACTATGAAAGAGGTATGTAAATTATTGCATATCACACATATGTCATCGACAGCGTATCACCATGAATCATTAGGATCATTAGAAAATACGCATAAGTCACTTAATTCATTTTTAAGAATTCAAACAGACAATAATTCGAGATTTTGGAGCAATTGGTTACCATATTGGAGTTTTTCATTCAACACCACAGTACATAGTGAAACAAAATATACACCCTATGAATTAGTTTTTGGCAGAAAATGTAATTTGCCAAGCAATTTATTAAATAATAATTTCGTAGAACCTCTATATAATGTGGAAAGTTATCCATTGGAGTTGAAATATCGCTTGCAAAAATCTCAAATTGATGCCAGACATAATTTAATTAAAAGCAAACACATTAGAAAAAGTATTTATGACAAATATGTAAACCCTGTTACCTATAATAAAAATGATTTAATATTGGTAAAAAATGAAACAGGTAGTAAGTTAACAAGCCCTATATATGCAGGACCTTATAAAGTTGTAGAAGATATGTCACCTAATGTGAGAATTTTGAAGAATGATAAAGAGGAAATTTTACATAAGAACCGTACAAAACGTTATCATAACTGACTTTATACATTATAATATATTATTTTATACAAATTGTTTACTTTAATGAATTATACTATATCTTGTATTTTTTTTGTATTTTTTTTTTCAATTGTATTTGACATGTAATAAAAGAAAATTAATCTTTATTTAGTTTAATTTTCTTTTTCTTTTTTATGGGGCGTGTAGTGTATAGTAATATAAAGGAATGTAACTGTATTAACAGGCAGTAATAAATTGTATCTCCTAGCAATCGGATGTCTTATTTACGTCTCCCTGATCCGCACCTTACAGGTTTAATACAGCCTGGTGTCCCTACTTAACAGTAAATATTATCATGTAGTTTGCTTACCAAGCCTCATTCAAAGGAAATGTAGGCATAAACTTCCTATTTTCTTGTTTTTTTGCTACTAGTACGATCTGCACAAATTTCACATTTATAAACCGTTTTTTTCGGTGTCATTTTAAGAAAATCTATCAAAGAACTGTATTAAGCACGTCACACTTCTTTTATAATTATTTTATGGAATAAACACAAACTCGTACAAAAATAAATATTACAAACAAAATTACTGACAACAAAGAGTGACAACTGACAAGTGTTGACATCTGCAATCAGAAAGAGAAGCGCGCCGAATGAATGCAATAGCAATAACCCATAGATAATACACTTATTTATGACAATAATCCACCATTATTTGCCATGCCGACTCCATACAAAATGGTTTTTCTTCTAAGTTGCGTCAGGCTGTATGTCACTCATTCTCAAATCAACCATAGATCAATCAATCAATCAATCGTCCGAATCAGTTTTTGTCAAAAAAATTATAATAATTTTTCTTTCTTCACATTTTATTACATTGGACATGATAATTTATTAATTCAAGGGAATCTCGGGTATAAATGACAAATAATGCGTTTTAAAGGTATTTTTAATATTTAATTTGCATCTATGCCGTTATCAATCCCATTCATTTCCTGTACGTGAGTAGTTCATACTAATGCATGACGTCATAGCCAATCAAAATCGTTTACGATCACGTGGCGCGAACTCAAAATAAATTAAATTATAATTGTGGTTTTTACATAAAATATACAATATTTTTAATGTATGATAATGAAATATGTTTTAAAATTAAATTATCTACACGGATGGTAACAAATAAGTCAATATTTTTTAAACAGTCAAATAGCCTATTCTATAAGTGCAATATGTTTGTATTGTTCGACCAGCATACCCGCAATTTCACCTCTTGTAAACCAGGAAATGTTAGGAGACTGTCCCACCCTCACACCCACCACTGTAACTCCTGTGAGCCAGGATCAACAGTGGCACGCTATGTAATGACACCGAGCATTGAAGCTCGGCGAGTCTCCGGGAATGTCTAACTTGTCTTTAACCCGCAACGAAATTAATCAGAAAGTTAAATTATTAGGAGGAGTTGGAAATAAATTATTGTCCACTTCCCTCCGTGCAAAGCGGGTGACAAAACATTGAACTGAAGAGGTAAATAACCTCGCAAAAAGACTCACAGCCGGAGAAGCCAGCTGTAAAGCACCACGGATCAAATTATTATTACATTTAAATGGGACCTATTATGTGAACTGTTATGCTTGATTCCAGTAATAGGTATGGCAAAAACGCCGGAAAGCACGGAAATTCTTTCTAGTCTCTACAAGGTCCGTGTAGTATACAACTCCAGATGATATTTGCATACTATCTAGCATGGTTTTACGCTCATTATGCCAAAGACTACACTCCCAAAGTATATGATGCGCGGACTGCTCATACTCGCAATTAGGTGTTGAACATGGACACGCAGGCGACGCAACAAGCTTAAAAGAGTATAGTTTAGACTTAAAGTTACCATGGCCCGTGAGAAATTGTGATACGCAATAATCGACATCTAGCCATGTCTTTGTTAAACGATCTCGTACGCAAGGAAAAAATTGGTATAGATGCCGGCCCTTCAAAGATACCTCCCATCTATTTTGCCATTCATCTAATAGTTCGCTATATACCACTGAAACCGGTTTAAATAATCTGTCAACTTTTAAAAGTTCACGTGCGGTGAAAAAACTTTTATCCATATTCTCTCTATTAGAGTAATACATCGCGGCGCGACGTTGCACCTCCAGGTCGACTGGAAGTACACCCGCTAGGACAGGCAAAGCTTCGGTACTAACAGTTCTATATGCCTTGCACAAGAATATCAACGCCAAACGTTGGCTCTGGAGCAGTTTTCTTCGCACAGCACCGATAGTAGCCCTATCAGCCCATACGGGAGATCCATAACAGATACATCCTAAGTAAGTTGCTCCATAGATGATTTTTAGTGTATTGAAAGATAGCCCCCACGTTGATTTTGATACTCTTGTCAAAGCAAAAAAGTTCCTTTTCGACTTTTCCCCGACGTTCTTAATATGTTCAAGAAAGGAAAAATTCCTTTCTAAAGTTAAACCAAGATAACAAACCGATTCCTTTTTTTTAACATTGATATTATTAAATTTAATTCGCGGCTGTGATTTTAAAGTTCCTTTCAGAAGTAATTGGAACGTTTTTTGTGGTGCAAAGGTTAAGCGATTTCGATGGCCCCAATCACATATTAGTTTTAAACAAGCGTCCGACATAATTTCTAATCCCGACCTACTATTTGACTCTATAAGCAAGAGGCCGTCGTCCGCATATCCGGTCAAAGAACACACTGACGGCAAGGGAATTGCAAGAAAATCATCGAACCCTAAGTTCCACAAATAAGGACCTAAGACCGAACCTTGTGGACAGCCCATCGTAAGTGGTTTCGACACAGCATAATGTCCAAGTTTAAGTTTTGTTGTTCCGTGCGAGAAATACGAGTAAATAAGTGAATATATATTTTTAAAGCAACCTCGTAATTTCAACTTAAGAAGCAGCATTGGCCACCAAGCGTTGTCGAAAGCACCGGATATGTCCAGGAAAATACCGAGTACATATTTGCGCGCCGATGTACTTACAGCTCTTCTAACCGATATTGCCGCGTCGATAGTTGACTTACCCGTCGTAAATCCGAACTGTTTTTCGTGAAACTTTGGTCCACCCGGTAGCAATCGAGGGACGATAAGACGTTCTAAAAGTTTACCTAGAGACGGTAAGAGTGTAATAGGTCTATACGACTTAGGATCATGTGGAGATTTATCGCCACCCTTGGGTATTATACGAATGAAACCGGTACGCCATACCCGTGGAAATACCCCTTCAGCAATACATCTGTTATAAACAGTGAGTAATGCATCGCCGGCCAATTTACACGCTTCTTTGATCATTTTATTAGTTATTTTATCGTCACCAGAAGCCTTGTTTAGGGGCAAAGCTCGTACAATTTCGCTAAATTCATCAAACGACGCGAGATTTGAATCGGAAGAGTTCGGTACCTCCAAGGCCCACATCCTAATCAGCTTATGGTATTCTGTATCATTTTCAATATTATCATCCGGAATTAACGATTGTAACAGAGCCTCCGTTGTCTCCTCAATACCAGTTGTGAAGTTGTTGTCAATTTTTAAATTCTCAATATAAGCCAAATGTTACTTTACGGCACGCATTTTACTAAAATCGAGTATTGAAGCAAGTCGGAAAGTAACTAGTAACGTGTTTTTAACCTGTTTGTCTTTCCCCAGGCGAAGAACAACCTCCGTCGCAAGCACAAGTTGTCTGCCCGCCTGAAGCGCTGTGAAGGAGCCCTTGAGAACGTACAGCGCCTGCTCGCGTCCGTGCGGGAAATGCACCAGAACGCTGACATCGTACATACTTACAAGTCAGTTGTATTCACTACTATTTACTCTGTCTAGGCCTGTATTGAGGTTTGGCAATGGAATTTCAACTTAATCTTAGTGTGGTTAAGGTATATCCCATCAAAAACATCCTGTAAAAAAATTCCAAGTCTCGCAGCTCAGGTTTTCTACCGCAAAAAGTTGTGAGATGCATGTAATACCAAGTCGATTAATTTATTTAGTCCTTAAGGGACCTTCTATATAAAGTTATTACGTTAGTTATTACCATATCAATATTAAAAATTCTTTACGTTTTAAATAAATGGATCGACTTGGCCATCGCATGAAAACATAATGTATCGTACAATTTATACATAATGCTGCTGGCCAAGTCGATCTATTTATTTAAAACGTAAAGAATTTTGAATATTGATATGGTAATAACTAACGTAATAACTTTATATAGAAGGTCCCTTAAGGACTAAATAAATTAATCGACTTGGTATTACATGCATCTCACAACTTTTTGCGGTAGAAAACCTGAGCTGCGAGACTTGGAATTTTTTTACAGGATGTTTTTGATGGGATCTCACGTCTTTTTGTAGAGTCCTACTTTTTTCCTTTTCGGTACTTCTTACTTCTAGAATATCACTAACGATTTTTCTTAAAGCCTCTGTCTCATGGATTTTTCTTATTTTTGTAGGTACCAATTTATCACAAATATAGCGGATTTGATTATTAATGTTCTTTCTTTCATTGTAATTGATATTTTCGAGTAATTTAATCTATTTATTTGCAAGTTTTTCTTCGTCATGTTTTTCTAGAGGAATGTTGTACAGTTTCATGGGCTGAATACACCATTTCCCTCTCTATATCCCTTCCTGTTATGCCTCATGTATATAGATATCTATCTACAACTATTATTCCATTATATACGGGTACAATGATTCATTAACTGCAAATGTAACTTTGTAATCCTATACATTTATATGGGATTACAAAGTTATTCACGCAGTTGGTCTATCTAGAAAACTAGACACAAATTATGAAATGTTTGAATTTTTCCTTACTTTAGACACTAAACACTAATTATATTCAAAATTTGAAGGTTCTATGTCTGCTAGAAGTGCCTTAGACTTTTGATGATCGGTCAGTCAGTCAGTGAGTGACAAAATTAAGAAAGTTTGACTAGTTATAATTCTTAAACTACTGGTTCAAATTGGATGAAATTTTAAATATACCGTGTTTACACAATGCCTGTTTAGTAACTGAAAATTCAGGCTTCATGCTTTAGCCACAACGAAGTTATAGGGGGTTGAAAATGGTCTGAATTGCTTCGAGAAAAGGATGTTACGGCCTATAGCTCGACTTGGAGGGGGCTCGGCCGCGCCCCCAGATTTTAGCTGTCTATGTCAATGTAGTGACAGCCTTAATTTTAGTTTAATATTTTAAACTAGCTGACCCGGCCACGCTTCGCCGTAGCTTAGTTATTGTATGATTAATATTATATGCAATTATTTAGCATAGCAAAATACTTCACGTTGATCTCCTGTGAGAGTGGTACCGTCCCAGCCGAGCCTGCCCATGCATGCGTGGCTCTACTGCTTCTATTTTTTTAAATTTAGTTTGATGTAGTTGCGACATTTTAGCAATCGATTTCAATTGGCGTGGTAATCGATTCAAGTTAAGTTTAAATTAATTTAAATACTTTATTGAGTAGAAGTTTATTAATATTGAGTAGTAATCAATCAATCAAAGCCTTTGGAATAAAAAAGATAATATTTAAAACACAACCAAATGTAAAAAATGAGTAGACATTGAAATTAAAATGTTTACATTATAATAATGTTAATATGTTGTTGACAGGACGAGTGCGGAAGCCATGAAGCGTGGCATGAAAGAGTCAGGACTTGAGGAGGACGCCGTACACGACACACTGGACGACTTGCAAGAGGTCGGTAACTTGTACTATGAAGACTATGAAGTAAAAATCGTTTATTGGTCATCTAGGTCAGCGGTCGGCAACCTTTTGGCACTCACAAGGGTGGATCTAGGGGGGAGGTCATGGGGGTCCAGATTAACAGAATTTATTTATTATCTTGTTGATAAAATTAACAAGCACAATTAATTCTTTGTATGTTGATAAATAAATTAAAAAAGTGTGTATGTTTTCACAAATCACGGCTGAATATGAAATACTTTAAGAAATCATTATTAAGAATTCGAGTATTGAAATAAGACCCAGTGTTCTGATAAGAACTATATGACCCCCACATTTAAAGCTGGATCCGCCCTTGAGTACGCAAGGGCCACAAGGTTGTAAAATAAACTAAAGGCGGGCCGCACTTGTGATATTAACCCTAGAAGTCTAATATACTTACGTATAATTTAACAGTTATAAGTTTATAAAACATTCACATCCGACCGCTGATCTAGGTATTTAATTAAACCTTGGACTTTTTCTTAAAAGTCGTCGAAACAGCTATTGAAATAAGCAAAATGCACGATTCTTGTACTTGAAATTATTGTTAATCCTCTATTGGTATTTGTGTCCATAATACATAGAATAGAGTATTTGACTATTATCGATTTTTGGTATTAGCTCGCTTACAAACACAAATTCGTTACAAAATAAAGCCTTGCTGTCAAAAAAGTATTAAAATAGCTTGTAACATAAGGCAAATATTAATATTTAAAATTAAAGAGTATGGATGTAGTGGGGACATCTTCCTGTCTCTTTCACACTCGCACACTGTAATGTATAATAAACCTAGTGACGCCACTATCTTTGTTTTGCATTTCTTTTCTGTTACTCCCACTACAAGACTTAAAACGTTTCTACCTTGTTTCATTCTGAATCTTAATATATATATTTCTTGTGTGTGTGTGTATGTGACTGAACTCCTCCTAAACGACTGGACCAATTTTGATGAAATTTTTTGTGTGTGTTCGTGGAGATTCGAGAATGGTTTAGATTTACAGTTTGGTCTACTGGAAAATGTTTTTTCAATTAATTTCTTATTTATAAGGAGTTGTTGATTTTGGTTATACCATACAAAATGTTCATGGGTTTGTAACTGTCAAACATTTAATGTTCATACCGTCAATACGGTAAACTCTTCCCTCAAATTAAATAACGTATTTAAATAAAGGTTTCGAATCGACAACATATATCCACAATATTCGATTAATGGCGTATTTTAGATTTTAAAGATGTAAAATAATGACAGTAATGAAAAGTGGTTGACATTTAAATTGGTTGTCAAAAATTTATGCATACGTTCAGAAATTTAATTTGTGTAAACTAAAGAGTATATTATGAAGCTAAATAAATATAGGACAATCAAATAAATAATATTCACACGTAAGAAGTTTTACTTCTTTTCAAGATAGAATGTCACTTGAAAATGAAAAATCTTTCATAAAATAACACATAAAAATAAAAACTGAACTGAACTGAATAAAATAACAATTTTATATAATTATGGAGAATATTGCAGGGATTCTCAAATTAGGCGTTGTCTGTGTCTTGAGAAACCAGTTATATATAATTGTTACTACCGTTACTCAATGACCGTTACTACATTAATTGTGTGTGTGAGTGTATTTCTATGAAAATTTATATTTAATCTCTTTATTACTAACAAAAAGTAATGGCGTAATGTTTTTGGAAAACAGCATACTGGGGGTGAAATAAGGGATGGAATATTGCATGGATAATCAAAATCGCTAAAGTGTTTAATGTCAAAAATTTATAAGGCACACTATTTGGATATGGAGAAACGGGATATAATAGAGTGGGAGGTAGGGGAGAGGACTGGGATAGCTGACACATTTGATAGGACGAAATGTAAATGCACGGTATAAGACGGGATGGTCAATGAAGAGAAAAGACGGGACGTATCGGGAAGTGACTGAACAGACGGGATGGGACGGAATTGAGCAGGACAGTAGGATAGCTAATTCATGTTTAGGTATACAAGAGCTTATACGAAAAATAACATGTATTTGGTGTGGAGTAAAATAAAAAAATATCTGCATCCAGGCAAAGGTGGGTCGGGCTTTTTTGCTATGCTAAATAATTCAATATAAAATTCATCATATAATAACTAAGCCATAGCGAAGCGTGGTCGGGTCATCTATGGTATCTTTTAATTGATTTCAATGAATGTCGTCGGAGTAGTAACAGTGTTATAATATTTCCACAGCAAAATAATGATTTGAATCTGGAGAGATGGTATAGAATAGAATATAAGGTGGATAAAATGGGACATAAGAATAGGTACAGGATGGGATTGAAAATGGATAAGCAGTTTAGACAACGGCTGTCATATTGATTTTAAATAAAATATGGACTGGAATCTGTATTTGCACCCAGGCAAAGCCGGGCCGGGCCGCTAGTAGATTTATAAATTTGTTTGTTAGACTATAGCTATCTATACGTTTTAATAAATACAATAAAAGAAAATGGAGTCAAATACCCTATTGTTGGAAACTTGACGACATCCCTGCTGATCTCAATGATGATTTTTTTGCAGGTGATGGATAGCTACAACGAGGTGGAGAGGGCGATATACAACGCGTCGCTGGGCGGCGAGGAGTTCGACCAGGCGGAGCTGGAGCACGAGCTGAGGGAGCTGCTCGGAGGACCCGGAGCCCCCGGCGGAGGCACCCCCGGGAAGGAGGACAAGAGAGACGGTGAGTATTGCCACCTGTGTCAATGAAATGTCAAGTACGGCTTGCAGTGGACTGCCAAGTAGAGCTTGCAGTGGGATGCCTATATGGGTTGATATTAATATTAATATATTTACTTATGAATACAGGTAAACAAATCCCGACCAGACCGAAGGCCGCTGAGCGCGATTTCATCTTCGACGGCGAGGAGCGAATGCTGGCGGAACTCAACGAGCTGGACATCGAGGACACCAGCCTTAACGAGGAGGAGAAGGCGGAGAGAGCAGAGAAGAGAGAGAGAGAGAAGAAGAAGGCGCTGGCGGTCGCTGAGGGCTGGACTGCTGAGGGTAAGAGATCAAACATGGTGCGATTTGTTTTATGACGACAGAGTTGATGTCTTTAGGTCTATTATTAATTAGTATTGGAGGGCGATAAGCTTAGTAAAATGGCAAAATGTTGACAATACATATAGAAGAAATAAACCCAACAGTTATAAAATAAAATTATCAACTGAATTCAGAACCTTATGTATAGTTATGGACTGATATCATAAAGATGAAATATTTGATTGTTGGCATCAAATACCTGCCTACCCCTTTTGGGAAAAAGGTGTGAGTCTATATATGTAACATCAACCCTACAGTCCAGTCTTTATTTACCTAGCGTTATAGCCTGTATAAGTGTGCCAGAATCATGTATTATGTAATATTGCAGAACCGGAGACCAAACCCCCGCAGAAGGAGAAGAAGGAGAAAGAGAAACAGAAGGAGGAGGAGGAGGAAGAGGATCAGCGTCCTTCCTCCCCGAGGCCGTCGAAGCCGTGGTACCCGCCCTCGGAGCAGTGCCTCAGCACGTGGACCAACAACAACGCGCCCGCACACCTGAACCAGTACGCTGAGTTGAGGCAGGATAATAGGTTGCATCCAGGTATATACCGGAATAGACTGACTGGCCACTGATGACTATCCCATCCATCAGCCATAGGAAGTCCACTGCTGAACATAGGCCAATCCCCCAATGATTTCCACAGAGACCTGTTGGAGGCAGCCTGCATCCAGCGACGTCCCGCGACCTTTACCAGGTCGTCGGACCACCTTGTGGGGGGCCGTCCTCTCCGCTACGTGGTCTCCATTCGAGAACTTTCCGGCCCCATCGGCCATCAGTTCTCCGCGCTATGTGCCCCGCCCAATTGTCACTTCAACTTACTGATGACTGATGTACAATATTTATAAAAAAATATATGTAACTACTGGACATATTGAGACTTAACATCTTATGTCTCAGGATGGCGAGCGCAGTGGAATGCCAAGCATTGCTTTGTAATTCAAGGTGTTGTTTGGTTCTGCTTACCTTACAAAGCCTAGGATACAAAAAAATAAACTTCAAGTTCATTTGTCCAAGAACTCCAGGCCTGGATCTGAATTATGTTTATATTTATTAAAAGTAGGTATCCCTACACAAAAAAAAAAATAGGTTTCATCGAGGGACAACAATGTTCGCACCGATACTAAGCTTGATAGTAAAATGGGCATTTTGCTTTTCGTGTGTGCGTGCAGGTCAGCCGCTCCAAGTGGAGTACAGCAGCGCGCCGCAGCACTACGGCGGCGACTTCGCCGTGCGCGACCACCGCGCCGGGCCCGGCGTGTGGCTCTACAACGCCGACGCCGACGCCGACGCCGACGCCGACGCCGACGCCGACGCCGACGCCGACACCGACACCGACGCCGACGCCGACGCCAACGCCGACGCCAACACCAACACCAACACCAACACCGACCAGCTCGGCAACAGCACCGAGTACTTCAGGTATACACTACACTACACTACCGAACTATAATGATCATAAATAGCATCTTTAAAATAAAATTAGAATGACCTAATCCAAAAATAAAACGGTGAACGAAAACATCCTGAGGAAACCTGCGTACCATAGCGATTTATAAGAATTTTTATGGTATGGAAGTCCGCCAACCCGCACTAGGCCAGCGTGCTGAACTATATGGCCAAACCACTCCTACAGCCATTCTCAATAATCAATCTATCTTTAACAAGAGATTTCGTTAGATATTTAGATGCATTTTATGTTTCAGTTAACAAAGATAAAGAGGTAGAAACATTTTGCACATATTTATAGATAGCTAAATTTTATAAATATATATGTCTATTTTTATTTTATGAAGCGTAGTATTGTAAAGACATAGTCATGGTAGCTATTTTAACCTCTTGTTAAAGTTAGATAGGATATTGAGAACGGCCGTTAATCGTACTCTCGATTGTAGAGGCCCGTGCCCTACAGTGGGACATATATGGGCTGATTCAGATACAGAGCAAAAAATAATAAAAATTGGCTTTTAATCATAATTTGACTCAAAATGACCTTTCGACTATTAAAGAAGGACCTATTGACGCATGAAAGGCAGTAATATGTATATATCGGCCTTGTAGATGTATCTTCCATAAGTAAAAAAATCTTATGTTACAAATCTTTAATGAATGTTTCCCAAAATATAAGATTTTTTTTAGTTAAGTCACTCCAATTCTAAAGGTACGAAATTATATCTTATGTCTTGTCAATAGACGTTTAGTACTTTAAGTGTATTGACACGGCGAAACGAGGGTGTCGTTGTTGCACCTCTGTCTATCCCTACAGGGAAAAAAGTGACCACCGTGAATATGTTGGCAGTCGTGTTCCGTTTACCAACAGGCCACCACGCACTTTATCTAACTAATTCACTGTCATTTATACACAATTTTAAAAATATTAATTCTCATCCCCCTCACAGTTCAGAAAGCCCGGGCAAGTCGGGAGGCAGTTTCCAAATGGCCCCAGGAGGGGAGAGGCGCAAGCCCGCCGCGTGGCCCGGCGAGGACGCAGAGCTCAAGGACATCGAGAGAAGGCTCAAGAACCTGCGCGGGTACAACTTATAATATTACCTCACTCGGACACACTAGGCTAAGGTCAGCACTGCCTGGACTCGACGGTACTCCTTGCCCACTACTAGATAATTGGATGAGCAGGAATACAATATATTCAATCCAAGATACTTTAGGATAAGGTTTGTATTAGCGGTGTGCGGATGCAATACTAATGGATGGGGACTTTTAAAATTTGTGGTGGAAGTTTATTCTTAATAGGAAGGATTGAAGGGGTGGGGCTATTGAACAGACAATTCCTCCAATTGATGAGTGAATGCTTCATAAACTTAATTTGGTTTTCAGTTTCTAGAAATGACTACACATTGCAATTACAAGCATTGCTTTGTAATTCAGGGCGTTGTTTGATTTTGTTACTGTTTATGAGCGGTCGTATCGTTTACCATCAGGCGAACGGCAGATTGTCCTGCCAATCAAAGAAATAAAAAAAAAACTGTATTTTGGCATAATTGAGTTTCTGTTACACAATTTACTTTGTTGGATAAATGTGAAATCTTCCTACAGTATCCAATATTTTCGAAAATAAGTCTTTATCCCCTCTCTTGTCCCTACTCGAGTACCGTGAGATCCACTGCCCGTAGATAGTATGCAATGCACAAACCGTTCCTAATGTAATTATACATAATGACAAGGTGTACATATAAGGCGATGACATGTCTAGTATGACGAGGTTATGTTCGGTGTCGAATCAAATCAAAGCTTTCAGAGGTTTAGATCATAGTGTACCTATACATATAAATTAAATAGAAGTGTCTGTTTTAAAAGTGAAAATTAAAAAACATGTCCAACTGCATATCGTTATATATACGATACCTGTGCCGAAAATGATATTTAAATTTTTTTTGTTTGTCTGTCTGTCTGTCTGTTTGTTCCGGCTAATCTCTGAAATGGCTGGACCGATTTTGACGGGACTTTTTTGTCAGGTAGCAGATATAATAAGGAGTAACTTAGGCTACATTTGTTGTAGAAAATTTAATTTATTAAAAAAAATAACTTAACAAAACTAATTAACTTTTTTGTTAAACTCCACGCGGACGAAGTCGCGGGCACATCTATCTTAAATATATGAGAATAAGGTGTAGAATCGACGAATTTGTTCTCGTAAATAATTTAAGCTTGTACCAATAAATATTTGTTGTTATTTTCGTCCAACTATGACACATTGCAAGATATTAATATGACATACACGAATGTCAGTCTCATAGTAGACTTTTTTATCTTCTTTGTGTTCCTCCCCTATCAGAGGTTGGACAATATAAGGGACAATATAAATTTTAAATTTTGAAGCTGCTGCATTAAATAAAGAGGTGGTGCTCTCGAATCAATCTAGTAGGTTCTTCAACCATGAGTGCTGTCTTCTGCCAACACTCATTTTTCCAGCAATCTTCCTCTGGATGATAAATGTAGCAGTCTGTATTTGTCATGACGTGATTCTCATGACGTAATTTTTCTTTATATAACCTTGTTAAATAATGTGAATTATCATGAATTCATAGTTCGTAACATAGATACTGCCTCCAAAATAGCAAATTTTCAGTTTTTTAAAAAATAGTTCACGTCTCGACACCGAATTTTTGAACCAAGTCAATATGAGAATTTGACACACATATGGGTGGCACAAGTTAGGATCCAATGTGTTGATGAGTGGCCACTCGTGTTCCAACGACGAGCTTATTTGACCATATAATTGGCCCCTAAAACATCAGTTTAAATGCACTGTTGTGTTTCGGATTGAAGGACATTGTAGCCAAAATAACTACTGGACAAATTGAGAATTAAAATCTAGTGTCTCAGGATGACGAACACAGTGGAATGCCAAGCATTGCTTTGTAGTTCAAGGTGTTTGGTTTTCCTACTGTCCATGAGCGGTCGTATGACGTATCGCTTAACATCAGGCGAACGGCATGTTCGTCTGGCCATTCAATGTAATAAAAAAACCCGGGTTGGGTCCATCTGTATATGCGTCAATTGAATGAATTAAGTAGAACATAAGTGAAAGAATCATTTTTATTTTGTAAATCGAACCGCCATATTAGATTTTAATCCCATATAATGATATGTGTGACCAATGTAAAAAAATAGTTGCAAAAAATTACAAAAAAATGTTTGCCTAATTTGATAAAGTTGTGGTGCGGTAAGGTTTTAGAGAGATGATTGAATTGATATAAATTAATAATATTGACATACAAAAATATTTAAATGTGATTATTTAAAGGGGTGCCAAGGAGATAAAATAGAGAATACTATTTTTTTGGTATCAGTTTATAGTCGATGTGAGAAATAAATTTTTAGACTTGATAATTTGACTCACAAAATATTTGTGTTCATATGTAACTAGAGCTTATCATAATCTATAAAACTATTATAATGTATAAAACTATTATTTTATTGATAATCGATTACAATAAAAATATGAAAATATTATATATTCGAGCACCAGATGAATTTTAAATAGCTTAGAACCTCAGTTATAGCTACGTTTAATCGTCTCTCTGAAACTTATAAAATTGACTCCATATCGTGATAATGTTTAGTAATATATTCGGTTGTAATATGTAAATATTGTACATAGTTTATATTTACCGTGACAGTCGCACTGGGCCGACAAAAACCTTTGTACTCAATTATTTTAAACTTAAACTTGGTATATAAGGCGTGTGACCCAAAATGAGATATGGGGCGAGACTATCGCCATGCCGGGCTTAAATTTCAGTCCCGGACAACTTAAATCAACTCTGATTTATTACTAAAATACCTATTAGTATATTTCTAATAAATTATTATGTATTTTGTACTCAGTTTTTATATTTTAAAGTGTCTGTTGGTCTAATGCGATTTCACGGCTTAGTTAGGAGATATAAAACAATTTTATATAACCAATAGAGTATGATGTATTTCAAAAAAAGTTTTGGAAAATACCAAAAAAATATCTAAATGTAGACAGTAAGATTAACATAATGTATGACTGTGTTTGGCTCGCAATTCCATGTAAGTTGAGCCAGTATTGTCTATAGAAAAGGAGATATTCATTAATAATTTTACTGACAGGAAAATATGTGTTTCCTACCTATTGATTTGGTAAATGATATAGTATAATTTTTATTTCACCAGACTAATCTAAAAAAATAGTTCACACCCTCAATTGTAAAGAGCGCTAAAAATTTTCCCTAGACTATCGTGAGATTTATTCCGAAAATATTAAAGTTCCATAGCAAAAAAATTGATTTGCAAAAGTCATCATTTCTCGGTGGGAAAACAATACTTTATTAAATATATCTTTGGGGTTATAAAAACAGAAGATGCCTGGTGCATTTCCAAAGCCTTTTTTCAACATCTATAATATAATTCGTTTTCATAAAACAGATTTTTAAATTCTATACACAATGCTGATATCTTTAGCGTGGTATTGTTAGCCAAGCGACGTGTAGTTCTCATATTAATCCGCGTGAATCCAACGCCAGTGTCAACCAAATATAACAGAATAATGTCTCATACGCCCGAATACTGGAACGCAACTTAAATATTATGTTGCACTTTACTACGTAAATCCCGCTTAAATGTACTGGCTAAGTGGGCCGTGCGCTGTTAAGAGCATCTTATTATTTGAATGGCGTTCGAGTATTCGGGCGTTAATATTTTTAATTGATGTGAGTTTACATCGACTTCACGACTTGTGACGTGCATTTCATAGAGACAAATAGCTTTGACCTTACACACAAAGTCCTTTGTCAACAAATTTTTATTTGAGCCAATGTTTGTTTTCCACAATATCAATTTATTGTGTTCCATGTAAAAGCTTCCGAAATGGTTGAGGTTAGGTCGTATAAAGTACATTAAATAATGCTAATTCTTCTTCGATCAAATATACACTAGATACAACATGAGCGCTTAGAAAATGGCACCAAAAAGAGTGCTTAAGCACTCTTTTGCCTTCAGTCACGCACCGATCGTTGCTTCTAAAACGTCGCAGAACTTTAGACAATATCATGTGAAAAGCTACTTTAAGCTCCAGGAATACGGTGGAATTTGTGTTAATATATTTGGAATATGTGATCTTTTTGTTTACTTTTTTTCATGTCATGCATCGGTGCCACTTTTTAACAGAACTTTTACAGGGAACTGTGTATCTAGTGTATATTTGATCGTAGTAATTCTTTGCAAATCTGGGATATGGAAAATATAATAGAAATTGAATAATTCCCAACTTTAATTGAAAAGGTTTCATTTAGTGTCCGCCTTAAGGAAAATATACTGGACATAATGAGGCTTAAATTTGCTTTTTAATTCGCGGTGTTATTTGGTTTTACTACTGTCCATAAGCAGTACCATAAGGCGAGGGCATGCTTGTCTCGCCATAACTTTCAATAATATATATATGCACGTCACTATTCCCTTATATACTTTGTCCATTTTATTGACGTCAAGTTTTATATTTTGCTGGTTGAATAGCAGTGCCTTTCTTTAGAGTTGTGACGATGTTGTGGCCAGGCGCCGCGTTTGCAAGATGTAAAACATTATTGTTTGCGTACGAATAGTACCATTTGATTGCTAAAATGTCTGTATTCTATTGAGTTTGCATTATAAAAATATCATGAATATAATCTTTGTAAGACATTTTGTGGTCTTAAAAAGTGAATAAAAATTAAAATTTCATCTTTTATAAAAAAAATACAGGGAAATGTCTGAAGAAAACACAGGACAGTTTAATTCTTAAATTAGAAGTTCATTGTTTTTGGTAAATTTAAAACTATAAAATACAGACATTTTGGTAAAGGGTGACTACGAGATATAATTATAGTCGGACAAATTGGTGCCCGACTCTCCTGGGGAAAGAGAGATAGAAGTATAGAAATTAAAGCTTATGTTTAATGCATTGGGGTCCAGTCATATATATTTAATTCTCGTTAATTCACATAGTCAGGAGGAGAATGAAATTAGCCATACTTTGCACTATTAAAATGACGTATTATTTAGCCCCCATCTTCCCTACTAGGACTTTTCACCAGGAGTGTATCGAACCAACTTGTCGATCTATAAACATGATCGTATTTCATATATTTTCTGTGAACGATGAACAAATTATGTAACCAATGATTTTGTCAAAACTATGTGTAAACTGTAAAGTAATATTTGTGCCTATTAATTAAAATGTAAATGACAGTTGTGTGTGGATATTGAATAAGTATTGTAATACAAGTTAAGATAAAATTATGAATTAAATTGTCGCCAGGTTGTAACTTTTCGTTAGAAATAATTTAATGCCAATATTGTTTCTTCAAGTAGATTTTATAAGTTTTTTGAACGGTTGAGTAATACTAGTTTGGGAACGTGTTGTAGTAACGAAATACAAACCAAGTAAGAAACTTCTGTTGTAACACGTTGTATTATTTTGCTTATATATTAAGGTTTTGTCTTAATAACATTTCAGTTGAATCTACAAACTTTGCTTTTTAATATTTTTCAGTGACAAATTACTTTGTATAATGTAAAGATTACGACTGGCGATAATACGATAGGGACTTCGCACATTATAATTATTTAGTTATATTTTTGTACTTGTCATAAATATAGTTTTAGTATTAATTGACATGTTCATTAATTCATATAATTTACACTTGTAGAGAAACAGTGCCTGTGGATGTTAAATATCTTGATTTCTAATAACATTAAAAAGCAATATAATTTTATGCCCGATATGGCGATAGGCTCGCCAATTATCATACCGTGGGACAGAACATACAAGGCGAAAGGGGATTATCCTGGTTGATGCCAGGAGAATATGTACCCCTTCTGGAAAAAAAAAATAATTATATTTCAATGCTCTAGTTTCTGAACGCGCTTAACAATAGATATTTGAATGAAGACTAATTTCATACACATGGCACTTTTGCTCTATAAACCTATTATATTTTTTCAGTAAAAAGTTGGTATTTATAAGTTTATTATAAGTGATGGCTTGCCAAATACTAATTAATATGTTTCACAATATGGTGAATTTAAAGTGAGAATTAGCCACAAATGTAAGTACCTGATGATTCTATTGTTAGGTATAGATCATACAACGGTTTTAAAGTGTTTGAGTTATCAGTTGAAATTGTAATTTGTAAGACGATCGTAATGGGTTACTCTGTTCCGAAACGGAAATTGAATGTTCGTACGTCGTACATAAAACTATACAAACGTGCCTAGATATTCCACAAAATTTTCGAATTTTCGAGTGAGTGATTAAATATCATAGAGAATGGTATTGGTTTTTTGAAGTAGAAAAGTTATACCTTCAGATGTCGAACATTCGAACTTCGTTTCGGATTATAGAGTGATCCTCTGAGTGTTACAGGCCCTGTGTCATTGTCAAGACCAAATATTTAAAAATGTCATTACAGATGAAAAAACAAATGGCAAGCCATTATAATTGTGTTAAGGTGTCTATGTTACGAATTGTCTCGAACTAATTTCGCTGGGAGCGAAGGAATGCGTAACATGGGCATGTGTTAGCGTACAATGGTGTATATTCTACTGCAATAACTCTGCCTTATCTTAAATTAACATTGTATATACGTTGTAAATATATTATACGAACGTGCTGTGTGCTGTTTTATTTAATTTCTCATTTCCGCTATTTATAATATACTAGCGGCCCGGCCCAGCTTCGCCCGGGTGCATATAGATTATCTCCAATAATATGCACGTATTATACACATAAACCTTCCTCTTGAATCACTCTATCTATTAAAAAAACCGCATCAAAATCCGTTGCATAGTTTTAAAGATTTAAGCATACAAAGGGACATAGGGACAGAGAAAGCGACTTTGTTTTATACTATGTAGTGACTTACAGCCCGGCCCGTCTTCGCCTGGGTGTTTTTGTAGTGGACCGTATTTTGAATCTCAACCTTTTTTGAACTAAGCCATTTTTCCACTTATAAACATACAAAAAAAAACCATCTAAATCGGTCCAGCCGTTTAGGAGTTCTGGCATTAAACACGCACCTCGAGATGTTTCTCGAATATCGCTCTAGGCGTGGCGCGGTTTTCATTTCAAGAGCCTGGATGCAAAACCAGAGGTTGCGAGCGGTCGATTTCGGCACCGATACAAATGTTTCTGAGATCCAAAATGATATCTGGGTATTCAAGACTAAAACTACTGTATTGTATCAGTTCATATAGGTCCCACTGCAGGTTACGGGCCTCCTCTACAATCGAGAAAATTCTTGTGATTTAATATTATATTATGCAAGATTGGTATAGGTATTAGAAATATGTAGAACTTGGTTTCATTTATTTAAATTCAAGGGGAAAACCTCAAACCTGCAAGCTCACTGGCTCTGATTTCAAATCATCAATTTGTATGAGTGCAGACAATTTTTATTTTCTTAAGAAAATATCACGAAAAATTGTTTTAATCAAATTAAATATGCAAATGTAGTATTTTTTTATTGTTTTGTGTTGATATTAACTTTAGCGAAAAATGATGGAATTGATGATTTCCACTTGGCCCGAACGGGTTTGCTTGAATCGCCCACCGGTGGGCCGCGTGGCGTTCAACGCACAGACCAATCAGAAAGTTCAACGTGTTAAATGAGGTAGAGGCACACTTTTGTAACTTCTGGGTGTTTGCTAGACCGAAAAATTAGTATTTTCTATTACTACATAAAACTATTATGTAGTAACCCTCAATGTGTATATAACTTTTGAGTTGTGGGTGTATTTATTTATCAGCCAAAGTAAATTAAAACTAATAAATTTTGGTAAACTTAGAGCGACCTCCAAGATACACGACTGGAATTAACGAAATTATTTGGTAATTATGTTCACAAATTTACGCAGAAAATTTGCCAAGGATTCCTGCAATAGGTAATAGGCTTATTGACCTTTATTGGAGGTATCATGACGCAGGTTGCCCCGAAATAGTAGGCAGAGATATAAACTTCACTATAGAAATAAGCATTTATTAAAGAATTCTGCTATCAAATTGATTTTCCATCATCGTCAACTGCGGTCACTGTCAACTAAACATGTCTGGAAAACTAATGTCAAATCAGGCAATTCTTAGGTCTGCAAAACTTATACAACCAATAATTATTTACAAATAAATTAACTTGTCTCAAGGCCTACTTGCGATGCCATTACATCCACATTACACATATTGTTGTTTATTTTGAACTTAAAAAAATATTCCAGTTTATTTATATGAAATAGTTACTTACTAATAATAAAAAGCATCGTTGCTGCTATTTGCATTGTATTGTATGTACTGGTATCAGCCCATATACGTCCCACTGCAGGGCACGGACCTACTCTACAATCGAGAGTACGATTGAGAGTGGTTAGGCCATATAGTCCACCACGCTGGCCTAGTGCGGGTTGTCGGACTTACATACCATATGAATTCTTATAAATCGCTATGGTATGCAGGTTTCGTCACGATGTTTTCCTTCACAGTTTTAGTGCGTGGTGATTGACTATCACTACACACATGACTCCGAAAAGTCAGAGGTGTGCCCTGGGATTCGAACCCGCGACCACCGTGAACGTATTGGCAGCCGCGTCTAGTCCGTTTACCAACAGGCCACGCACTTTATTTGCATTAGTTAATTTTTTATGTTTACAAATATTAGAACTGCCTCGGTGGCGTAGTTGTGCTACGGTACAGTAATGGAGCTGAGGTCTCGGGTTAGAATCCCGGATCGGGTAATGTAATATTGGATTTTGTTCATCATTATTAGCCCGGAGTCAGGAATTTGTTCCTGATATGAAGATAGGCTCGCCCTCTATCACATCGTGGGACGGAACGTACGAGGCGAAATGTGGGTGTCCTGATTGCACCTCTGAATCTATATAATATACTATCTATTAAATCATTGCACCTGATAATATAAGTGTCGTTATATCCTGGTACAGAATACACTGGTGACTTTTAAAAGGCCCACACTCGATATATTTCTGTAGGACTACGTAACGAGTGATAAATATTATTTCATAATTTTAGGATGTATGAAATGTAAGTGAAAGGATTTTGCGCTACTGGGATGGTTTTGTACATTATCGTCTCTTTAGTGTTACTTTTCATTTTGTTGTTTACCTATATTGGCTAATGGCTCGTTCTTATTCAAAAGCACTTAAAACGTATTTGAGTTATTGAATGTTTTGTCCATTTCGAACGACTTTTGAATTCAGTTTGAGCGAAGAATACAAAACATTCGATAGCTTAAGTACTCAGATTTTAAAACTGTCTTTCAATAAGGTCCTATAAGTAACTAGTAAGTACATTTTTTTAACACAAGGTATCACAATCCTACGATCTTAGTAGTATTCTGGTTACAGTCTTTTTAAACGAAGATAATATGTAAACTGTAAAGGAACGGGTACAATAATCAATGATTGTCATTTATCAGTGCCCGCAATAAACTATTGTGGACGCGATCATTGTCTTATTTGCCATTTAAGTTTTAACATTAAGTTAAAGAAAAGACCACTAACCTGAACACTCGCTGAGAATGCTGGATGATGCATAGGCACGTGAAATCACCATATCACACGCCCGAGACTAATAGCAAGAATCTAGACTAGTCTACTTTACCCACAAATCAAATAATAAAAAAAAAGTCAGCGTCCGTGGATCAAATTATTAAGAAACTGTCTGTTAAATGAGAGTCTTCTGGTTCGACCTATGCACCGAGACAAATGTTTGTATGATTCGGAAATATTAGATTTAATTCTGGTATTTTGTGTGGACTAAATCGGACTAAATTGTTTTTATAGTTATGGTAAACGAGCAAATGGATCATTTGGTGGTATATACTGCCTCCCATGAACATCTCTCATCATGCTTAGACCATAGGTGCTTCTATTTTAGCGTCTCATTGTGAGATGGGAAGAAAAGTTATGGCAGGAGGAAACCAATTTTTCATTCTTGGTAATCTCATTTACCGAACAAAATACGTCAACAAAAACTATCTCTTCACGTTATTCCAGACAGTAGTACAACTTACAAGCAATATTAATAGGGTTTGAAAAAATGGAAGATATTTGGGATATTCACATCTGATCGAATAACGATGACCTTAGGTAAACATTTGGGGTTTTCCAAATTTTTTTTCATAGTGTACCACGCAAATCGCGTTGGGATCCATCTGTGTCTACCAGTTTCTATCATCCATCAGCCAAAGGAAGTCCACTGCTGAACATAGGCCTCCCCCAATGATTTCCACAGAGACCTGTTGGAGGCAGCCTGTGTCCAGCGACGTCCCGCGACCTTTACCAGGTCGTCGGACCAGTTTCTATCAGGTCAAGATAATTTTGTTCGCCAATTTGATCATTCGGTTTAGTAAGAAATAAGAATGAGTTACGAAAGTGAAGCGGACCCGAGTGTCTCGTAAAGTTACCCTTTCACCGATACGCGGAACATCAAACTGCTAAATACACATTTTAGCTCTCATTATGCTGCGGATAAGTTGAAAAGTTAGGCGTCTGAATAAATACCTACTTTTGAATTTTGCCTGACTAATTTCTTCTATTGATATACTAATTGACTGAATGCTTGATCCTTTTTTTCCTTTCTAATTTATTTCGTGTTTTTTGAAATTCCTGAATCGGCGAGAAGGCATGAAAAGGTTGATAAAAGTGGATGAATCGAAAGTAATGTCAGGATCGAGCAAAGTGGCGGTCCATAGTCACTGCCTACCCCTATACACATACGGGATACAGGCGTGCCGATTATGTATGCATTGATACACGGTACGGAAAACAAGCAAACGGATCACTTGATGAGTAGGTGATTATCACTACCAGTGGGCATTTAACTGCATCTGTATCAGCCCATATACGTCCCACTGTAGGGCACGAACCTCCTCTAAAATCGAGAGGACTATTTATAGGCCATACAGGACATTTATAACACTTAGATTCTAAACATGCATTGCTAGTGTCTCTAAATAACTCAAAGATATTTTTTGTTTTTATAATATAATATAATACCCTACATTTATTTATTTGATTCCCGAGCGAATAATTTATGCGCGGGTGCTTCTAATTCAGGTGCTATTAGAGAAAAATCTTAATAATAGATTTGCCTTTGAAATAAAGAATCTCGAAGAAAAAAAAGTAAATATAAAAAAGTGCGAGTGAGGTTGCAATAAGTGCAATGGAGCTAAAAATCAATTAATTATGTTAAATTATTCAGTTTTATTGTTGTCTGACCGACTATTATTACCGTCACTCAGAGGTCTTAGGTTAATAGTTGCTGGTTGGAACTCTCGTATGCAGTCAACGCGCGATCCTCCTTACGAATTCATCTACCGGTTACTTTCAATAAAATACATACCAGACAAAAAGCCCAAAGCATGACGCGTTATCTCTAAACGAATTTTTTATTCAAATTATTTAAAAAATGAAAATATATTGTATTTGAATATTGTGGACGGAAGAAACTTGTTTGGAAATATTTAAAAATTCTTACAAAATTGTGATTATCAAAATGAAATTTATTACGGAATGCATTTTGGTGAGTTTCATTTTTTTGTACTTATTTATTACTTAACATAAAAAATATGAAAGTATCATTTTGGCGCCTATGTTATTGTGCGTAAGCATAAGTAATAGTTGTCTCAACAAGCTAAGTAAAATATAAACGTGTTTCCGCTGCCAATAGCCAAATGATTCTATACACCTATTAAACATATTTGTTTCTTAAATAAAATATTTTACAAAAAGGACAAGAACTTTATAAATAAATAATTATGTTTGACTGACGATAACTGTGTCCCACAGCTGGGCAAAGGCTTTCCCTTTGTCACTACATTTGAAATAATTAAGGTAGGCTTTTTAATAACATTCCCAAATTACATGTTTTTTAAACTCAGCTTCACTTAAATGCACATTGTATGCTGAAACCATAGCATAAATATGAATTTACATTAAAATTTTGACTTATATTTAGATTTAGCCATCGATATCAAGGTAGGATAAAAGTCAATGCATTTAGTAACTTATATCTATTTTACAATATCAAAATAATTTTGTAACAGTTTGAATTTTAAAATACAAATATTTTCCTACATAAGAATCTTTGCATTCTTCTTATAAAATATTGTCTAAAGATGTACATACATGTTACGAATAAGTATAACTGCGTAAAGAGTACGTACTTTATTATTATGCAAAGGCTGTTATTTAAAAAAAAGGCGAAGCGTGAAAGTTGGTGAAGGAACAATTCCGTACAATATTATATTATATTTATGTATGTATATCGCTTATAGGAACATGATCTGCCTCTACTGGAAATTTTTTTTTTCTTCAATTAGTATCTGCAAAGATAATTTTAAAAAGTCCGTCAAGTACATTTAAATAGAATGTAGATATTAAATGTCGTCTATCCGGCACACAGCACACTAAACCGTGGAATTATTTAGTATTATTTAATGGTTACGATGTGGAACGGAGTGGAATAACTCTGATCTAAAATACCATCGAATTTCTAAGAAAACAGACCAAAACATAGCCATTTTACTGGTGGTAGGTCTCTCATATGTGAGAGGCCATCTGGGCAGGTACCACCGCAATGTCTATTTCTCCCGTGAAACAACACTGCGTAAATGCACTGTTGTGTTTCGGATTGAAGGACATTGTAGCCAGAGTAACTACTGGACATATTGAGACTTAACATCTTATGTCTCAGGATGGCGAGCGCAGTGGAATTTTGCTTCTGTTTATGAGTTGTATCGTTTACTATCAGGCGAACGGCTTGTTCGCCTCGTCATTCATTGCAATAAAATAAATATTCTATGATTCTACTCTCATACAAACTATGTCATCTTCTTTACCCGATTAAACAATAAATAGGCTCCATTATTCATATGAAACTGCTAGACAACCATATCAACGTAAATTAGTTAGATAAGGTAATCAATAGACACATACAAAATTATATTTCGATGTATTTATATTTCTGTATCAGCCCATATATGTCCCACTGCAGGGCACGGGCCTCCTCTACAATCGAGAGTACGATTGAGAGTGGTTAGGCCATATAGTCCACCACGCTGGCCTAGTGCGGGTTGGCGGACTTACATACCATAGAAATTCTTATAAATCGCTATGGTATGCAGGTTTCATCGCGATGTTTTCCTTCACCGTTTTAGTGCGTGGTGATTGACTATCAATACACACATGACTCCGAAAAGTCAGAGGTGTGCCCTGGAATTCGAACCCGCGACCACCGTGAACATGTTGGCAGTCGCGTCTAGTCCGTTTACCAACAGGCCATCACGCACTTCTTTTATTTATATTTATTTTAACAATTTATTATATTATGCAAGGAATTCTAAAACCGAAGGTTGGTGATATGCAAAAATATTTTTTCGTCATTTGAATATTTTATTTGTTTAAACGAAACGTCAATTAGAAGATACATATGTATGTAAGAATGTTTAGGAAATTTCTTATGACGCGCGTGCCAACATGTTCACGGTGGTCGCGGGTTCGAATCTCACAGAGAGGCACGGAGGGTACACCTCTGACTTTTCGGAGTCATGTTTGTATTTATAGTCAAGCACTAAGCACTAAAACAGTGAAGGAAAACATCGTGAGGAAACCTGCATACCATAGCGATTTATAAGAATTTCTATGGTATGTAAGTCCGCCAACCCGCACTAGGCCAGCGTGGTGGACTATATAGCCTAACCACTCTCAATGGTATTCTCGATTGTAGAGTAGGCCCGTGCCCTGCAGTGGGCTGATACAGAATAAATTATAAACCTATTTTAGCTCAAACTAATTTTAGAACTTTTTCGAAAGGTATAAAACATTCGATGAATAAACTTGGTTTATAAATCGACTATGAAGAAGGCCGTAATGCCGTAAATGCACATAAAATTAGCGGCGATAGTGAAATATTAACAGATAATTGTAGTGATTTATAGCTAAACATAATAACCATTATTTTTTATTGGACATCAATATTATCAACGCACGGGTGCGCCGGTTGATTAGAATTTATAATTTTAATTTGGGCTTTCTACACAGTCGGCTATAAGTACTTAAAAGTTGCCAACCAACGCTTAGTCGGGACATTTCATATTCCTACGAGTAACGAACATTTTTATATAGTTTGCAGGAATGTGACTGGTTGCCAATAACCATCCTTATAACTTAAGTTACACCTGTTAATTATTTTCAGATTAAGGAGAGATTGTGATTAATTTATACATTGTTTCTCGTATTTATTACAATCATAATAGATATTGAAACGTCGGGACATATTAATTAATCGGCAAAAGCGGAGGTTTGCTTTTAAATATTTTTATATATCTAGTGACTAGTCATGTGGCGACTCTGCTATAAAAACGTGAATAATATTATGGAACACAATATATTTTTACGACCTATTCTTAACGTATTAAGTAACAATGACTATTATTGGAGAGTAACGAAATAAATTAAGAAATACAGGCGTGGTTTATTCGCAAATTAAAACGGTTTGTTGTGAAAGCATTTTACTGGAGAACCTTGTACGTTATTAAAAGTTTAAATTTCAAAATTTCATCAAAAATAACAATAAAAGTTCACTGATTTTTTTCATACCCCTAAAACCCCAATCGTAGCCGATCCAGCTCTATTTCTGCAGGATTCATTTCTCATTATTCTATTTCTCAGGCATCCACATTCCTTAGAAATATTCACATACCAGATATTTATTAAAAAAATGACTGCAAAAATCCCCATGTATTATCTTACAAAACTTACGAGACTAGTTCATTGCTAATTGGTGAGGTTCAGCTGTTATAGAAACTTCCCTTATATACTTCATTACTTCCCTATGAAGTGATGGGGAGCCTGATCTGATTATAATGAATAAAAAAATCTAATGTAACTTTTCCTGACTTGGTATTCGAACCCAAGACCTCAGCTTTGTAATCGTACCATAGTACAACTACGCAACCGAGGCAGTCCAACTCCCTTTGATATTACAAAAACTATGATGCGTAGGCAAATTTAGTTTCATATTGAATTTAATTAATTTGAACTTTACACAAGCTTAAATCATAAGAAAGATTTGCGTGCGTATCGCTTACGCAACTCGTTCGTTAGTGCAAACTGAATTATTTAGATACAAGTTTATTTGCATAACTAAACGCAATGTGAGCAATACATTTAATTTGACCCTATTGCCTAATTGTATGTGTTCATTGTATATTAATTATATAAGCCCTTTTCTGAGTAATATCTTGCAAACACATAAAAGGTTTGGAACCGCTTAAAGAGCATTACACTTTTCAAACAAGAACAGATAAAAAATAAACATATTTTCAATACTATCGCCATTTGTATAAATAAGATACAACGTCAGGAGAGGGCTGAGGGAAGTGATTTTTTGGGTCATAATCTCTCAATAATATCTTTCGCTGAAACCTGGACTTTAGCGCAAAACGTATTAACATTTTGCTTTGCCCATTATGGAAACCTCCACGAGATTATGAAGTGGTCCTGGGTTGCTGTTAGTATACGGTGTAGAGAACTTACAACGAAAAAAGGGTTTTATAATGAATGCGCACAGAGAAGCAACCCTGGTACAGCGATCTAGCCGTCTGTAACCGAACATGCAAAAATAACTACTAAAATAAAAAACTATAAACTAAACATGAAATAAATGAAAATATAAGGAATATCAAGCTTTAAAGTGAATTCGTTGTTTCAAATTTAGTAAGTTTAAAGTTTAACCAAATGTTAATTTGATAATATCATTACATATTAATGTTATAATATGTAAAATTACCTTCAGCTCAGCAGCTGACAAACCACTCTGCCGGCGTTATATCGGACGCAACAAACATCGGTAAACTTAAGTTATACTCTCAATGGTTATACACCAAGCACATTGCTTTTTCCTCCTTTCCTAATGAACCTAATATTGTCAGGTCATGATAAAAAATATTACTGAGTATAATAAATATACTGAGTATCTCAAGACTGCTACCGAAAATGAAGCCGGCTGGTAGTTTTAGTGACTACAAACACAATGAAACCAAAAATTTTGCATAAAAACGCGACAATTATTTTTTATGATTTTTAAATATCGTCATTTTTGGGTGGTAAATCCATAGTTTTTGCTAAAATAAAAATTTCAACTGTTTTATACCTTAAATTATTCATAAATAAAAGAGTATAAAGTATAAGGAAAAAATGGTTGCCTGTAAAGTCGGTTTTACGGGCGAAGATTTTACGTGACAACGTCTTTTTCTCGGTAGAATATTTATTGATATGAATATAATTAAATTGCACAATAGGAACAAGGAATTGAATGAAAATAAGAATTGCACAAATTTTAACTATAGAAATATATTTTGTTTACTAAAACATTGTACATGTAATGACGAATCTAAGCACTCCATATTTTCACTACAGACACAGCTGACGATACTTTAACCACACGTGTGAACTTGTATTGTGACGCTTTCTTGTTTTTCCAACGCCAAGAACGTTCGAGAAAGACAAAGACAGAGACACAAGCATGCGCCGATTCAATGCGCCTAATTCTCTAGTGCTGCGCGCGCACCGTTACGTTACCGGGCGTTACACTTTTTCATAAGTGACTCCCAGCCGCAACCTAATTTAAGACGTTGTCACGTCCCCAAAAAAAAATATTTTACCTCCAAAACAATTAATTTAAGTTAGCCTCCCCACGAAACCTTCCTCCCCCCCCCCTCCCTTACCCCCACCCCGAAAATTTACCTCACCCCCCCAATCCTATCTCGGCCAATATAGATCGTAGACCCACCGAGTTTTGTATCCTCGGAACCGTCTTGGTGAGGGCTACAAATTGACCCCGCCAGAAATCCCAAATTACGCAAAAAATTACCCCCCTAAAAAAAAATATTTTACCTCCAAAAAATTTATTGACGTGACAACCTCTTAAATTAGGTTGCGGCTGGGAGTCACTTATGAAAAAGTGTAACGCCCGGTAACGTTACGATGAGTCACCGAACGAGAGAGAGGCCCGCCGAATGCCTTGCGTCTCTCTCCCACTCTACTATGATCGGTCTGCCGCGCGCGCAGCACTAGAGAATTAGGCGCATTGAATCGGCGCATGCTTGTGTCTCTGTCTTTGTCTTTCTCGAACGTTCTTGGCGTTGGAAAAACAAGAAAGCGTCACAATACAAGTTCACACGTGTGGTTAAAGTATCGTCAGCTGTGTCTGTAGTGAAAATATGGAGTGCTTAGATTCGTCATTACATGTACAATGTTTTAGTAAACAAAATATATTTCTATAGTTAAAATTTGTGCAATTCTTATTTTCATTCAATTCCTTGTTCCTATTGTGCAATTTAATTATATTCATATCAATAAATATTCTACCGAGAAAAAGACGTTGTCACGTAAAATCTTCGCCCGTAAAACCGACTTTACAGGCAACCATTTTTTTTTGCAATTTTTTCTGTTGCATTGGGTCTGAAGTCACTTAAACTAACACCCGGCTTCGTTTTCGGTAGCAGTCTTGAGATACCCTGTATAAAAGAAGAATTCATATTAATTCTTTGGAATCTAAAGTTTAGAGTATTTGGCAGACACCAAATCCGTTGTTGGATGCTTTAACATGCTTGTAATATTTTGTGAAGTTACGACCGCATGTCATAGCACATAGGGTTGATCCGTTTATCCAGGAAAAAAATGTTCACGAGAGATACAAAAATAGTGAGGAAAATGGCGGTTAAAAAGTAATTTCACATAAAAATAATAGTCCCAGAGATGACGACCAAAACCATGTACCATAGCAATACGGTCGAAACTGTATAAAATCGTTAGATTATGTGATTCTGAACCCGACTAGGTAGGTAGTAACGGTCAAAAGTGTAGCAATTGCATGTGAGGCTATTTCTGCTGTGTCCAACAAAAAAAGGCAGTCGGTATCATAGCAATACGTCTGATATTGGAAATGTACGTAGATTTTATAATTTTATGACGAATAAGTTGGTTTTCATACATTTTGCGCGTAGTATATAGCTGAAGCGATTTTTTGAAAATGTCAACAAATTTAGCCGACCGATTTGTATTATAGCAATCCGAATGAATTTTTTTTCTACCGTTCGTAAATAAGGCAGGATTGCAAAAAAATGTTTTCAGACATTTTAGATGTCGCATGTACTCCCAAAAGAGAAAAGAACGTTTTGGAGTCGCTTGGCCGATGCCTGAGCGCTTCTTACGTTCCTGCTGCGGTGGGGAATGGTTTTTTGCATATTATGCTCCTGCCATTCTCTTATTATACATATTCACTCACCAGCTGTCCTAACCGTTGAAATGACGCTCACTTAAAGTGACAACAAACTATAAGTTGCTCAGGCGGACGTCGGTGTGTCGCTGGTTGTCCGAGGACTCGCGGACGTTTTTTTTCTTCTATTACCAATGATAAGGCATGGTTTGCTCATCTGCCATTGACGAAGTTTTCGGGGATGGAAGAGTAGGTTTTTAAGAATTCAAAATTATCAATTATAATAGACGTTTTTATAACATAGATACGTTGTCCGCGCTGTATTTTGGCAAGACAAAAGCAAGGTGATTGCCCGACTTGCAATCAGTCACGCTTCAACACCGTTGATATCGAAAAGTTGTCTGATAAAGGAGGCGCTGCACTGAATTCTTCTGATATAATTTTTTTTTTACATCTGGTTAATTTATTTCATCAAGTTCAACAATTTTCGGACAGATTGCTATGATACCGATCGGTAAAATTCCTTAACATATTTGGAATGGTCTCAAAATTTGATGCATCCAAATTTCCTTCTGAAAATATTTTTTTTCCTATTAACTAATCCTAATTTACCCGTAAAGAACATTTTCAGACGGATTGCTATCATCATATTTTTTGTCTCATTTTTAATTTTTCTAAATTATTTTTCGGGTTCGCGCTACACTATTAACTTCTGAAAACTATGTTTTCGGTATCTTATAGCTATTATATAACTACAGTCAGAAAATCAGACAGATTGCTATGATACAGTCCGGTAAAATTTGTTGACATTTTTGAAAATTCAGTTCGGTCGAACGCTACGCGAAAAATGTCTGAAATTGGTATTTTCGTGTTTGAAATAATCAAATCTATAAATTTGATGCGGCCGTGGACGTCTTGCTATGAGACAAAAATTTTGGTTGTCATCTCTCGTACTATAAGCTGGGGCAAACAAGAACAAATATCAATCACCAAGTATAAAACAAAGTCGCTTCCCGTCTGTTTGTCCCTATGTATGCTTAGATCTTTAAAACTACGTAACGGTTTTTGATGTGGCTTACTTAAATAGATAGTGATTCAAGAGAAAGATTTATATGAATAATACATGTACAGGATGTCCCAGTTTGTACGAAAAATAACGTGTATGTGGAGTGAAATTGAAAAACATCGGCGCTCAGGGCCGCAAGTTTTTTATATTTTCTTAATATAGTAAACTTTAGACGCTAGATTTACTATTAAGGTGTTAAATAAACAGTTTTTGAGTTTTCATAAATATTAAATATTTAAACAATTTAGCAAGAAATATTTTGGATGTTTAGTCATTAATCACCCTCACACAAAAGGTTAATGGAAGACGAAGAGCATACATCTTAATTCTTACCCAATTCTACCAATCACTACTTGACTTTAGAGTTCCTCAATTCAGTGTTTCTCAACATGAATCACAAATTTATTTTATTCAAAATAGATGAATCGCCGCGCCGCCGAGTCGCCTTTAAAACTATAACACAAAAGAAACTTTGGTACATAAGAGTCCCGCTAGTAAACGAAAATAACACTGAAAGTGGGGGCGAAATGGTATGAATGTTTGAGTAGAATTAAATAACCCTAAACTGTGTACTTTAATAATTTTTTCCAAGTAATTTGTGCATGTTAGACAACCTGTCAAATATCAACCAATAGGATGGCAGAAAAAGGTGGCCCGGCAGTCGGCACCACCATTTTTATCTTCGTTTTTGAAGTACCAGCCCTCTCTCTTTAATATAAGTACTCTAAGGAAGCAATATATGATGAGTAATTGCAGGCGATTCCGTTGCCCCTTTAGTCGCCACTCAGTACTCACTACACAAAAAAAGTTGAGAAGCGATGCCTCAGTTACATGACGAAATAGTGTTAATAGAATTTTGTTACATGGTCCATTGTGTGGTTCTACCGTGCTATGAAATGGTATTTCTATGATAAATTAGATAATTAAACTATTGGCCGCGGAGTTCATGTGAATGAAGCAGGCAATGCTCAATACTTCATTAATGAGTAAGACAGTGCGTATAATAGGGTTGTATCCAAGATTTAATTTTGATTAAAGAAATTGCATGAATTTAAAAACAGCATAAAAATTGGATGTAAAATGACTGAGATTCATATTATTTTTCATAGCGCGGTGGGGACATTCGTTGTCTCTTTCGCACGCGTGCACCTTATGCAAGATGACGTCGCGCCTTGCAACTTGCACCCTTTTAATACGCTTTTATTACACGCTTTATATTAGCTTCACTTGTATGTTTGTTTGTAACCGACTCCTTAAGACGCGATTTTGACCCACTTTAAACGGACAGATTTCATTCAAATTTTTCACACCTGTCAAAGACCGATGACAATACAATAATTTAAAAAAAAATAGATTTTTTGAAAAAAAAAATGGATATTTTGCACGCCGCTAACTTCCTCTGGAAATACAGCCGTAGATGGATGTTTTTAGTCAAAACAATTAAATAATAGTTAAAAAAAACTAAAATAGTGCAGGAGGATAAGTAATTGTTGTAAACACCCCACGCTTTGTAACAATAAAATATATGTATTTTACTCCATTCTCTTATCTTAAATTCAGTATCAATTATTTTTACTTTTTTAGTTGTATATCTTATTAAAGCGTGTATTTTAGTTTTTTTATTATTGTGCGCTTTTATTAGCTCCAGACGTATGTATGTTAGTATGTAACGGAATCTTTGAACATGATTTTGACCCCCTTCAAAACGTCGGATTAACTCGAAATTTGGCATACTTATTAAGGACCGAAGACAATTCAATATTTTAAACATTTTGACCCGTTATCCTTACTAGGATAATCAGGATTAGCGATTTTTGTTTTCCTGAGACCCCGAGTGTCTGCGTCAAGACCAATAAAGGAATCTACCGTACGCTTATAATAGTTTAAAAAAAATAAAAAAATACCCTTTTATAGAAAATCCAACTAAAAATAGAAAATAAATTTTAATAAATTTGAATTAAAAATAGTGTAAGAAAAAATGATTTTATTGTAAGAAAAGGGTGGGGTGCTTTTCAGGATATTATCAAAATAACCCTTCTAGTCATATATGTTCATAAAATATTTTGAGATATTGATACCATGTACCCCACACTTTTTTTTACAGTAAAATAATTTTTTCTTACACTTTTTAATTCAAATTTATTTTCTATTTTTTTGTTGGATTTTCTATAAAAGCGTATTTTTTTAGTTTTTTTAAACTATTATTTATTTTTTTAATCTTTTACTCCTGCCTTAAGTGCGTGGTGGCCTGTTGGTAAACGGACTAGACGCGGCTGCCCACATGTTCACGGTGGTCGCGGGTTCGAATCCCAGGGCACACCTCTGACTTTTCGGAGTCATGTGTGTATTGATAATAATCAATCACCACGCACTAAAACGGTGAAGAAAAACATCGTGAGGAAACCTGCATACCATAGCGATTTCTAAGAATTCCTATGGTATGTAAGTCCGCCAACCCGCACTAGGCCAGCGTGGTGGACTATATGGCCTAACCACTCTCAATCGTATTCTCGATTGTAGAGTAGGCCCGTGCCCTACAGTGGGACGTATATGGGCTGATACAGTACAGTTACTCCTGCCACCAACTTTTAGATATTTGTAACTTGCTTATTACTGATCGGATTTTAAAAAATCTTTCTGATTGTGTTCATGCATTACGTAACCTTTGGATATAAGCAATAATATAAATTAGAATGCCCATTTTACTGTGAAACTTAATATCGGTGCAAAGATTTTTGTGCCTGTTTCTAACCCACTTCTTTGTGTAGGGAAAAATATATATTTTCAATAAATACAAACATAATTGCAACCCAGGCCCGGAGTTCTTGGACAACTGAACTTAAACATGAGAGGAAATTCCCATTTGAGGTGGTTATTTCCCACTGTTGCCTGCCAGATCGAATTCAGATATACCTATACAATATACATACACAGGTTGAAGCAAAACGACACAATATCATCATGTATGCTGAGTTCTCCGGTTCGAATCCCGTGCTAGACAAAAGGATATTGCATTTTTCTATTCAGTATCAGCCCGGAGTCAGGAATTTGTGCATGTTATGGCCATAGGCTTGCCCCCTATCACATCGTGTAACGGGATATACAGGGCGTAATTTGGTTGTCCCGGCACCTCTGCTTACCTCTTTTGGAAAAAAGACGTGAGTTTATGAATGCAGTAAAAAAAGGGGAGACTTATAACTAGGTGATAAGAGATAGACCTTGATACACACCAAAAACATGATATAATAATGTTTTACACGTTTGTCTTAGAGGCAACGTGCCCATGTTAATGTGGTGGGGTCAGGCGACGGGTCACGCAGACTATTAAATACATAATTATGTATATTTGCCATCAAAATAATTTAGTAACGAGGCGGTCTTAAGGTCAATATATTGTTTTTTTTTTTGTTTTTCGATAATTTATTAAGATATCGGATGTTTGAAATTACATAGCACTCACAAGAGATCAAAATGATTAAGATACATGACAAGGAAAATATCTCAGGGAATTAATTAAAGCCGCAGTTATTACTATTTTGCAAGGAAATGGCAGCGGATTTACATGATGACATTTCTATATGTGGAAGAGCCAGTTATCAGTCAGCATGAATGGGCAGGCTTGTCCTCGGCGTTAACACTGTCCCACAGGAAATAGACGAGAAGCGACAGCTTCTTATCGCGTTTCTATTGGTGAGTGAACATCAGGCGCATGGCATCCTCATCTTGCCATTCACTACGATATAAGAAAAAAGTGGAAAAATTATCTGCTCACCCCACCAGGTTTTAGAGTTGACTCACAACTGACTCTGTAACTCACGTTAAATAATGATTTACATATCTTCTCCTTAAATCCTTGCCAGGAAATTATTCGCTACTTATTTATTCATTTTATTGTCTCAAAAATAATATTCCATTGAACGTTGACTTAATTGGCATTTATGGTAATTTTTATATGTATAATTTTGTATGTAATTTATGGGTTAAAAACAGGGACTTATGTTAGTTTTTCCTTGACGCGGCGCCCGGCGGAATATGAAATCTTTATCTATAATTGCAGAACTGAAATTCTTGATGCTTTTGGAAATGGTGGAGTCTTTTAGCCATTGATTTAAAACTGCATCATTAACATATCTAAAGCGGAATATTTCAGCTGCTCAGATGTTCAAGACTATCTGCAAGATATTGGCGATAAAAAAGTGAGGATCCATAAATAGTGGATCTTATTTTAAGATTTTGTTACTTTCGTTTATGCGGCATAACGTAAATATCTAAAAGTAGTAGGTAGACCCAGAATATTTTAATTTGGACTCGGAATTGTCACTGGTTGCATAAAATCAACTCATTAATAAATGGTAAAATTTTATATACCTACAATATATCTATAAAGAATGCAATAATTAGAAAATTATTCATATCATTGTATTGGCTAACATACGGTTTCTTTTGACTACTTCAATGAAGCTGTAAAATATTTATCTTGAGTTTTAATATCGTGTTATGTAAACTATGAATATATTATTGCATTATTATTTTCTTTCGCTTCGCTGTCGCGTTTCGTTCAGTGAGTGATATTGCCGGTTGCCCTCCGCCGAATCCTCTTCCTATTCTTTTTCCTTTCTACTCCCTTCCTAATTTTCCTAATTTAATTTGTTGTGGATGTGAATGGGTGGTATTGATCACTTACCATCACTAACTATCAGGTGACTTGTTTGCTCGTTTGAAGAATATTTTCTATAAAGAAATATCTTTTTATAGCAATAAAAAATGAATAAAGACCTTAAGATATTATCACAAAAATAAAAAAGATATGCTATTTATTACATGCAGATATTTTCAAAAGATTTCTCTAATATCTAGAATCTAGTAATAATATTCTCAGCATAGGTCATAGTTTATAATTGCAATGAAATATAGGTATAGAATATTGTGAACAAACACCTAATTTGAGAGTGCATACTACAGTTAAAACACATTTTAACATGTCAATAAAATCACTCACGCAATCCAATAAATATAATAAATCCTTGCAATTAAAATTTTCAAACAGCCATAAAATATTTTACAACTTTGGAATAACATAATTAAATTGTCAGCAACTATGCATATTCATATAGACGACGGCTTTGGCCATCAAAACTGAGTCCCTTGGTTTTATAAGACGGGCACGGTACCAAACCATTGTTACAATATTATGATAAGAAAAGAATATGCCGAAATTTTTTATGGTCAGCATAAGTAGAGTGGTAGAATAGGCAGAATACCCGAACATCCTGCATAAACTTTCCCGCTCAAATATCCACCACTGGGGCCCTGCTACCTATTATCAAAAGCACGCAAAGAATTGACACCGAGCTCCGGAGCTCGGCGAATCTCATAGGGATATTAAGTTGTCTTTAACCCGACCTAAAATGAATCGGACAGAAAATAAAGCAGCAGCTTGTTATTCTCTTCAGCCATAGAAATATCACTGCTGGACAAGGATTTCCACATCGATTTGTTGAAAAAGGCATCCAGAGTCTCCCTACAACCTTAACCAGGTCTTCCGTCCATCTTGTAGGATGTCAAATTTTGCCGATTGCCTTGCTTTTCTTCTTCAGTTTGTATCCGGTATGGCAATAGCCTCGCCATCTGTCGTATTGCGGACAGCAATAAGATCGGTGGCCAGTGTGTGCCTGACTATTGAATGATGTCCCTTATGCCTACCCATTAGGAGATATAGCGTAAATAGTGCATGCATGTTGAGTCCCGGTTTTAAGTACATAGTAACCAGAGTAATAACTGGACTATGTCTCAGGATGGCGAGCACAGTGGGAAGCCAAGCTTTGCTCTGTAACTCATGGTGGGGTATGGCTATGCTACTCCGTGAGCGGTCATATCGTTTCCCATAAGGCGAATCACAATAATGACATGCTCCTCTCGCCTTTCGCAGCGATGAAAAAATCCATATTAAGTACAATTTACAAAATGTACTTATACATAATATGTAATAATGTGCACTTGATGTGTTTACGTTCTGTTTATATTGAGGTTACAACTTACAAGTAACACTCTCAATTGACAATATTGACACACATTTTAAAAACTTGTAGCTGAGGGGGCGTCTAACATCAAACATTAGACCCACGTTCATCAATTTGACCCGCACATTTGAAGTTGAGACAGTCACCTTCAGTTTGTTACGAAAGCCAAATCTCACTTCGTCATTCCATTGCCACTTTTTGACACTTATTAAATTGTTGACACATCAATTTGCCATAACTTTGAATGCATGGGCATCTCAGCCATATTTATCTATTGAATAGGCCTTTGGTACTTATGAGATGGATAATTGGGAGATTAGAGAATGGTCGTATGTAATTTTCATAAATAGGTATGGTCGTGACTCATGTAACAGATCTAATTAAAAATGTTTATAATACTGCTTTTGATTTTAAACCGCTATTATAGCAAAGAATGAAGACAATTGTTGGCACATACATTACTTAAGATGTCGCTTGTACCTATTACCCAAGAAATAGACAGAAGCGCCCCAAGTAGTCGTAGTACTTTCCGTACTTCGGTATAGGTTTAAAATTAGTTCCAAAAATACGTACATCACATTTACTATTTAAAACAATCTACCTATAAACGAGGAACCAGACACAGCCCGGCAATCCTTGATCCATAAGTTATTCGTTCTTCCTTCAAAAAAATGTTTTATACAATAGTGATTAAAACAAATATAGGTGAGTACTACAATACGCGGATCTTAGATTCGGGTGTTTAGTATGAAACGGCTCAATACAATTTCGCAAGATTACTTACGGTAAACACTTATGCAATTTGTGTTGTAGTATTACTGTAAATTAATGTAAAATGTTTGTGCTGTCACTTTATACTTGCATACATCATGTCCCTAGAAAGTATCTTTATTAAGGAATATGTTTGTCTGGTAAAATCAAACACTAGATACCGGAGTATATCTGAATCTGAAACGCGACACACATATGTGGGTCAATCTAGGGTCTAGGCGATGTTATCTTGTGTTCAGTTTTCGTCCTACCATCAAATATTAGGTCTTCTACATACTGACTTATCGCACAAAACACAACAAAACTGTAGCTTTACGACGGTTTTCTATGCGACAATGTTCCCTAACCCTCCATGCCGATCCATTTGTATCTATTGTAGTTTTAACAAGAATACTACCTACAAAGTGCAGCAAATACACAAAATTATAACTCTGTTTTATTCGTTCTCAGGTCCTTTCGACCCTGTACGTAGTAACGTGCCAGCGTCAGAGCAGGATAATACGTAACGACTTCGTGGAATCCAGTCCTGACGGCTCCTACAAGTGGGCTATACAGACAGGTACAACAGATTATTATTATGTTTTCAGCCATTACTTACTGGTGGTAGGATATTCTTGGTCGACCAAGTAAAATACTCAAATGCAACATTAGCTAAACTAGAGCTCTAAAACGAACGTTGAATTTTCATAGCTCCGCAAGTGACTGGCAAATAAACTAGACAAACAGAAAATGAGCAGGTACACACAAATTAGTGATGATTTTTAGAAGCCGATATTATAAAAATATCCTAAAATGGCTACATTCTTTTAATACGTATGGTTCTTACAAAAATCTAAATATCTTTCCTTTTTCTTTATCTTTCCATGACCAGATGATACTAACCCAGACATTATTTTAATGCTTCGAAGAAGTGTCCAAAAAATCTACATGTAGACACTACACAGAATAAATAACTGCTAGCTTGGTACTTATTATTCTAGTCACAGCAATGTAAATGATCGTACGTTACCTACTCCTAAAGGTCATATAAATATCTTCGTTTATAATTAAACAGTGCTCATAAAAATGTGTGGAGATTAGAGTATTAAAGATATTACATGTACTGCAAGAATTCCCGAAATTTATGGAGAAAAGGGGAAAAAGTAAAGACGTAAATTATTGCTCCGAGATCCATAAATAAAACTTGAGAGAAATAGCAATAGAATAATTTAAAAAAAAGTATGTGGTTCTTTTTTTACACGCTTTATATTAGCTTCACTTGTATGTTTGTAACCATTGAGGTATTACAACTGGAGCGGACACGTAGAAGAAAAATTGTGCTCATTTCAATATGACAGCGAAGTATAGATTAAGTCGACATTGTTCCAGATGCGACACTTCAGAAATTTCTACCTACATCTATATACGCGTGATGTCAAATTAAAAAGCATAATTCAATCAAATCATTTATATTTATTTCTTATACAGGGTATATCAAGACTGCTACCGAAAACGAAGCCGGGTGGTAGTTTAAGCAACTTCAGACACAATGCAACAGAAAAAATTGCAAAAAAAGCGACAACTTTTTTTTTGTTTTTTTTTTCCTATGACCATATTTGGGTGGTAAATACATTTTTTCGTAAAATAATAGTGTATACCCTTTTATTTATAAATAATCTAAGGTATAAAAGTGTTTAAATCATTATTTTAGCAAAAACTATGAATTTACCACCCAAAAATGACGATATTTAAAAAATCATAAAAAATAATTGTCACGTTTCTTTGCGAAATTTTTAGTTGCAATGTGTTTGTAGTCACTAAAACTACCACCCGTCTTCGTTTTCGGTAGCAGTCTTGAGATACCCGGTATATTAATATTATCCCAATTTTGTGTAAAATAAATGTATTTACAAAAACAACTAAGTGACTTTATTTGAGCACTATAACCGCAAACTTCTAATATTACTATTGTAGTGTCTAATTATGACCTCATAGCAAAACTTTGATAGAAATAAATAAACTAATCAAGAATTCGTTCATTATTCGACAGTTATATAAATAATTCGTGTGGAGGAAAACTTTTCCTCCTGGTGCCCCGTATCTGCTGGCGTACCACAGGGCGGCGTGCTATCTCCTCTTCTCTTCGCTATCTTTATTAACTCCATAACCAATCTCATTCGTTCTTCCTACCACCTCTACGCTGATGATCTCCAGATCTATACTCAAGCTCCGTTAGACAAGATGACTGATGCAATTGCTAAAATCAATACCGACATTCAACACATCTGCAATTGGAGTATAGCTCATGGTTTAAAGATTAACCCCGCTAAAACCCAAGTCATTGTTGTCGGCAGCCCCAGGATGATCTCGAGGCTTGACTTGTCCCAATTACCTAGTGTCTATTGTGAAGGTGTCAAAATTCCTTTCAGTGACTCCGTCCGCAATCTGGGCATACACATAGACAAATCTTTCACCTGGGGTCCACAGCTCTCGGATATAAGCCGGAAGCTGTTTGCTTCCGCTAGGTCCTTGCGAAGGCTACGCAACTTTCTACCCGTTACCACGAAGATTACGCTTGCGCAAACCCTCCTTCTCCCCATCCTTGATTATGCCGATGTCAGCTATCTAGATCTCACCGAAGACCAACTAAATAAACTTGAGCGTCTTCAAAATTTCTGCATAAGGTTCATATTTGGTCTTCGCAAATATGACCATGTTTCTGAGTTTCGTGCTAAGCTCAAGTGGTTACCTATTCGGCTTCGTCGGAATACTCACATTCTCTCTCTTCTTTATAATATTTTGTTTAATCCTCTCACCCCATCTTATCTTAAAGAACGATTCATTTTTCTTCATGACTCCCATTCGAGATCCCTGAGGTCGTCTGAGAATCTTAAGCTGAGAATGCCTGTGCATACCACGACAGCAATGGATAATTCTTTTACTGTCAAAGCAGTTCGGTTGTGGAACGCGCTTCCTGTTGTGGTGAGGCAGGCGCAAACGCTGTCGTCATTTAAAAAACTGATTAAAGAGCACTACCTTTCCCTTTAAAGCAGACTTCACTATTACTTCTTTTTCATTAAATCATTTGGAAATTGTAGTATATTATAATTTATGTATGATTTTGTATTATTTATTTTTATGTATGTATGTATATATATTTATGTATGTATATATATGGATATGTATATGTATATTAGTAATTATGTTTAAGTAGTATTATTATTTAGCTTGAAGTAATTCTTTATTTGTTACACTGCCCTCTCTCCCTCTCCTTCATTTAAATCCATCCCATGGTTGTCTGTAAGATATTGCTGTTGAGCGATAAGACCGCCATTTGTACTTTGTTATTATTATTTCTGTTAAGCTATGTTCTTGTTAAGTTTGTGTACAATAAAGATTTAAATAAATAAATAAATAATTCTCGTGTAACACAGTTACTTTATGTAACTATCTCGAATTGCGAGCAATACAGCAGCACTGGGACCCTACTCACACCCTACTATATTCATCTATCATCACATACAATATCCACTATCCCTATACGAAAAATTCAATTTTTACCTATCTGTCACTACATTATTATTAATCTATAATTTCATTCAAAAATGGCGGTTGTCAAAACGACTCCGGTAATTAATTTCTTAAATTTAATTTCGTGCTTCTTTATTTCAATTATGGTTGATTTACCTATGGAATGAGACTCCATCTTTTCTTCCTATTATTCTGGAATGGTTTTTGCACGTTTTTAGCATGCAATACGGCATTTATGGACCAATTATAGTTATACCTAATTAGGTCCGTCTTCGCTGAAACGTCAGGGACGACTGACAGCCTAACGGTACATGTACTCTTGCGAATGTTCCAAACTATTTCGTCTTGATGTCCCCTCCAGTTGTGTAACTCAATGTTTGTAACCGACTCCTTAAGACGCGATTTTGACCCACTTTAAACGGACAGATTTCATTCAAATTTTGCACACCTGTCAAAGACCGATGACAATACATTAATTCGATTATATTATATGATTATCCTGATTAGATTCGCCAGGATTCATTAATTTCGTTCCGGATCCTTAGCATGAGAGTAAGAGAGAGGGCTAGTGCGCGAACTACGCATGCGCGTAGGGTAATTGCGTCTTGTTTCGTATACATACATAGATGTCGGCCTAAAACCTACCATCGACAGTTGATAAGACAGACATTTGAAAATAAGAAAAAACGCTCTTATAAATAAACCAAACTAAAAAGTAGAAAATAAATAATAGTTTAAAAAAATTAAAAAACACGCTTTATATAGAAAACCCAACTAAAAAATAGAAAATAAATTTTAATAATACTGAATTAAGGATAGTGTAAAAAATTAATAAGAATAAAATATTTTTTATTGTAAAAAAAGCGTGGGGTGCTTTTTAAGATATTATCAAAATGATAATCCTTCTACTTATATCTGTCGATAAAATAATTATATCTATTGAAAACATGCACCCACGCTTTTTTACAATAAAAAATATTTTATTCTTATTAATTTTTTACACTATCCGTAATTCAGTATTATTAAAATTTATTTTCTATTTTTAGTTGGGTTTTCTATATAAAGCGTGTTTTTTAGTTTTTTTTAACTATTTTTTTTTTAGTGCAATGCACGCGACGACACCTGATGACACGACGTGATGATAAGTGGGATGACCGCAGACCGCTCATGGACTGTATCAAAACCAAACAATACCATGAGTTACAAAGCAATTTGGCATGACACCACACTGCGGTCGCCATCCTGAGACATAAGATGTTAAGTCTCAATATGTCCAATAGTTACCCTGACTACAATTTCCAAACTAGAAAAATACAGTGCATTTATGCTTCTGTTTGGCCAGTAATTATAAAACAGCACTAAATGATTTTCGTACCTTTATTTATCCTTGTTTACAGTAGTTGTGCTGGTCGTTTTTTATATCCTAATTTAAAGCAGAAATAATAATTTATTAATTTGTTAATTACGTAGCAAGGTAGAGACCTAAAGACTAAACATCAAATCATTAGCGGACCAGTTCACATGTGGACGATTTGGACTGTGGAGTTTGTCTTATGATTCCGATGGTTTTCAGATGAGAACATATTTCACGAGCAGCGGGGGTATATCAACGGCGCCGCTGGTTTAGTGGTGGAAGGACAGTACCAATACACTGCGCCCGATGGAGAGGTACCTATCTATATATTAATACGTGATGCAAAAACTTTAGACCCCTTTTTACGAAAATTGCGCGGACGCAGGAGCATAAAATTTGGCACACTTATAGTTTATGTGTAGGAGAAGTGCAGAACGCTAATATTTTTCTATAATAATGCTTATAAAGTACATTAAATCAAAAAATAAAACATTACACACACTACCATGCATTTCACACACACATACATACACAAGTATTTGTACACGCATACATACTCTGGTGTCAAATTGTTTCTTTTTTTTGTTTTTTCTTTTTTTCTTTTTTGTGGCTACAAGCACTTTTCTGTGCTACGCCAATGACAAGTTGCGGATAGGTAGGGAAACGTGATTCAAGGAAAAAGGAATGTTCGGAAATCGGAATCAAGATAAGTCAGGCAAGTTGGTAAAATGGAGCAAATAAAAATAAATAAATGAAATAAAATTACAAGATAAGTTTCAATACAATAGATAAATAAAGACACATTATAATTTAATATTGTTATGTACAATAAATAAAGATATGGTTTTATATATTTTAACATTAAATATAAGTAAAGAAGAAATACATGTTGGGAAAGGAACCCGGAGGGATATAAGTTGACTAATAAAAGAGGAACGGTCATATCGAGGGCAGGAAAAGAATAAATGATTCAGATCACCCACTTCCTCACCACATTCGCAAGCACTACTGTCGATTATTCCGATTCTGGCAAGGTGAGCAGGCAAACAAACATGACCCAAGCGCATTCGTATTAAGCAACTGGTACTTCTCTTCCCAAGCGTTAATCCACAAAACCATGGTTTTCTAGGAATATCTGGCTGAATCTTTGAATATACTCGTCCTTTTGTTCGGTGACTGTCTTCCCAAGACTTAGCCCAAGACTCTCTGAGAAAAGTTAAGGGAAAAGCAGCTAGGTCATTCGAATAATTAATGTATGGATGTATATCGCCATCTGTAATAGCTTCGTTAGCTAAGCGGTCAGCTTTAACATTTCCCTTTACTCCAGAGTGACCAGGAATCCAAGACAGAACCACAAAAAAGCCTTTCGAATGGCATTCAAAAAGCTTTTCTCTTATTTGCATCACTACAGCATGGAAAGATTTGAACTTAAAAGGGAATTTTTTGATCGCTTGAAGAGCGCTGTATGAGTCAAATAAAATAACAGATTTATTAATTTTCATAAGAAGGATGTATTCCAAAGCTTTGTAAATTCCATAACATTCACCAGTGAAGACTGAAGTTTCCGGAGATAGTTTTATTTTTTGGATAATTTTATAGCGCGGGTGATATACTCCTACACCGCAACAACCTACAGAGTGTTTCGAAGAATCCGTAAAAATGTGGTGAAAATCGGGCCATTTATTATTTGCTGCTTCTAGGAATTTAGAATTTGCATCAGGATGGTCTTTAACAATACCCAAAGAATAATTAATATTAGGAGAGAATAGAAGGGCTTTTACATTAGTCATGAACAGGGGAAGGGACTCAGAACGAAATGTAGGGGATGAAAGACACAGAGATTTATGAAAACTTAATACTAAGCAAGGGGGTACTTTTCTTTTCCAATATGAAGAAGATTGAATGAGGTCAGAAAGAATTCTAAGTTTTGGAAATAAAGGATGATGAGAGAATTGAAGAGCCCTAAACAGAAATTTGTCTGAAAGAAACTGTCGTCTTAATTTCAGAGGAGGTTCTCCACACTCGACTTGAAGGGCATTAATTGGGGAGGATCTCATTGCGCCTGATATTAATCTGAGTGCTTTGTTTTGAATAGTATCCAATTTTTTAAATGATGCTAAGTTGCATGGTTCCAAAACAAATGTGCCATAATCTAAAATACTTCTAATTAATGCGTTATACAGGAGTCGCAATGAAACAGGATGAGCTCCCCACCACACTCCCGAAAGGCATCTTAATATATTTAAGTTCCGTTCACACTTCGTAACAACATATTCGCAGTGTGCGCTACCCGTAAGTCGCGAGTCAAGGATAACACCAAGGAATTTGACCTCATTCTTAACGGGAATGGGACAATTCTTGTATTTCACATCAATTACAGGGCTTATATGTTTTCTAGTAAATAATACTATTGAGCTTTTAGTGGGGGAAAGGTCTAAACCGTTTGAAGTCATCCAAGATGATAATAAGTCCATAGCTGCTGACATTTTGGAATTCATATTAGCAATCAAATTTCCTGAGGTATACAGCAGAAGGTCATCGGCATACTGAAGAATTTTAACAGAATCGTTTAAGGTGGCTTCCAGATCAGATGTATAAATATTGTAAAGTATAGGGCTCAGTACAGATCCTTGTGGTAGCCCTCTTGACACACGTCTGGATAACTTGGAATCATCACTTGAGCATATAGTAATGTATCTCTCAGATAATAAATTAGTAATAAAGTTCATCAGTATGCTAGGAACATTAAGGTCACGAAGTTTTTTGTTCAGAATTGAAGGAATTACGTTATCATAAGCCGAATTGATATCTAAAAATGATGCAATTACTGATTCATTTTGAGAAAATGCTATCCGAATATCAGATACAAATATACTAATGCTATCTATGGTGCTTTTTCCTTTACGGAATCCATATTGACTATCTGTTAATAAACGATTGCTCTCCAGATACCACTCCAAACGATTTTTAACCAAATGTTCTGCAATTTTAACTAGAACCGATGACAAGGCTATGGGTCTGTAAGATGAAACTTGGGATGGACTCTTGCCAGGTTTTAAAATAGGAATCACAATTTGTGATCTCTAGGACTTCGGTATGTTACCAGATAACATAACAGAATTAATAATGTTTAAAAAGTAGAGGAGGGCATCATCACTGAGATTACAAAGAAAAGAGTACGGAATGCCATCTTCACCTGGAGAAGAGTCCTTAACGTCACTCAATGCACCCTTGAGCTCAGACAGTAAAAATATGGAATTCAAAAAATTATCGGATTTTGGGACTATTACTTTGGAAATAAATTCAGGGACAGAAGGGGGAGCCAAATGGTCTAAAAAGTTATTGGTCAAAGTAGGAGAAAGAGTAACAATAGAGTTTTCCTTATAAGCTGATCTAAACCGTCTAATATTGCTCCAAACAATCGAAGGGCGTGTTTGTGGAGAAATGGTGGAACAAAAAGATTTCCATCCTTCAGTCTTTTTCTTTTGAAATAAGACTTTCGTCTTCTTAGAAACTTGTTGGTAATGCTGAAAGTTCTCCGTTGTCATATTTTGACAATATATTCTCTCAGCTTGTTTTCTGTTTTTTGCCGCTTCAGTGCACTCTTGATCCCACCAAGGTGGGGATGGAATCTTTGTACTCCTACACTTTTTAATAGGGAAAACCTCATCAGCAACGTCTGTTAAAAGTTTAACTAGAGCAGCTGCACATGTTGTTTCTTCTTCGTCTTGAATGTTTGGAAGATGACAAACTTTATCATCCAGACATTTTTTGTATTGATCCCAATTCGCATCCTTTAAATTATACTTCAAACGAGGCGATGGTTGAGTGGAAGGTTTATTATTACTTGGAAAGCCAATCACAGCAGGGAAGTGGTCACTTCCATAGGTAGAAGGTAGAATTTTCCAAGTAAGGGAAGAAGCTAGATTTGATGTGCTTAAAGTTAGGTCTATGGCGCTAAGACCTTCATTAGGGTTAGTACGGCGAGTAGGTAAACCAGAATTTAAAACACAGAGATTATGGATATCAATTAAATTTTGCAGATCTCTTCCACTTGTATTTGTGGACGAGCATCCCCAAGATTGATGATGGGAATTAAAATCTCCCAAAATCAAAAAAGGCTTAGGTAAGATAGAAATTATATTATCTATTTCCCGAAAAATTGACGGAGAAGGTCGAGGAATATATATTGAAATGAAACAGATATTATTTACTATTGCAGAAACTATAGAAAAATCATTGTGGTGAGATGGAAGGTCAAAATTGGAAAAATGAAGGGAATTTTTGATGAGTATAGCAACACCGCTATACCCGTCAGCTCTATCTTCGCGGAGACATGAATAACCAGGAATTTTAAAGGAAAACTCCGGTCTTAGCCATGTCTCAGAAAGAGCTATAATGCTGGGTTCAAATTTATTTATCAAGTATATTAAGTCGCATTTATTTTTTATTATACTTCTGCAGTTCCACTGCAAGACTTTGGTTATCTGAGCCATTGTTGTTTAAAATATGTGAAATCTTTTCTAGTAAAGGGGCAACGTTGGACGGTGAAATCGAGTGGGACAATGATGCAATTAGTGCAACAATTATGTCAGATATTGGTTGTGAGTGTTGTGTTTCTGTCAAATTGCTATTTTCTGTAACTGTTTTTAATTTTAAAGCACATCCATCAGAGTAGGAAGGGTTATAATCTTGCACCAGAGCTTGGTGAGCATCACGATCGTAACCCTTTCCTAGTTTCGGCGGAGAACGGGGCTTATGGAAAATGGTTTTTGTATACGATTTATTTTGTTGTGGCATTTAAACTTGTCGTACGAGGCAATTTTACAGAATCAGCATAAGATTTAGTTATTGGCGGATGAATTTTAGACGATTCAGCATATGAGACACAGTTTTGTGCCATATATTTTTTAATATTAAATTGTCTACTTGCTTCAGGGCAAAACTTGCTTGTGGCAACATGGCGACCACCACATAAACAACAATAACTTGCATCATTGTCCAAATCACAAGATGCACCCGTATGGTCTTGACCACATTTGTAGCACCTTGGTTTCGATCTACATGTTGTTTTGGTATGTCCATATCTACAGCAATTGTAACATTGGATGAATGATAAATGTATAAGTCGACTGGTAAGGAATTAAAGCACATAAATACCCTAGTAGGAAGGACCTGCCCGTCAAACGTTAAAACAACTGTCTGTGATGGCTTCCAAACAACAGAACCATCAACTGTAGTTTTATAATTTAGTCGTCTGACTTTAACAATTTGCCCACAGCCTAAGGGAACGCTTATATTATCTTTAACATCCTCTAAGGACATGTCTGCTGGGACACCCCGTACAAGCCCCATACGAGTTATGTGAAAAGTAGGGATAAAAGCTTCATAGCCCTGATATGTTAAAGCTGTATGTTGCAGAAAAGAATTTGCTGAATTAAAGTTGGAAAATGCCATGGATACTTTATTACGACCAACGCGTTTTACACTGCCTTGTATTACATCCTTTATATTAAATTTATGTAAGAATCGTCCAAAGCATATAGGACGGAGGTTCGTATCTTGGTTATCTCCAGTACTTTTTTTAATAATATGAACAACAAAAGGTGAAATATCTGTACTATTATACTCATTTCTTCCAGGTTTAATGGAAGCAATAGGAAGGGTTGCGCTAACTGGTGGTGGCAGTACTTGCGATTGTGGCGATTCTGTGGGAGACGCGTTTTCATCACTATCCACACAAGTGCAACCAGTTTTGGATGGATCAGCAGCCATTTGATTTTTACGTTTTTTTTTAAACAAGTTTTACAAACTCTGTGTAATCTGGTTCGTTTTCGTTTATTTAAATTGGACACAGAGCTATCTGTGTCCATGCTGGATGCCGTCTCCACGGTAACGAATTGCGATGGCAAAGGGACATTGTCCCCAGGGTCTGGAGGTTCCTTCATTGTCCTTGTATGTGTAAGAAATTTTGAAAAACTTACCTAGACTAAATTTGCATACACACTATTATTATTAAATAAAATAAAAGGATAAATATCTACAATTTACAACTTATCTGACTATTTTATATACAAAATTATTTTAAAAATTCAATATGTGGAAAAAAAAAACACCCGCCACGCTCAAACGTTTCCCGCGCTTTTCAATTGTTTCTTTTCTTTTTCATTTTGTTCTTCTGACATAGACATATAAAAAAAAAGGTTTTATTAGCCTCATTTAATATAAAAAAAGATTTTAATAATAATGCATAAAAAGTACATTAAATCAATAAATAAAACATTACACAAACCAGCATGCATCTGACACACGCATACACAAGTATTTGTACATACTCTTTGGTCTAATTGTTTTTTTTTTTTTTGTTTATTATAGACATAGTTGACATGTCAAACAGAAAGTTTTATTTGACGAATACTACACTTTCGACTTGGCAGCATGGTCTTGGATCTTAGCCGGTTCCTCACGGAACGAAAAGAACAAAAAAAAAAAAAAAATTGACGAATACTACGTGAAATACTGAGCGCTTATACCAATTGTGTAGTAGTAAGATACATTTAAATGTACACGGACTATCTTTAAATATATTGTTCTGATTGTGTGATGCCTATGTCAGAGGCATGCGTACACAAACTTTCAGCTTTTATAAAATTACGAAGGTCTGGCGGCCACGGGCTCTTGATCTATAACTTATTTCGTCTAACAATACCAAAACAATTAGCGAATAACAGGCCGGAAACGATTTGTTTTTCGCACGCCAAAATGATAGCGGAAGAATGGTCGATATGCAAATATGTTAAATATTTTACACAATTTAAAATATCAGTGCTGGGTAAATAAATGTGATAATTGGACGGCCTCGTTGCCTAAGTCTAGATCCATTGCAAGATTTGTTTATGTGACCAATCAATATTGTCTCTGATATAATAATTGTTTAGTCTCTGGTAGTTACACCAATGAATCACGGTATAAAATACGTATTGTATCCATGAACTGCATAGCTGACATCCTACGTATTAATGATTTAAGAAACTAATAATGAAATAAGACGTCGATGGATAATTCCGATCAATATTGGTTAACTAACAACGGTTTTTGGTTCTTTTACCAATATGTTTCTTATATTGGTAAAATAAATTTTCTCTTATTATGGATAGATTAAAAGGTGCAGTTGTTAAGATGTTACGGCGGCTGTATAACGAGAAGTCGTGAGTTTGATTTTAGTACTAATGGCTTACACAATTTTATGATATTTATTCAATACTGATTCTTTAGGCCGATGTCTCGTAATTTCAGATACTCACGACCCATGACTCGTATCTTAGTGTGAGGTCAGAACCTTTTTGAAGAATTGTTTGGGATCTCGGTGTTGTGAGACCAAAAATTATCTCATAACTAGCTGACCCGGCCACGCTTCGCTTTGCCTTGGTTATCATAGGATTCATATTATATTCAATTATTTAGCATAATAACTTGAAACCTTGTATGCCTACACTTGACGTAGCTATCCTATTGTCCTGCTAAATCACGTCTTAACCCGTCTGTTCAGACTCTTCTCGATCCGTCCCGTCCTTTCTCTTCATTATCCATTCCGTCTTATACCGTGCATTTACACTTCGTCCTATCAAATCTGCCAGCTATCCCAGTTCTCTCCCGTACCTCCCACTCTATTATATCCCGTCTCTCCATATCCAAATAGTGTGCCTTATGAATATTTGACATTAAAAAATTTAGTGATTCTGATTATCCATGCAATATTCCATCCCTTATTTCACACCCACAATGCTGCTTTTCCAAAAATATTGCAAGTAATATTTAGGTAAAATATAACCTTTCTCACTAAGAGACGATACATTAATTTCTATCAGTGAATTATAGCGAAGGAAAGGCTACTGTAAAAATTCGTGATAAAGTGACATTCGATCTTGAAAAGAAGTAAATATAACTTTTTACGTGTGCAAATTATTTATTTAATTGTCTCTATTTATGTAGCTTGATATATTCTCCTTAGTTCACACAAAATACATTATTGAACGCATTATTTGACAACCAATTTAAACGTCAATCCGTTTAATTAATGTCATTAATTTACATCTTTAAAATATAAAATATGCCATTAATCGAATATTGTGGATATATGTTGTCGATTCGAAACCTTTATTTAAATACGTTCTATAATTTGAGGGAAGAGTTTACCGTATCGACGGGATGAACATTAAATGTTTGACAGTTACGAACCCATGAACATTTTGTATGAGAAAATGTTAATAAGCTAATAGAAACTCGGGAAACCGGGAACGTGATAAAAAGTATCCTATGTCCTTCTCCTGGCTCTAAACTACCTCCCCACCAATTTTCAGCCAAGTCAGTTCAGCCGTTCTAGAGTTATAAGTAGTGTAACTAACACATCGATATCAATGTTACACTCAGTTACACTAGATAAGACGTTCTTTGTAACAAATGTGTCCCACCCAAGTGCGGTGCATGCACCGCACACGAATCAGTCTGCCGCGTGGCGGCCGCGCAATAATACGCCTCTTTGTTTATATTTATAAGTAATTTATTTTGAATTTTCCCCGTCAAACCGACAGCGAAATTTTCTGAAGTTACAATATAATTAAAGAATACAACGTAGGTGATATAATATTGAAGAATGATGCCGACAATACAGATCTTTTATTTATTAATGGATTAAATATATTTTAGAGCTCGTTAAAATACAAGGTGAGCTCCTTAATCGTATATCTCATTTCCGCGCATAAAAATTGCCCGTCGAGTGAGAGAGACGAACTATATAAGATATAGATTATTCAAGGGACATTCATATCAGAGGACCAAATAGGCATAAACTATTCGAATACATTACAAATACAAATATGCTGGAAGAATGTAGTTGCAAATTGATTTTAGTATTTTATTTTAATCATATGTTGTTAATTAATAACTCAAAATATGTGTGTTGTATGTATGTTTTGAAACAGTGGATAGTATTTAGACCCCATTTCTTAATATGAATTACTTAATGGACTATTCGAACCCATTGTTATTGAAGACTAATATCATTTAAAATTGTTTTATATTCTTCCGCGTCGGTTACGAAAAAAGGAGATCTCTATAATATTTGTCTAGAATTATTGGAATGGATATAAGTGGCTACCATGAGAACATACCTATATTTATTCAATTCATTTTCGATACGAAGATTTCAGATATTCCAAATGCGGTAGTCATTTTTGTAAACTTCTGGTGTACCTTTCCTATTGTCTATTAGTCTCGAAAAAAGTTTATCAGCTTGTTAAAAATTCAAAAATGTTATTATTATAAATGTCAGACTGATTGTACACTGATTGACGGCTTGACAGACTTGTACACTTGTAAGAGTATTTAATTTCATTTACATCATTTCCATGAATTATTCACGTAAATAAAAAAAACATTACAAATATATTATTGCTATGGCGGTATTTATACTTACGCAGTATCTTAGGCAAAGCTATTATTGACATTAACTGTCTTGTCTGTCTAATAATCTTTGATCATAATTTGTAATATTCAAGTAAACGTACTAGATGTCGCTACTGAGCTTTTGACAAATACGGGACAAATAGTTTCTATGACGCGCCTCGTCTATCGGTAGAATATAAGTCAATGAACTAACACGACTTTATTTTATATATATAGATTTCTGACTCAAAACATCACAGACACACAAGTTCCATATTATTACTGTTCGTTATATACAGGGTATATCAAGACTGCTACCGAAAACGAAGCCGGGTGGTAGTTTAAGCGACTTCAGACACAATGTAACAGAAAAAGTTGCAAAAAAAAGCGACAATTTTTTTTTTGTTATTTTTTTCCTATGGCCATATTTGGGTGGTAAATACATTTTTTCCTAAAATAATAGTATATACCCTTTTATTTATAAATACTCTAAGGTATAAAAGAGTTTAAATTATTATTTTAGCAAAAACTATGGAGTTACCACCCAAAAATGACGATATTTAAAAAATCATAAAAAAAATTGTCGCGTTTCTATGCGAAATTTTTAATTGCATTGTGTTTGTAGCCACTAAAACTACCACCCGGCTTCGTTTTCGGTAGCAGTCTTGAGATACCCGGTATATCGTCGGTGATACTGCAATACCGCGTAAGCCACAGGTGCTAATAGCGCGTAACTGATGGGTGACAAATTTTACAGGAGAGCGAAAAAACTGAATATATATTTATCGTTATTACATCTTCGGCTGATTGAACTAGAAACTAATTGTAAATTGATGTACTTTAGCTATCAATATGATCCATTAGTAAGAAAACCTCATAGACGATTAATAAATTCACTTTCGCGGTATTGAATCATCGTAAATGAATTGTTGTTGAGCATTTTCACTATTTACGCTTATTTGTAAGAGGGATAAAATAAAAGATTGGGTATTCAAAAATATTATTTTTATGCGTCTTTGAACACGATATCAGTCTCATATATTTCAAAATAAGTAAAAATATTATTAACTTTAGATGTAAGCAGTTTTAAACTGCCTACAATAACTATAGAAACATCAAAAACATAAAATAAACATTTAGAAACAAAAAGTGTACCTACTAAATAAGTAACTTAATAAGTAGATACATAGAAGACAACAAAAACATAATTCTAACAAAGTTTAGAAAAATATAAGTTCTACATACTACGTAGTAGTAGTAAGTAATGAAATCTTACATTTGGAAATACTCTTATTTAAAAAACATCTAACGAAGTTTTGGTAATAATTAAGTAGATACTTAAACTAATGAGATCTTAAATCTTGATATAGGAACTTATTTTTTTTAGAGGGTAAATCATCGTAAAATTGATGGCAATCACGAGGAATAACAGTCTTTAATTGTTGCAAATGCTCATATTTACTTTCCAGTATAGGCAATCTAGACTCATAAAGCCTTGGTACGTTGCTTATCAATGTAGAAATATTCTTTGGTCTTCGAGGTAGTGGAGTAAATTCACTTTCGAAGTGCTTTTTAAACTCAATAGTCCCATTAGGATTATATTTCAAAACTCACAAGTCCACAACACAATCATCGCCAGAAACACGCCCAGGGCGTATAGAGTCGTAAACTTGGTACTCTTTAACACTGTAGTCTTTGAAGAAGGTATGATCGGGTTGTTCGACTTTGTAAGGAAAAGGATTCTTTCGAGCAACTTTGGCAATAGTTGCATATTGCGATGGCAGGAAAATCTCGACATTTTTGAGTTTTCTCTCAATAAGTGAATGCACCGAATCCACCTCCATTTGGGTGTGGCCCTTCTCCAGATACTTCTGTGTAATGGTAACTTTCTTATCCATCGCTAATCTCAGGAGAGCGTTAGAAACAATACTGTTCCTATTCTGCGCAGTACAACCATCCGTCCATATAATTACATCCTTAAGATTATCTTGTAACAATTTTGTTATATAATCTACAAAGAACGACGCATATGTGGTAGCTTTCAGATCACAGGCGGTCTCGTCGAACCAATAACAGGTAACATCGTTAGTACCAATGTTAAAAACTGTGAAATTATGCATCATCCCTTGTTTTGCAATTTCTTTATCTTTAGTCTTTTCAGCCCGAGCTAAATTTTTCAATTCGACGTGACGCTGATAATCTTCTTCGGAAACATTACCCACTGCATACGAACTACAATAATCACAGGCATCTTTTTTTGGCTGAAAAAGAGCTATATTTTCCTCGCTTAATATGTCAAAAAAGAGTTTTCTCGAAGCTTGTGGCTTGGCTTCTGACGACGAATATTCAACGTATAGCTTGTACAATTGTGCTTTCGATTGTATTATCGGTTCTACATACTGTTTCGTGGTTGATTGGCGACAATAATGTGAGGGTAATTTGGGTAATAAAGATAAATAGCATTTGACAGAATCTCGTTTAGAATTATGCGAAATCGGAGCCGGGTTCGAATTAACCGAATTCACAAGGGTCTTATCACCAAGCCAGTAGCGAACAGTCCACTCTTTTATGCCTAAGGTCGCCAGAAATGTCTTTAAACAAACTCTTTCCTTTTTGCCATCTATTTGTAAATAATATAATTTAGTATCTGATCGTCTAGAATTGCCTTCAATAGTCTTCCTTTTAACGTGTTCCGTGTCAATCATTGATCTTACATACATTTTTTTCTCAAACCATGTCATGCTCCAAAAACGATTGAAAACGTCCTTTCTAATGTCTTCAGATAGGTTTGGGCAAAAAAAAAATTTTGCTGCGAATACAAAATGCTGACATACACTTAGAGCCCATAGATCTTTCAGGTTTCGGCTCTTTCTGATGGTACTTATTACCTACTTTCTTAAATCCAAGATAAGCTTTTCCTAACATTCTATCCTTCTTGTTTAGTTGTCTTTTCCAGGTTTCAGAGTCAGCTTTACGTTTTCTTTTCCTTGAGTCTCTTCCAGCTTCTGGTTCCAAATTTCTTTCTGGAAACTATTCAGGATCATTAGATTCCATAGGTTCTATGTTAGTAATATCAGATAACGGCACGTAGTCTGGATCGGTGGTGGAGTCATCGGGAGAAAAATGTACGATGGTTTCTTGAGCAACAGGCGGGACATCAGTGGACGAAGTGCTAGGATTTTCAAGGTGAATTTGCATAACTGTTTCTTCTGCAACATTCGGGATAATATTGGATGAAGAACTGGGATCGTAATGAGTAAAATCTGTAGCCACTTCTTCAGTGAATATTGGCACAAAAGTAGATGAAGTACTAGTATAGTCTGGAGGTAAAACAACAAACGTTTGTTCTGTATGTACATCTGGAATGGCAGTGAATGAAGCCTGACTGGGAGATATGGGAAAACATGTTGTTAACGTATCGCAATTAGCTATATCCTCATCAACATCTGTTAAGTTTTTGGGTAACTCATGAATTTTTTGAGGTATATTATGATAGGTATATATGGTTGGATTTTGAGAACGATTTTTGTCTAAAACACTCTGCCTTTTACGAAGAAGTTCTTGCCGTCGTTTTTGGAGATCCCTCAATGTTGTGACCTTCATACCATCATCATTTATCTCTTCCATAATTTTTTTTTACCTAAACAGAAGAAAAATGAGTTACAATGAGAGTGTTAAATCCGCGTAAGTAGGCAAATCATTATGCAAAGAGAATGTTAAAATACCGCGTAACTACCATAACAAAAATATTAACATTTTTAATATTCAATAAGATAAGTTTTAAATCAACTAATGCTTTCAAATTGTACCTAAGGTATTAAAAAATCAAAGTTTAACATTTACTTACCGTTTGATCCCAAAATATCAATGAAAATCACTTATATTACGGAGGCACAAACAACGACCACACGCTCCAAGTAATGCTGTGTAGATACGCGGTATTGAGGATAAAATCGTCAGTCCACAACTCACGCGGTTTCGACAAGTGTAGTTTGAAGCGATTTGATTGGTTATAGCGCTCGCGTTGTTACACGGAACGATGCCAATCGCTGTCTAGAATTCATAGGCGCGAAATTTCAATTTTGATTTTTTCGTACTTCCGCGGTATTTGCAATTGTTACTTACGCGGTATTGCAGTATCACCGACGATATACGTATTTGTCTCGTTTCAGGTAATCAACGTGCTGTACCGAGGTGATGAGAACGGGTTCCACGCGGAGGGTGCGCACATACCAACCCCCCCGCCCATCCCCCCCGCGATACAGAGGGCGCTCGACTACCTCGCCACCAAACCACCCCCCACGGAAAATGACTACCGAAAATAAGCGGGCTTAAATTCCGAGAGCATTGAGATGGCGGGAAAAATATCTTTATAAAATTACCACGAATATTTAATAGATACAAACCTAATTGGTACTTACATATTGTTCTACTATGTTGGTTGATAGTTTTACTCATAAATATAGAAGGAGAGAAATGGATTTGTTCATCAATCAATAACCTTAGAGTATTTATAATAAAGAGGGAGCGCTGTCGTGCATTTGCGTCTTCAAAAACGTACATATTTTCTTGTTCGTAATGTTGGTAACGCTCCATTAATTGTGAAAATGGAATTAATTATTATCAATAAATTGTTATAAATTCACTTGATAACCGAAAGCATATTTAGGTATTATCCTTTTAAAACGAGTTTGAGTGGAATTAAATAGGCCTAAACTACTTTTTTATTTCCAAGTAATTCGTGCATGTTGGACAACTTGTCAAATATCAGCCAATAGGAGAGCAGAAAAAGGTGGCCCGGCACCACCATTTTTATCTACGTTTTTGAAGTACCAGCCCAGTACATTGTAAATACTTTAAGATTATATTATTATTATCTACTTTTAAGTTTAACCTTTTTGTTACTTTAAATAAAACTTTCAGAAAAGTGTATATAAATTTATTATTTACAATATACAAAACCTGTATGAAGAACAGTCAAAATTCAAAAAAATGATACAACACACATAGTTGCCTTTCAAAAAGTTAATCGAATTTATAGATATAAAAATGGATTGATAGCCTCCACTCTTTAAAAGAGACAAAGATATAAAGCGGCCAGTGCCTGTCTCTTTTTCGCAGGTTAATTTATATATTACATAAATCCATTCTTATTAATTACAATTTTAAAGCCGACAGTTTTGTTGAAGATTAAAAAGTTTGCAAAATTCGTCCAACTCAAAAGAGTAGGTATCTATTATTGGATTGTGCAAAATTTTTAATATCTTATATCATAACAGTCAATATGTACCTGTTTCATAGTATAACATTTTTGCATTTATAGAAAAACTCAAATGCACAACCAAAATTATATTCTTTTTTATATATTCCTATTTTTCTAACAGTTTAAAATATAATTTTCGTGGAAAATATGACAAAGATTATATTCCTCTTGAAACAAAAGTAGCACAAAATATTGCACACCGTAATTGAACAAAAATATTCCCAGTTATTTTGGTATTGTTACACAAATTGAAAGACTTTAACAAGTAAACATTACTTTGGTAACTGATCTATGTTGCTATATACTCCATATAATATTTAAGTTCCTGTAGCCTTCAAAAGACAATAGTCTTTATATTAAAAAGAAATAAATAATATATGAAAACATTTACGTATAATATTTTGGCCATGATCAGTCCATAGTACTTATCAATATTGCTGTTAAAAGTGAGATGAAAACTTAGTTCAACAATACGACGAAATTTTTACATCTAATAATGATTTTTAAAACTTTAATATACCACCTTCAACACAATTACATGCAAATCATAGTAATACGTTCATAATAAGCTTCTGAAAGAATTACAAAACTTTTTGCTTTTTTAAAACAAACGACCCGCTATACAGGGTATATCAAGACTGCTACCGAAAACGAAGCCGGGTAGTAGTTTAAGCGACTTCAGACACAATGCAACAGAAAAAGTTGAAAACAAAAGCGACAAATTTTTTTTGTAATTTTTTTGCTATGACCATATTTGGGTGGTAAATACATTTTTTTCCTAAAATAATAGTGTATACCCTTTTATTTATAAATAATCTAAGGTATAAAAGAGTTTAAATTATTATTTTAGCAAAAACTATGGATTTATCACCTAAAAATGACGATATTTAAAAAATCTTAAAAATAATTGTCGCGTTTCTTTGCGAAATTTTTAGTTGCATTGTGTTTGTAGTCACTAAAACTACCAGCCGGCTTCGTTTTCGGTAGCAGTCTTGAGATACCCAGTATAAGTGACCTTATAATTAAACATTCAAATCGAAATAAATTGACCTTAAGTCAAGACAATAAGGTTTTAAATGAATATAACAAAAATAAATGAACTTGTTATTGATTTCATAAACATTCCTTTAAATTCCTAAACATGCAAAGTGCATTGAGATAAATATTAAGATCGTTCCACAAGCTTATTTGGGTCATAATAGTACCAGTATGCAGAGTAATTATAAGTTTTTTTTTAACAAATTCTAATCAACTCAGAACGTGTAGAATAAACTGCAGTAAAAATATACGGACATAATTTTTTAATTATTACATCAAAAAACGTAGTTTTACATTCCAACATTGAGGTATTACAATTGTGCGGATAAAGACAAACCTTATACATTGACAATTTAAACCCATTTTAATTATCGTAGTTTTTTTTATTGCTATGAATTGCGAGTCGAGCATGACATTCGCCTGATGGTAAGCGTAGTAGCAGTAGTAAAACCAAACAACGCCTTGAATTATATTTATCTATATACAGGGTATATCAAGACTGCTACCGAAAACGAAGCCGGGTAGTAGTTTAAGCGACTTCAGACACAATGCAACAGAAAAAGTTGCAAAAAAAAGCGTCAATTTTTTTTTTGTTATTTTTTTATTATGGCCCTATTTGGATGGTAAATACATTTTTTCCTAAAGTAATAGTGTATAACCTTTTATTTATTAGTAATCTAAGGTATAAAAGAGTTTACATTATTATTTTAGCAAAAACTATGGATTTACCACTCAAAAATGACGATATTTAAAAAATCATAAAAAATAATTGTCGCGTTTCTATGCGAAATTTTTAGTTGCATTGTGTTTGTAGTCACTAAAACTACCACCCGGCTTCGTTTTCGGTAGCAGTCTTGAGATACCCGGTATATACCGGCACAGATACCCTGTATACAGGGTATATCAAGACTGCTACCGAAAACGAAGCCGGGTGGTAGTTTTAGTGGCTACAAACACAATGCAATTAAAAATTTCGCATAGAAACGCGACAATTATTTTTTATGATTTTTTAAATATCGTCATTTTTGGGTGGTAAATCCATAGTTTTAGCTAAAGTAATAATTTAAACATTTTTATACCTTAGATTAGTTATAAATAAAAGGGTATACACTATTATTTTAGGAAAAAATGTATTTACCACCCAAATGTGGCCATAGGAAAAAAATAACAAAAAAAAAATTGACGCTTTTTTTGCAACTTTTTCTGTTGCATTGTGTCTGAAGTAGCTTAAACTACCACCCGGCTTCGTTTTCGGTAGCAGTCTTGATATACCCTGTATATATAGATTATAATATATATATATATTATGAATTATAAAGCAAGTGGAATACCAATCTACTGCACTCGCCATCCTGAGACATAAGATGTTGAGCGTCAATATGTCCAGTAGTTACTCTGGCTACAATGTCCTTCAATCCGAAACACAACAGTGAATTTACACTGTTGTTTGGTGGGAGAAATAGACATTGCGGTGGTACCAATCTAGGCGACCTCACATATGAGAGACCTACCAGTAAAAATGTTTTGTTTTCTTCGCTCGAACTGAATTCAAAATTAGTGCGAAAAGGACAAAATATTCGATTATTAAAATAGGTTTTAAACTGTCTAGTGTATATTTTATTTAATATCTAATGGTTTCTGTAAGCTGCTAGATCCAACTGCTAATTTTTTTTAAATTTTTATGGATTGTAATTTAAATATAAATTCAAATTAATTAATCTAATATCAATCTTTTAATATTTCGTAGTAATAAACAACTAATTAGGCAAATAATATGGCATGAATTAAAGATTTTTTTAAAATATTAACGGCCTCATTCAAAGAAAGTTTATAAACCAATTTTATAGTTACTTAGTTCCTATAGATAAAACAGGTTTATAAATTGTATGAATAAAGCTCTAAAAATAAATTGCCATATTGACCAAATATCCTTGATCAAACGACTGACTCTTCCATTCCATTAATCAACATGGCAAAACCCCTCCCCTTTTCATATTAATTACACATTTATAAAACAATTAAAATATACAACTCTAGTTAAAACTAAATATAACCGTACAGTCCAAATTTCTGTGTTATCACAGATTAAATAATAATTTACCAATGAGGTATTTCACAACATTCCCTAACTTTGAATGTTTAAAGCTTCGATCAAATATACACTAGATACACAGTTTCCTGTAAATGTTCTGTTAAAAAGTGGCACCGATGCATTGAAACAAAAAAAGTAAACAAAAAGATCACATATCCAAATATATTAACACAAATTCCAGCTTATTCCTGAAGCTTAAAGTACATTTCACATAATATTGTGTAAAGTTCTGCGACGTTTTAGAAGCAACGGTCGGTGCGTGACTGAAGGCCGAAGAGTGTTAAGCTAAGCACTCATGTTGTATCTAGTGTATATTTGATCGAATGGTTAAAGTGTTAGACCACCACGCTGGCTTAGTAAATAATGCGGGTTGGTGAACTAAAGTTCTTCCCAACCTGATCCCTGATCCATGAATTTTCGCGAGGTTTCTCATCATGTCTTTTTGGCCGCTGTGTTTCGGCTAGTATTTATAACACATGCCTGACATATTAAATCTTTCACGAATTTCACATATTATTTTATTAATAATATTTTACTCTGCCATGATGGTCTAGTAGAATCGAATTAAATCTACTGATTCAAACATGGTAATACTTTTCGATACTTCCTATATAATTTTCAAAAGAATATATTTTATTTATTTTATTAAGGGTAGGAAATCACTACAATTTCTTCCTACAATAAAAAAATACTTTAGGAGGTCTATGCTCAATATTATTATATTTTTTATTGATATTTATGGTGAGACGAGCATGCCGTTTGCCTGATGGTAAGGGACACGATCGCTTAGATACAATAGCAAAACCAAACAACACCAAGAATTTCAAAGCAATGCTTGGCATTCCACTATGCGCGCCATCGTAAGAACTAAGATGTTAAATCTCAACATGTCGAGTAGTTACAATGTCCTTCAAACCGGAACACAACAGTGCATTTACACTGCTGTTTGGCGGGAGAAATAGACATTGCGGTGGTACCTATTAGAGTTCCTTTATCTAAAGTTATGGTATGTGTGGTCAAATACCTCGTCGATAATACAAACATCGCCTCGATGGCCATTCAATACTCCATATTCTATAATATGAGGTAATTCATTACGTCTCACAAATAAAATAACACACATATTCATAACTTTTAAATGAACGGGTCCTAACTCTGGATTTGAAGCCACCTGTATAATGTTACACCACCGGTTCGTTTCCGGGGCCAGGTATATGGTTACTTTTTGAAAAATTGGGATTTTTTCCCATTACGTCCAAGTTACGTATTTTGTACTAAGAGGATAAGTACATATGTGTGTATGAGTGTATTGATAATATAAAATCATATACAGAGTGTTTCGTTAATATTATGAGATTTGGCTATGTCGAACATACATTTAAAAAAACATTATTACAAATATACATACCAAGTAACATATAGCACCTTAATTCAGAGTGATTCGTTAAGAAAGTATTATTATTAATTATCAAAACACACACAGTATATAAAAAACAAACACAAAATATTGCACAATCTTGTTAGACAAAATAACGAAACACCCTTTATAAATCATTCGTTAAAATAATACGTATATGTAAACTATAATGCAGGCTTACGTCGGCAGCTGCGGTCGCTATGCCGGCCTGGGTATTCTTCTATTATCTTCTTCTATTTCTATTCTTCTACTACCAGGTATCCTAGGTTGTAGGCTATCTATCTTTGTTGAGCGGCATCACGGTCTCTTGATATATGGTGTTGTTATGTTCTTGGAGCATTTTCTCTCCTTCTTCTACTATCTCTTGCGGCTCTTCTTTTGGTTCTGTGGAATAGATTTCTGTAACTGTATCATTCCTTATACGTCCTACTGTAGGGCATGGGCCTTCTCTATCATTGAGAGTACGACAGAGAGGGGTTAGGCCATATAGTCATATACACTGATATAGTGCAGGTTGATGCATTTACAATATTATTTCACCACGAGCTTAAATGATGATGAAATGTTCAAAAAGAGGCATTATCACAGAAAGGAATATTCTTATCGCTGAAACCTTCAAATAGTTGTGTTATATCTTAAATATAACGAACTTAATAACATCGGTTCAAACGTTTAGGAGCTACTATGACAAAATACAGGGTATATCAAGACTGCTACCGAAAACGAAGCCGGGTGGTAGTTTCAGTGACTACAAACACAATGCAACGAAAGTTTAAAATATCTTCGTATTTCGGTGGTAAATCCATAGTTTTTGTTAAATTAATAATTTAAATCCTTGCGCACCACCGCTTGTTTAAAAACACACACTACACACTAATATTTTAGAAAAAAATACCAACGAAATACGATGATAGAAAAAAATACCAGAAAAAATATTCGTCGCATTTTGCAACATTTTTTGTAGCATTATGTCTGAAGACACTAAATCTACCCTGCTTTGTTTTCGGTACGACTCTTGATATGTCCTGTAAACACATACATGCACAGATTTACATGTAAGATTTATAGCGTATATTTATTGTGTCTGAAGCCACTAAAACTACCACCTGGCTTCGTTTTCGGTAGCAGTCTTGATATACCCGGTATATTTTCTATAGTTAGTATAGTGTGTAGTGTTGACAACTCACCAGGTTTATCCATGTATTTGTAGAGCGCCCAGTGCGCGGCGGCCGCGACGCCCGCCACGCCGGCGAGCAGCTGGAACGAGCGCCGCCCCCCCACGCAGCTGTACAGCTGCCCACCCACCAGAGAACCCAGCGCGAACCCTGCACGCGACATACATACATATATACATACAACAACTTATTATTGTAACCAGAACAAGGGAAATGTAATCAATATTTAAAAAAAACCCGGCCAATTGCTACTCGCTCTCGCACACGTTGGAATCCGTACCATCATCTATAAAATAAACCCTAAAAATCACTTTTGTTCCTGTTTAACATCGTGTTAAAATTTGCTTAAAAATTACGTTTGTTGAATGGGAGCCCCCCTTTAATATTGTATTGTTTTTTATTTAGTTATTTATTTTGAAGGGTAACATACAACAACAACCGTTTTTAGCTTTTAGGTGTATGTATGTATCAGCCCATATACGTCCCACTGCAGGGCACGGGCCTACTCTACAATCGAGAGAACGATTGAGAGTGGTTAGGCCATATAGTCCAGCTTTTAGGTACGGAACCTTAAAAAAACAACAATAGGGATGTTAATGGGAATATGCATGTTATTTTTTTATATTTCTAATCAATTCTGTATGTTATTACATTATCGGAAAAGTCTTTGAAAATATCAATCAAAAAAGTACAAAAAAATAATCAAAACTGCTATCAGTTTCGAAGCATTTAAACGCCATGTTGGCGCGAACTCGCTGTGACGTCAAAGGTCACGATATGAACAACGTAGTATTTGGATTAGGTTTCTTTGATGAATTGCTACAGAACTATATTTCGTGACAAAATAATCCATTTTATTTAATAGTATAAAGAAAGCACAAAATAACCCATAAACAAACGTAAAACAACAAGCTAAAACTTCATAAGAACGCAACCATTATCGTCACTTTCCTTTTCAAGCAATAGATCGCGTTTCGGAAAAAATGCGCGGCAAATTTGAAATGACATTTTTTAAGTATTTTTTTACCGATTTAGAGTTGATTAATTTAAAAAATATGTTTAAGGTATATTTCTATATTAATAAAGATTACAAAAAAAATATTTTGACTTATTTTGATGTCTGGTGCATATTCTCTATTGTATTACAATGGTTAAATTACAATCATTCACCCAACAGTCACATAGTACTGACCCCACACGAGTCCCGGTGCGGGACTCGAACCCGCGGCTTTTCGTTTCACAGCCGTCGGCTAACCAACTGCGCCACGGAGGCTATCATACAATACTTACGACCAAATCCAAAACTATGACTAATAACGAAAATTGTTTAAAAGTTACAGATCCGATTTTCATGAAAAACTTAAACATAATTGCATACTTTTTTTTTAGTCCATCCATCCGCCTAGCGAGATATCGAGCCCGATGATTTCGAAAATAGTAAACACTTGTCGATTTATCACACATACGGTAATGTTGCTAATATTGATAAAATTGTGGAAAGTAATGGCGTATAGCAAGCCATGGGATAAGGTAATGAGTGTATACTGACCGACACCGTCGTCCATGCCGGCGACGATGCCCTGCACGGTGGCGGAGTACCCGGGGGGCGCCACCTGCGCCGCGTAGCCCACGATCGTCGCGTAGCACAGCGCGTACGTGGGGCCCTGCGTCAGGCCCTGCCACATACACCACAATACTTTGTGAACGATCATAAATATACTCCATTCAGTAAGTCTACGCACGCACGCAATCACGGACGCATTTGGAAAACATCCAACCCGTTTCTGACTTATGACCATTTAAATTTTTAGTATTATGAGTTATCACCAGTTTATAAACCAATTGGAAGGGGTAAAGTTAAACATTTTAACATATACGTATTTTTTCGTTTCGTCGTTAATTCAATGGTTTTTGGAATATACCATGAAAATCATTTTGAACAGTAACAAAACTTTCATAGACTTCGCCTTAACACTTTTTACAAATAGACGATGTCATGAACTCTCAGAACTTTGGCGTCATTTGTAAGGGGAAGCACTTGTAATGTTAGCTCTTGATTTCTCGGCATCTTTGTTAATATCGGAGTAGGGTACGAAAATTCAACCTTATCTAGACGGAATCATGATTTATTAAAATATACATATATTAGCAGGTGCACCATTTCTTTGCATATCCTGTATATGAAGACACTCACCGCAATAATGACTAGATGCCATGGCTGCTGTATGATGGAGATAAGCGCCATCTTGATCCCGTAGCAGAACAGCGAGAACGTCAGCGTCGCGCCGTAGCCCCAACGGTTTATTATTTTACCTGCAAATATTCCAAGTTAGAACGATAAATAAAATGTTTTTTTATGAAGCGTTTATATTTGTTGTAGAAAATGAGCCAGCACTAAAATTTTTCTAGAATGTAATTCCATAGATGGAAATGAGGGTAGGGGTGAATAGGTGGGAACATCTCACTATCTCCTTCGCACATGAACTGTAATGGCGGTGACGTCACAATACACTAATAAATGACAAATTGCTCTTCTAGTTCCTACCTATTTACATAGTGAATGTACTTTTCTCTACACTAGTTATAGGACGCGATTCCATTAGATAAGTTACTTGTATGCTTGTAAATTTCATGCAACTTAAACAACCAGCGTACAAGCTACAACTTGCATGAGGTCAGTTTGATGAGTTTCGTATATTTTTTAGGTAACGCACAACGGTGTTTTGCATGATTTCGTCTTCCACCCATGAATTCCTACCCAATTTTGATCGTCTCCTCTTGTATTCAAGTACAAATCCCAAGCAATTTTTAAGCTCTAGAGAATACAATACATGCATAATAGAATCGCGTCCTTAGATAAGTGAAACTGTCTTTTAAAACCAACAACAATTAAATCAACTTATCTCCTGCGTATGATTAAATACATGGCATTCCCATCTTACCAGAGAACCAGAAGAACAGCATCTCCCCGACGAGACACTCAGCGGCGGTGACCAGACCTTCGATCAGCTTTATCTTGTCCATGGAGCCCGTCTCCTCTGCCAACTCTTCCAGGAACCTGGGATCAAGGACTATTGAGGAACTATTGTGTAAAGCTTGGTGCCCAGCTTTCAGATGTACAAAAATAAGCTATAACATATTTTTGTACATGATAAAAAGCAACTAGACAGATACAGGCCAGGACCCCTAGACGAATGTCACTTTTCTTTCGACGTGAAAACCTGCGGATCAAATGTATGATAAAGAGTAAAGACATTTGGCAGTCACGTGACTTATGTTATTTCAATACATTTGATCTTACCACAGATATTTACGCGAACAGAAAAGTGACATTCGTGTATGTACCAGGTCTTTTGTACATTCAATTGGAAAGTGACTCCACTCAGGTGTGTGTGAAACCTCTGGCTGCCCTAGCCTGCCATCAGCGTGAACGTACCAGAACATGTAGTAGATGATGAAGCTGTCGAATGTGCCGGCGACGACTGCGAACACGATGAACATCAGCACCCGCGGCATACGCAGCAGAGCTCGCAGCGCCGCGCCCGAGTCCGACGGACTCGACAGGGAGGGCAGCTGCAACCAGGGGAGAGAGGGGGGGGGGGGAGGGAGGGTTACTACATTGTACGACACTATGGTCGAATAAGATGACAGATTTCCACTTCTAAAAATCAATACTATTCTCTATAAAACTTATAATACACTCCGAACTTAGTTTAAGGTTACGATGTACGATAGAGGATTCGAAAATGTTGTAAAGCATTGAGGCATATTCATATAGTTATACGTGCGACACGGAACTCATAGGTCGTCAATGTGATATTATAAATCCTAAAGCGCGGTTTAACAATGGGTTTACTGTGGCTAAAGATAACTAGAACCACGGAAGACCGTTTAAATGTATAACTTTTTTCCAATCTTTAAATTAACTGACAATAAAACAAAGAGCTGTTAAACACCCGACTTACCGTCAGAGCTCTGCAGCTGTACAGATCCACAGCGGTGGCGGCCAGCGCGACTACGAAGGCGGGCGTGAAGTCCTTGTAGGTGCCGCGGGACACGGAGTCCACCAGCCAGCCGCCCAGCAATGCTGTGATGCCGTATCCTGCCGTGCCCCATGCGCGCTGGGCTCCATACTTTGACCCACGGTCGGGCCCTGCAATTATTATTGCCCCCTCCCTATTTTTAATATGATTTAATGATATTTTGAGCGTAATAAATTAGGCGGCTAACAGGAATCCTAGTATGTTTTGAACTTTCTGCCCACGACCACCTGATCTAATTGATCAAAATACATAAAAAAGAACATAAAGAAATTAAGTATACGATTTTAGTAAGATTTGTATCCTACAATAAAACTTATACTAAAGTCGTACTCACCAAGCACGTCAAAACAGACTGCGTCGCCGATACAATTGGCCACGTTAAACGCCACGGTACCCACACACATTAGCACCACGAAAGCCCAGAACGTAGCCGTCGTGTAGAAGCTGTAGCCGTCTTCACTCTTCGACTCCAATATCGGAGGCGTGTGCTTTACAACTTTAGACCTTATGTCCTTCTCACTAATGCCTGCTTTGTTTAAATCGACTGCTATGCGATCCACTTCACGTTTCGTCCTGTTGGCAGCATCGGCTGTCACGTTGACACTTTCTGATATATCAATGTTGGTAGCATTGAATCCTTCCTCGTAACATAGCAGATTGCAGCCATTTTTAGGCAGACAAGTCAACTGTCCCTTTCTAAAATCGTCTATATTCATTGACAAAAACGTACAAGATGAATTGTCTATGGCTTGATCTACATACATCGTGTTTATGTAAGTGGAGTTTGATAGGTAAACGTCAAAATATTCTGCTGAACAGTTCCACCGGCAGTTGTACTTATCCACTTGAATGCTATCGTCGATTTGCTTTAAATATACCGTGTCGTTTAGTTTATACACGTACTCTAATACTGGCTGGTCTCTTGTCTCTGGTTCGGGCATTGGAAGAAACCATAGACAACAGTAGGAGCCGCTCATTATTGTTATTAGAATCATGAACACTAGCTTTCTGTGTGCCTGAAATAGAGAAAATATATTCTGTAAGACATAGTTTAAACAAACGTAGGACTAGAAATGCTGCATTGTGGAATTTATAATCTATAATTATTATAATTTTATGCTAAATATGTTTGTTAAGAAAGAAAGTACATGAAATTATTCAAAAGAAATGCAGCGGATTCTATTTCCGCGTATGTATTTTTTACAACTCTTTCCGAATGCAAGATTTCATTCAAAATAAAAGTAATGTCCAAATGTAGATTACTAACTTATCCTCAAGAACCCTAGCTTTTTAACATTAAAATGAATGTATTCCACTCCATTTTCTAATCTTAAACTCATTATCAATTATTTTTACTTTTTTAGTTGGGTCTTTTATTAAAGCGTGTATTTTTTGTTTTTAAAACTATTTTTTTTCTATTCCCTCTAGCTAGGTGGAGTGAGGAGATGCTGGATGCGACAAGCCGAAGACATGGTGAAATGGCGCAATTTTCGAGACCTATGTCCAGCAGTGGACAGCAAAAGCAGCCTTTTGCCGTCCACTGTCATCGTGTACAATGGCCGCTTTCTTTTATTATCAGGAAATACAGCTAAAACCTGACAAAAGCAGCAGCAAAGGTAATTACTTCTTGCCTAGCTGGTGGGAGGTTTATAAACAGACAGAGGACATTGTAAACAGAAACTGCTGGACATATTAAGACTTGATGATGATGATTTCTACTCACAGGCCAGTAGTCCACTACGTATCCGAAGAGCGGCTTGGCGGCGGCCCAGAGCAGCGGCAGCACGGCGGTGACCAGCCCCATCGCCGCCGGGGACACGCCCAGCTGCCGCCCGAACACGTTCATCTGCGGCAGCACCGGGCCCAGCGCTGGGGACAGGGACCAAACGAACTAATAAATAAATAACACCCAACAGTCACATACATAGTCCTGACCCCACACTAAGATCAAGTCTTGTGACGTGGGTATCAGGAACTACGAGAGACTTTTCGATCTCAAAAACACCCAGAAACGAAAGAAATATTTGTGAGCCGCACAAATATTTCACAGGCGGCGTCTCAACGCCTGTGCCACGGAGGCTGTCATATTACAACTAACTTACTAGTTGAAGATGCTTTCAGTAGGTGGTTGGAAAAAAAAACTTGAGAGGTGTCAGCGGACACCCGGATGGAACGAAGTTCTTTTCGATTAATTAGTGAAGGAATTGTAATAAAATTTTATTTCTTAAGTTATAAAAATAATATTCTTTTTATTATTAACAAATATGTAACATAAACTTAATCGGTAGGCTATATTGTAGCAATAATTGGTAAATATACATAGTCAAATCTAGGGTTGATGATTGACAGCAGGGTAACAAACTAAAATTGTAAATAATAAAAGTTATAAAAATAATACCTTTCATTATTAACAAATATAATGTTATATAAACTTAATCAGTAAGCTAAATTTTAGTAATAATTGGCAAATATACATAGTCAAATGAAGGGTTGATGATTGACAGCAGGGTAACAAACTAAAATTGTAAATAATAAAAGTTATAAAAATAATACCTTTCATTATTAACAAATATAATGTTATATAAACTTAATCAGTAAGCTAAATTTTAGTAATAATTGGCAAATATACATAGTCAAATGAAGGGTTGATGATTGACAGCAGGATAACAAACTAAAATTGTAAATAATAATAATTTTTTTAAGCAGGATCGAAAATCAATTTATTACGGTTTTATTATGTAATTTTAATTAAATGTCACCATCAAAAGAATCATTTGGGTACCACCATCATTATGTTTTTTTTTCACATATTTATGCAATTTATGTTTCTTTTGTACCAATTTTATTTATGACATTTGATGAAAATTAGAAATTGTCGCAACGTTTCCCACTTAACTTTGGGCTTCAGCGTATTCTTAGTTTTTACTATAGCCTTTAACATATTAATATGTATTTGGATATTTTATTGCCTCTATTAGAGTTAAATAAAATGTATGACATCATTTTCAAATAAACAAATAAAAAACGATTGTCAAATGTTTGTGTCGTGCCAACTTTTCGTGAGATTTTTTTCCGTCTAGCCCCCTTTCACACCGCGCGATAAGGAACTACGTTCCAAAAACAAAAAAATACAGTCGAATTGAGAACCTCCTCATATTTTATGAAGTCGGTTATTAAATAAAAGTGATTACACCCAACAGTCACTTAGATACTTCTGACCCCACACTGAGATCGAGTCTAGTGGCGTGTCAGAAATTACGAGAAACTTTTTAGTCCCATAAGCCCCCAGATATCAAACAAATACCAGTGGATCAAGCATACTTTTCTCGGTGCGAGGATCGAATCCGCGCCCTTCATTAGCCAGTTCCGCACAGGCGCTGTTATAATGAAACATACTAATCTTGGGTGCACTACGCCATACAGTGGCAAGTTTTACTCGTATTTATTTAATAAAAACAAAGTAAATAACAATGTAGTCAGGTCTTATGATTGCTAGATGTCACTGTTATAAAATATGTAGATAATTAAATTAGGTATTCATATATACATTGTATTGTACTTTAATATTATTGTTTAGTCACAACATAGGCGAGTCTAGTGGGGAGCATACAAAATGCCAAGAAATAAGACAACGGAAATATAGAGACAGAACTCCGAATGCTACTAATGCGTGGTTCACTATGACGGCTTTAAATACATATTTAACTACGAAGATACAGGGATACAAGATACAAGGGTGTTTAACAAAGATCTATTTTTTATTATTTTGCGTACAAGCACAAATGCCATTAACATAAATCATTTCTGTCAAAACAGTATTAAAATAGCTTGTGAGATGAGGAAAATATTGATTGACTATTACGGATTTTTCGTACAAACACAAATAACCTTAAGATAAAAAAAAACTATCAATCATATTTTGAATTAAAAAGTTAGTTTAGTGTGTGTTTAGTGGGGACATCTTATATTAGCGTCTCTTTCACACGCGCACACGTGTTACACCTAGTGACGTCACTTATTTGTTTTGCATAATTTTTCTTTTAATCCCCTACAAAATTCAAAACGACTTATTTTTTTATTTCTGAATGAATTTACAAAAAATATTTGTTAGATTTTGTAAATATAATAAAAAAAGTGGCGTCATTCCCTATTCAAGACACAAGCAACACAACAGGGCAATTAAAATATATCAAGTTTATGATAGTAATTCATATATGTTATAATTATAATTCCGACGCCTCAGTGGCGTACTTGTACTACTGTACGGTTACAAAGCTGAGGTCTCGGGTTCGAATCCCGTGACGGGCAAAGTGATATTGGATTTATCTATTCATTATCAGCCCGGAGGCTCGGAATCACAAATTTGTGCCCGATATGGTGATAGGCTCGCCCCCGATCACATCGTGGGACGGAACATACAATGCGAAATGTGGGTGTCCTTTTTGTTTCTACCCCTTCTGGGAAAAAGGCATGGGTTTATGTATGAATGTATGTAAATACAAAAAAAATGGCGCCATATTCTATTCAAAGACAAACAGGGCTATTAAAGTAGATCAAGTTTATGATGTTAATTCATATTTTATAACTATAATTGCGGTCTGTGATTACTGCGAGCTGAAATAGAAATATGTGTGCACGTGCATGTCACATGTTTATTACGATGCGCCGAGTGCATACTGCATAGCACTTAGCGGTGTTGATTATCTGCATATAACTATACTTGTATATATCAATGATGCATTGTATCGAAACTAATTTATAAAAACTTGCGGTTGGATATTTATTTATATCTATACATTTCATACGAATACGTTTGTAAAGGTGGACTTGAAACCTGAGGCATTTTCTTTCAGTCGAACCTATTCCTATATACATACATACATACATTTACCCAAAAGTCACATACATAGTCCTACATAGTATACTGATCCTACACTAAGATGGAGCCTTGTGTCACGGGTATCAGGAACTACGAGAGGCTTTTCAGCCTCAAAAACACCCAGTCACAAATACCTGTGGTTAACACAAATATTTGTTTCGGTGCGGGGAATCGAACGCGCGTCTTCTCGTTCTCGACCACCAGAGTCAAGAACGCCTTATAATGAACCCCGTTGCTTGTTTTGGGTTCAGATTTAAATGTATATGACGAAATGCTAACATAACTGGTAACTTATATAATTTTCATTAAATTGTAAACTGGTTTTGAAAAGAACAACACTAGAGTTTTTTTTGCCGGTTCTTCTCTAGTGAAAACCGCTTTCCGAAACGGGTGCTAGATCAAGAAATCTGTATCTGTATCAGCCCATATACGTCCCACTGCAGGGCACGGGCCTACTCTACAATCGAGAATACGATTGAGAGTGGTTAGGCCATATAGATCAAGAAATGCTGAATTTAAATGATGTTAAACATTTTAATGGATTCAATAAATTATTTTCAGTAGTTACTTCCAGTAGTTACTACAGTGTCCTTCACACCGAAACACAACAGGGCATTTACACTGCTGTTTGGCGGGAGAAACAGCAATTGCCGTGGTACCTAGATAGGCGGTCTCTCATATGAGATACCTACCAGGCTACCACCACTGAAATACTATATATGTAACATTAAAGATTGTTACCGAGCCAATATTTCTGTATTTTGGGTTACTACGCAGTGACGTGATATTGCGTGCGTTCTATAGACACGCGCGCAGATTTTGTTGGATTTATCCCCTCTGGTGTGATACCTTACGCCTATCGCGTGTAGTTTTGATACTTTGAAGGGCTCAAATACAGCAAAAAAATCATTACCTCAATTGAAATAAATTACTTAAACAAATAAAGAAGACTGAACACCATACAACATATACCTAAATGCCAGAAAATCGTCACCTAGCATTTTGAATTCATACCTTATATTTCCCGTGATAAAGTTAATTTTACGTTAATCCATATACTTAATCCACTAACAACATAATTATTAATCAAACAGCGGGTAATTTTGATATTGAGTCCATTTCAAACCATCATCGACAGTTATCAGATGTTTCCTTATCACCTTTTATCATCGCTTATCGTAATGTATGCAATGAAATTTATCGTTCAAATCCTTACAATAAATGATAACATCTTACACATAAGCTAGGGCAATTTGTGTTCGTTAGTCTGTAATTAGAATTTTCCTATGTCATTTACTTAATTGAATTTCCATATTTTCCATGCGTTATATTTTAACTAGAGCCTCATTGACTGAATTTTATTTTCCTGCAATCTCTGGTCTTAACAAATGAATAAGAATGACAAACATAACTAAAATAAAGACTTATACAAAAAAAGACCATCTTTTATCCGTTTAGGCCATGATAATTATAACAATTTGCATCGAATAAATACATCAGGCTTACCATTAATCAGCGGCGTGCACAGGATTATGACACTGGGTATGCGGCGGAGTACTCGGTCACAAAAACTTTTTCTTTTATAGCATAGCCACAGCCACGCGACGGATCTCTAAGTCGGAAACCATGCCAACATAACAAGTCTTAGATGTACTACTATTCATGTCCATCTTCTACGGCAACGCAGACAAAACAGCGATCGATCGTCGCGGCGGAAGAAATTCTAATAAAATTCAAAGTAAAATAAAAAAAACTCACCTAGTCAGCTTTCAATTTTCACATATTCAAGGTTCCGGTTAGTTGAGATTACTATACCTATCCCGATGTAAATAAACGCAAGATTTTATTATTATTATTAATTAATATCGAAACTTCGTAATAAACTGTTAAATGTACACACTTTCAAACGTTAAAATGAAAAATCCGTTAAGAAATCTATTTTTTTTACAAACATACTAGTATAAAATAGTAAACAATGCAAAATCTCATAAAAAAAGCAAAATGGCCCCCGCGAAACAAAAAACATTTCTATTTAAACAAATAAAACCTTACTAACCAAAAATGCATAATGTGCATAGGTGATTTATTAGATTCCAGCCTATTAATTTTACTCGGATTATAGGCAACGAATATTTACGATTACTCCCGACAACTGCCGAACTCCCGAGGCCTGCCGCAGGAGTCGCGGCTTTCAATATTCATGGGTGTGTGCGTTTGCGACTGTGCACGGACACCAAAATTACCACACACATGCAAACAAATGTAATGCGGCACGCGGCGGCATGACTTGGTTGATTAGATACATTAATTTGCTTTGCAGCGCCTCTTGCTTTTCGCGTGGCAACCATAATGTTTGCGTGATTGCAAATAGGTGCTATTTATAAAATATTAGGCGTTTTTAAGTTATTATATTTTGTTTATTCATTTATTTACTACTAGCGGCCCGGCCCGGCTTCACCCGGGTGCAAATACAGATTCCAGTCCATATTTTATTTAAAAGCAACATGACTGCCGTTCTCTTAAACTGTTTATCCAATCCCGTCCTATACCTATTCTTCTGTCCCATTTTGTCCACCTTATATTCTATTCCATCCCATCTCTCCAGATTTAAATCTTTATTTTGCTACGGATATATTATAACACTGTTACTACTCCGACGACATACATTGAAATCAATTAATATAAGTATATGATAGCTGACCCGGTGAACCTTGTATAGCCACATTTTTTGCCATCAATACTGTCTAAAGTCTAAAATTTTAATACCTCATTATTTTATTGCATTGTAATGAACAACATTTTTCGTTTTTCCTTCCGGAGACAAATAGTGCTGTTATTATATTAGGTCATATTATAGTCCACCCCGCTGGCTTAGTGCGGGTTGGCGGATCTGATTTCACGTATAAATTACTCCGAAAAGTCTGAGGTGTGCCCTGGGCCCTGTTACCAACGGGCAACCACGCGCTTCTGTGAATTACTTTTATTTATTTGAGAAGACTATCTATACATATACAAATCTATAAAACCTTCATACTGCCTTACCAGGTGACGTAAGTAATAAAACAAATATTTAAAAATATAAAACTGCATATCGTTTCATTATAATGTCTAGATGCGGCATCAACGTACCAATACTTTTATTATTCTTGAGTCTGAAAACAATACTAATGCGGAATTTAAATTTGTCCCCCAACGCATCTAAAGGTATCAATTCAAAAAACAATGTCCTTTATGAAAACGATAAATTATAATTACATATATTTTGGTGTACTTCGGCAAAACGCTTCGATAGAGTATATCTTGTTTAAGAGCGTTTATACCCTGCACGCGCTTTTTGGCTTAAAAACAGGACTTTTCAAATGAGTTAATAGCCACCAATAAACAATTTAAAGGAAAAATAATTATTACTAATTTTAGAAAAGGTTGTCATCTAGGGATTTTGGTGGAAAACATTATAGATTGATGGATAATTTGTGAGTACTATACGGATTACTGAACACAAGTTTCGTTATTTAGGCTTTAAATGGCAATTTAGAAGCTTAAGATATCCGAAACCACTAAATATAAGATGAAAATAAAAATATTATCAGACTAATAAGACCCTTATGGAGGGATTTTGCTGAGAAAAATAATCTTTTTGTGTTTAGTTCCTGAAAAATAAAAATTTAAACAATGCGAAATTATTCAGAAACTCTCGTCAAGAACATATTTTTTTTCACCCACTTATCGTACATAATTTTTTATAGCAATTGCATATTACAATAGAAGAACATCTTATCAATAAATTACCATTTTTATATTTCAACAAAATTAATTTTCATGTTTTCTACAAATATTTTAAAAACCACTATAAAACACGCTGTCCGACGTGGATCAAATCAGACCGCCGCAAGGCCTTCTAGAGGGAGGACGTATCGCTCGTCGCTCCGGCCTGGCTGCAGTCGATTATGCCGCGCGTAGTAAAAATAGCCACGCGCGGAATGCGATTACCACATCTTAGTAATTTGGTAGTAAAATATTTAATTATTTTTATTACCTACAATGATTTTGTAGTGAGTATAAATTATGTTTCAGGTAATATCATCATCATCATCATCATATCAGCCACAGGAAGTCCACTGCTGAACATATGCCTCCCCCAATGATCTCCACAATGACCTGTTGGAAGCGGCCTGCATCCAGCGACTTCCTGCGACCTTAGTCAGATCGTCCGTCCACCTTGTAGGCGGGCGTCCAACACTTCGCTTGCCTGTACGTGGCCTCCACTCGAGAACCTTTCGGCCCCAACGGCCATCGGTTCTACGAGCTATGTGCCCGGCCCACTGCCACTTCAACTTGCCAATCCTATGGGCTATGTCGGTAACCCTGGTTCTCCTACGGATCTCCTCATTTCTGATTCGATCTCGTAGGGAAACACCGAGCATAGCCCGCTCCATGGCTCGTTGAGTGACTTTGAGCCTTTTAATGAGGCCCACAGTGAGAGGCCACGTCTCGGTGCCGTATGTCATCACTGGTAACACACAACTATCGAAGACTTTCGATTTTAGGCACTGAGGTATTTTGGACGAGAAGACGTCGCGAAGTTTCCCGAACGCTGCCCAACCGAGTTGGATTCAGGTAATATAATGGGATGTAATTCCGAGGCTAAATTATGTTATGTATTGTAATATAAAATTAAATATATTTCGTAATTGTAAGGGGTTGTAAGGCCCCTAACACTATTTATGTGTTCGAACACGAAATGATTAATAAAATGTCCGTAGTGTATACTGATTGAATGCAACTTAACAATGTAATAATAACGAAAATATGATTAGTATCCAAAATTTGTATTATTCTTTGCTTGCACAGTAATATTTGTCTACTTATAATGCAAATAAAATATTTTTATGATATTATATTACAGTTACATTTCAATTGAATATTTGAAGCGCACGGATCAAAGTTGTTTGAGCCGATTGTATAGCGAGCCGACGCGGCAGCTCTACGCACACAGCTTTGGTCGCTTATGTGTGCGTGAAATTAACGAAGAAATACCTATAGTTGACTTTGCGCGCAAGGTGTATACGCTCTTAAAACTCTTGCAATACTCCCAAAAAACTATGGGCTATTTTTGTAGATATGGACATCATTTTATTTAGCATTTAACAAATTTCGCGAAAGACGCCATATCTAGATATTATATACACAATGTACACATTTTTTGAATTTTGTTCTATTTCGTCAGCCGTCAATGAAAGACAATGGAAAGATAGATCATTTTACGTTGGTTGGTAGTTGAAGCTTGACCGTCGTTTACCTCTCCCGTCAACCAAACAAAGATCATCCTATATTGGCTGGTCGCATCACGCTTGAACAATTAAAAAATTGGCTTTTCCTCGCAATTTTTCCATTTTTTCTCACCGTTTAGACCTTCCCTAGACCTCCACGAACATTTCAAGCCCAAGATAAGATAAATCCGTTCAGCCGTTCTCGAGTTTTAGCGAGACTAACGAACAGCAATTCATTTTTATATATATATAGAAGATAAATTAAAGTCATCTAAAACGTACGAACGTTATAATAAAATATCTGTGAATGGCAAGTAAAGCACTGCATTTCTGCCTACAAGGAGTGCACGCCCCTGCCATTAATTGCTTACCATCAGGCGAACGGCTTGCTCATCTCGTCATTGATGGCAAATTGCATTTTAAAAAAATACACCTAGCCGTAACAGATGGATACTGCCATGAAGAGACTGAGTCCCATCTAAAATTAATCTATGTTCTATAGGCGTGTGGCAAAACTTGGGCCTATAAATAAAAACAAAATTAGTCTATATTCAGTGGACTTATTTTGGCTGATGGATGGATGGATAACAACAACGCATTCGTACGACAAAAGATCTTAGACGATCTAAAACACTAACGCCCGAATACTCGAACGCTATTCAAATAAGTTGCTCTTAACAGCACACGGCCCACTTAGCCAGTACATTTAAGCGGGATTTACGTAGTTAAGTGCAACATAATATTTAAGTTGCGTTCCAGTATTCGGGCGTAGGATACGATTGTTCAAAATTATCATCTTGGCTTGGTACATGAAACTTCAGCCTGCTTTTCCATATACGGAATTGCAACCACAGCGCGATATCTGTCTAGAAAGTTAAATTACTTTATATCCTCAATATCCTTATATTGAGTCATTTTAATTCTACAGTTTATAACCTGTTATACATCTACGGCCTTATTAATTGACGGTTTTAAAATGTATTTTATCTATCGAATGTTATGTCTTCTTCGCTGCAACCAAGTTTAAAAGTTTTTTGCCAGAGCTAAAGTTATTGTCACAGTAACTTCATGCAATTGGGCTTAATTTAATTCGCAAAATACGTGATATTTCTGCCTACACCAGGCGTGAGATTATGTCTATGAACGTGTCGCCTTCCGTAAGGTCGCGTCGCATAACGTCCGGCCCAATTGATCCATTACGGCACAGTACAGTGACACACATTATCCAATCATGGGCCACCGACGCGGTGCAATGCCAAGGACCTTAGTCGGTTCCTTCCTCAATTGGCCATTACCACACATGGCGCGTGATACAATTGAATACACTGGTAATAGATAAATCAGATGAGATGAGAATACAGATGCATCCAAAGTTCGATTTTGAGCTGTATTAAAAAAAACATGAATTCGAAAACAGCATCAAAATTGATTGTAAAATGATTGAGATATTAATATTTTTAATAGTGCGATGGGGACACTCGTTTTCTCTTTCGCACGCATGCACCTTATGATGGATGACGTCACTTCGTGCATGTTGCATCTCTTTCCATTACTTCTACCACCAAATTTTCAAATATTTATAACTTGCCTATTAGTAAACGGATTTAAAAAATATATTTCTTATTACGTAACCTTTCGATATAAACAATAATCAAAATTGAGGCAACTAGACTATTGTTTAGACATCTATTATTACTAACCTCATAATTCAATATTACAATAATAGCATCCATCCAAAGGTTGCCTATAGTCCCAGAGATGACGACCAAAACCATGTATAGTGTATAACCATAGCAATACGGTCGAAACTGTATAAAGTCGTTAGATTATGTGATTCTGAACCCGACTAGGTAGGTAGTAACGGTCAAAAGTGTAGCAATTGCATGTGAGGCTATTTCTGCTGTGTCCAAAAAAAAGGCAGTCGGTATCATAGCAATATGTCTGATATTGGAAATGTACATAGATTTTATAATTCTATGACGAATAAGTTGGTTTTCAGACATTTTGCGCGTAGTATATGGCTGAAACGAATTTTTGAAAATGTCAACAAATTTAGCCGACCTGTATTATAGCAATCCGAATGAATTTTTTTTCTAGCGTTCGTAAATTTGGCAGGATTGCAAAAAAAATGTTTCCAGACATTTTAGATGTGGCATGTACTGCCAAAAGAGAAAAGAACGTTTTGGAATCGCTTGGCCGATGTCTGAGCGCTTCTTACGTTCCTGCTGCGGTGGGAATAGTTTTTTGCATATTAAGCTCCTGCCACTCTCTTACTATACATAGTCACTCACCAGCTGTCCTAACCGTTGAAATGACGCTCACTTAAAGTGACAACAAACTATAAGTTGCTCAGGCGGACGTGGGTGTCCGACGCTGGTTGTCCGAGGGCTAGCGGACGTTTTTTTTCTTTTATTCCCAATGATAAGGCATGGTTTGCTCATCTGCCATTAACGAAGTTTTCGGGGATGGAAGAGTAGGTTTTTAAGAATTCAAAATTATCAATTATAATAGACGTTTTTATAGCATAGATACTTTGTCCGCGCTCTATTTTGGCAAGACAAAAGCAAGGTAAGCAAGGCAATTTCCCTTGTCATAAAACTAATTAGCTGTTGAATATGGTGTACACCATACTTGTGTTACCTTAAGGTAATGAGAGAAAATGTAGTATTTTGCTGTCATTATTTCGCAGAATTTTATCAGAATTTATTAGACTGTTTTGAGTATTTTTCGCTATTCTTCATAGTTTCGTATTTAGCCATCCACACACACTTGAAAAATCCACCTATATGTTATTATAGAAATATATTAAGCAGTGGTCACAAAAACAAAAATTTAAATGTATTATTTCTCATAAGTGCGTGGTGGCCTGTTGGTAAACGAACTAGACGCGACTGCCAACATGTTCACGGTGGTCGCGGGTTCGAATCCCAGGGCACACCTCTGACTTTTCGGAGTCATGTGTGTATTGACAGTCAATCACCACGCACTAAAACGGTGAAGGAAAACATCGTGAGGAAACCTGCATACCATAGCGATTTATAAAAAAAATCTATGGTATGTAAGTCCGCCAACCCGCACTAGGCCAGCGTGGTGGACTATATGGCCTAACCACTCTCAATCGTACTCTCGATTGTAGAGGAGGCCCGTGCCCTGCAGTGGGACGTATATGGGCTGATACAGAATTATTTCTCATCTTCTCTTATTACAATAGAATCTAAGAACTCTGCAGGGGCAACATCAAAGTCATAACGTGGGCACAGCAACATTACTGTGCGATGTCCTACTACACAGTTACAACAATACTTAGTTATACCGTCTCTCCTTGATTCCAAGTTTTGCATCATTGTTTTTCATCAAAACACACACACTTTTCCTGTGGGAACTCTAGGATACTAAACCATATTGACTAAATGGTAAATAGGATACCTTGTACGCCTGGCAATGTGCAAAGCGGGACTGTCCCGGCAAACGAGGTGAATGTGGCAACATTAACTAACTAAGAGCCTGTAGGTGCTACTTTTAATACCGGCATGCAGAATGTTGAAACATTATTTTTATTAATGTAATTAAGGAACTGCATACATGAGAATGACTATTCATTCATCATTCATCGGTCACGAAGATTGTTATAATGATATACTATAATATTGCTTAAAATTAATTATAGATTATTTTATGGTTTGTCCTTAAATGTTTTTGTATTTTATACCGGGTGACAGATTTGTTACCTCTTCACGCTAAAACGACTGAACCAATTTTGAATGGAGATTGAATGATTCAAAAATTTGGTATGGAGATAGCTGACACCAGGGATTAACATATAGGCTACTTTTTAACCCAATAAAATGTAGTTTTCCCATGGGATGTGCAAAGGATTGAAATACATTCAATACTCTTTCAAACTGAAAGAAATGGGGTGGGAAGTTCTAATTATGGTAGTAATGATGAGTTTAAAAGTATCTGCAACCGGCCAAAGCCAGGCAGCGTCACTTGTACAATCATATACACTTCATAAAAAATCTTAAGCATTGTATAGTGCAGTACATGGAATTGTACTTTCATGTTTTTAATTTATAGTACAAATTACAAAACTTGCATTCAAATAAAACCTTAAGATTGATAAGTTTATATCAGTCCAATGTTTATTGAATATTGTTGTTATATTTATAGATTATGATATAAAGATATGAAAGCCCGTTGCACCCTTTGGATAATTTATTGTTTGATTAGACTTATGTGTCACTGTCGGGTGTATTTATTTGTTCCCTATACAAAATAAATAGAAACAAAACAGCCATAACATCTGGAGAATTAATCAAAAACATGGAAAAAAAAATATCATACTGCATTTAAAAAAATAATAATAATAAATTTTAGATAAGATAATAATTGAGCAAAAAATATTGTAGCAATAATTTAATTTATGGTAAGTAATTAAGGACAATGACAGGTGGCCTATTTGATTAGATGTTTTTTGTTTGTAACTTCTATAAAAATCTATATATATTTGGTTTTATGTATATTGTAATGTATAAATAAATTTTTTCTAAAAAAAAAACAAAAAGAAGTAATTAAGCTAAAATAATGATGATGATTAATGGCCAAAAGATATTTTACCAATAATTTAATTTCTGGTAAGTAATTAAGTAAGTAAGCTGTATTAAACTATTATGCCAATGACAATGAAAATCTTACTCAGCCATTATTTTGTTTGTCATTAGCATGATTTATGTGATGTAATTAACATGTTTATTTACATTGGAAAATAATGGAATTAGGTATAATATTATATTGATAATTAATAGATAAGGCTTGCTTCATAGTCTTTGATCAACTATTAACGAAAAAATCATTCCCTGATCTTTGAAGACAAATATAGGCATTTTCACTGGTCTCTCATATGTGAGAGTCCACCTGGGTGGGTACCAATGCAATGTCTATTTCTCCCGCTAAACAGCAGTTTAAATGCACTGTTGTGTTTCAAATTAAAGGACATTGTAGCTAGAGTATCTACTGGACATATTGAGACTTATCTTATGTCTCATGATGGTGAGCACAGTGGAATGTCAAGTATTGCTTAGTAATTCAAGATGTTGTTTGGTTTTGCTACTGGTCATGAGGGGTCGTATCGCTTACCATCAGGCGAACTATATGCTCGTCTCGCCATTTATGGCAATAAAATTTTTTTTGTTGAAATGCTGATAAAATAAGTGATTACAATTGAAACCCCCCATTAATTGTATATTATTTTCCTCCGCTTAATGCATCAACATAAATGCTTCATTTTTTAAATAAACTACTATTCTACTACTAACTATTCTACTAACTACTGTCATTCATTTATTTTATTACAAAGAATTTAAACGCGGTTGTCTAAGCATATGTATAATGACATAAAATTAAATTATTTTTAAGATAAATCTAATGATGAAATATTATACACTTACCAGCAAAAAAGAAGAAGAAATGCGCCTTAATTGGCAGCAACCCTTTGTCTATCTTTAACTTCATTTTGATTTATGTTACTAACTTTTTAACACGAAAACACTCGTTTGATGATACATACAAATTGGCTGTTATTATTTTTCTAGCCGCATCGTATGATCACGGAGGTGGCGGCCTCGCACTTTCTACTCGTTGTGAATAAAATTAAAACCGTTCGGCGATAACATTCGTGTAGCAAACACCAGTGTTTACACTACGAAATGATACGCGATTGTACGCGATTCACAAAACGTCAAAAGTCAAAACTATTCATACTAGATATGGGTCGTTCGCGATTGAACGGGTCAAATAAACCGGCTCACAAGAACCACGCGATCGATTCGATCTTTACGTACAATAAAATTCGTTCATTCGATCGATCGCGATAGAAGAATCGCGTCGGTTCAAGCGAATCGAGAACCGAGAACCGAGAGCTGAGAGCCGAGAGCCGAGAGCCGAGAGCCGAGAGCCGAGAGCCGAGAGCGAGCCGAGAGCCGAGAGCCGAGAGCCGAGAGCCGAGAGCCGAGAGCCGAGAGCCGAGAGCCGAGAGCCGAGCCGAGAGCCGAGAGCCGAGAGCCGAGAGCCGAGAGCCGAGAGCCGAGAGCCGAGAGCCGAGAGCCGAGAGCCGAGAGCCGAGAGCCGAGAGCCGAGAGCCGAGAGCCGAGAGCCGAGAGCCGAGAGCCGAGAGCCGAGAGCCGAGAGCCGAGAGCCGAGAGCCGAGAGCCGAGAGCAGAGAGCCGAGATCCGAGAACCATAAGCGCGAACAGCGGTCCGCGAGCCGTTAACGTCCTGTGAGTGCGACTCGACCCGAGTCGAGCCGAATCAAGCCAAACAAACGTTCGGATATCGTCGGTTTTAGAGACGAATACAGACACTAAATAGGTCGAATGTAAATGACAAGGTTGATATATGCTTTCAGTGGTAGGCTTTAAAGTTTATTTTACAATTTTATTTGCGTTACTATTTTATGGTTTTGACTTTTTGAGTGAGTTGAAGTTAGTTAGGTACGTCTTGATTTATGATTGCTTGCGATTTGCGTTTGAAAAAAAGAAAATATTGTTATCAAGTAATAACTCCTTTTTGTTCGTTTTTCGTAATTAGTATCCCATTGTCCTCAGATTTTGCCTATTACGTTTGTTGTAAAATTGTTTTTTGCGTTTTTCAGTTTTAAAAGTGATATTTTTGTGTAAAATAATAGGTAATATGAACTTTAAAACGTGTTTACCTACCTATACTTCTACTAAGGGCCTATTCATTTATATCAATGACTTAAACGGAACCAATCGTTCGATTGATCGAGTCATTTGAACCGGTTCATTTTTAGTTGGATCAGTATTGATAAGGGTCTTAAAAATTGAACGAATTGCACATTGCTAATTCATACCCAATGATTAGAGATTCTCTATTCTTTAATCATTGTTCATACCATTCATACAATCCAAATAGAGATGTGGGTAGCGACGATAAGCGCGTTGCGCGCTGCTAAATAACATACATATGTAAATAACTACTAAAACGATTCAATTAATGACTATAATGAAAAATGACTAGTGCCGTTAGTCTATTTATTTCTTTTATCTGTAATTGTTGATTAAGTAATTTGCTGGCAGTATTACTATGGTGCATGATAAAATAATATTTGTGTGTGCAGTGATTATAATATCAAATGAAAATTAACCACATTTTTTGTAAAAAAACTTAAGAGGTGTTAAGGGACACCCGGATGGAACGAAGTTCCTTTCGATTAATTAGTGAAGGAATTTTTATAAAATCTTATTTCTTTTAAGTTATAGAAATAATATTTTTTTATTATTAATAAATATAATGTAATATAAACTTAATCAGTAGGCTCAATTTAAGTAATAATTGGCAAAGATACATTAAATTAGATATACACATAGATATATTTAATCTTAAGTCTGCCTAGTTTGGGACCCCCTGCTAAACTGCAGCTGTTATAATTTGTGTAAGCACTAACATGATTGCTAACTATGCATTAAAAATGTAACATTTGTAATTTTGTGCCAAATAAAAGTTTTTATTTTTATTTTTTATTATTAGTTTTTCCGTCCAGCCCCCTTTCGTAAAGTGCGGCAAGGAACTTCGTTCCAATAAACAATTATTGTTACGCTTTTGGGATATTAATGGACAACAATGTATAGTAATATTTTCTAAGAGTTGTCCACATTTGTATTTCAATCCTACATTATTGTGACTATTAATATGAATATACTGGTGGTGGTTATACTGGTGGTAGGTCTCTCATATGTGCGAGGCCATCTGGGTAGGTACCACCGCAATGTATATTTCTCCCGTGAAACAATACTGCTTAAATGCACTGTTGTGTTTCGGATTGAAGGACATTGTAGCCAGAGCAACTACTGGACATATTGAGAGTTAACATCTTATGTCTCAGGATGGCGAGCGCAGTGGAATGTTGCTACTGTTTATGAGCGGTCGTATCGCTTACCATCAGGCGAACGGCTTGCTCGTCTCGCCATTCACTGGAATAAAAAAAAATATAGTACTGTTAATATTACTGTTACTTGTGATCTACACCACATGTTATAAGCTATAGCAGACACCAGCTTCTCAGAAATATACCAAGTGAAAACAGTTTAAAGGCAACTTATGTTATTATGATTTTTGTGAGGAGAAATAATGTTTATCATTGTTAAAAAACAATTATTCTCTAATTATAATTGACTACAACTCTACCGATTAGTGACGTCCCACAGATTGCTTTAATAGAAAGACTGGATTGTTTTCTGCTTTTCGAATAAAACACATGAGTTATATTACCATGCTGCCAATAAACAATCCAGGCCACAACTGATTGCGTTTGTTGGTAGATTAAAAACAAGCCATTTCCTCTTGACAATTTTAGTTATTTTGATTTATATCAGGACGAAATGTGCTAAATGGTATATTATGGAACCATTTATTAGGTATGTTTAGTTAAGTTTTTTATAAATGGCAAGCCGTGCCGATGTCGACAATTCTGCTAATGTCAAATGTGCGATGAGTACTCGTGTGTTCAAAGCATGGTTCAAAGTAATTCAAATTTAATACGATCGTTCCAACTGTTGAATTTTTTAATGGACATTAAACTAAATGTATTAAATTACAGCAACGTGGTTAGTACACTGAAACGAGATTAGGTATGTTGTACGACTACTGTGTCTTTAATGACAATGATTTTTTTTAAACTTGACTACATAATATTATCAATGAATATAGAATAATAATTATTTAATTAAACACATTCACTCATATGTACGTAGTATCCACAGGTAGTATCTAAATAAAAGGAGATGGGCCAGAAATGTATGGGCCTTGGGCCGTTTGTAGTACATTACACCAAATTTACTTAGTGAAATTGGCATTCGATTTCTGTATGAAATACTATTATACGTTACATATTAGCTTTATACAAAAATAAATACCAAGCCAAGAACAGCAACACTACAAGGGGACAATATGGCGTCTGAAACGGCATGTTTGACAACCGATGTCAAAACTTGACATTTATGAAATATGAAGTCGTAATTCGTTTTCCTATAAATCAATTATTATTTTTAGTCGTCTGTGCTATAAATTACTGTACTCTATATAATTCGTAAATGTTTTTTCGTCAACGGAATTAGTATCATACTTTATTGATCATCTTATATAATATAACATAATGTCTATACAATAAATTGCAACAAGTCTGTCAGAGTCTCGTCATGTTTATAGTTATTTAATATTAAGAAAGTGTACCTATATCTGGCCGTAAGTGCGGTGCATAATACTTGCTAAACAACCTATTTAAATAATCCACAATAAAAATCTGCTAGGCATGAGATACAGCACGGCACATACTGATCACTTGTCGTGACTGCTAGCATCTGTATCAGCCCATATACGTCCCACTGCAGGGCACGGGCCTACTCTACAATCAAGAATACGATTGAGAGTGATTAGGCCATATAGTCCACCACGCTGGCCTAGTGCGGGTTGACGGACTTACATACCATAGAAATTCTTATGAATCGCTATGGTAAGCAGGTTTCCTCACGATGTTTTCCTTCACCGTTTTAGTGCGTGGTGATTGACTATCAATACACACATGACTCCGAAAAGTCAGAGGTGTTCCCTATGTGCATATGAATAAATAATCATTTTATTATTAGGCATATGCACTTAATAAGCTCTTAGTTATTATAGTCCATACAAATGAATACGCTATAAAAATGGAATCGAATCTGATAGCAGCCATGTTTATTTCTATACCTTAATGTCTAAGAAAATGTTGCTTCTGTACTAAAACAATTACATTTTTGTATAAAGCCCCCTGTTGTCCAAGAAATCTAAATGTATTTTATTTGAATTCCACATTTTTTTCTAGAATTTGTATTAGACGTACACAAAACGGCCCAAGATAGCACATCTCCTTTCATGTTGAGAATCGATTGATTTTAAGAACATTTAGCACAATCGACCGATTATCACATCACTATTGCAATGTTAACAAAGCGCGCGATCGTCACTTGTCAATTTAAAATTCAAATATGTCTAATTTGCCTTTGAGTCGAAGAAATTAAAAATCATCACAATTATGGAGGATGAGGAGTTCAAAGGTTGTATCAGTTGCATGCGATCAAATGATTTGTACGACCTATTTGCTGTTTACGAAGAAAATGCTGAAACTTACGCCAGTTTGCTTGAAACCTGTTTTTCGATTAAGGTACGGAATATTTTCTCTTATTTAAACAAAAAGTACTTATTGAAAACCACTTTTAAAACCTTTTTTACGTAATGCAAAAGCATATCGACGTATTTATGTTAATAATGACGCATGGGATTATATTTGTACATTACAATTATCTTTATATTAAGCTAACAAGAAAAAGTGTTACACCTTACTTTAAAAAAATCTGCTGAAGATTTTTATTCCATATAACTCATCTGTTTTAATATTCGAAGTAGAATTTAAAAAAACGACGTGGTTTCGTTTACGCCTTGTTCATCTGGTATCAACATTGAATGGGTATCAACAAGTGAGTGTTGTGGTTTCAAATCTCGAAAGAAAGAACATATTTTAAAATATTGATATCAGTTAAATACTGTTCATGCATCAAAAAATTTAATTTTTGAAGGTACCAAATAATTTAAGACACATATGTGTGGACTGTTCAGAGCAGCTTGAAAAGGCTGCAGCGTTTAAAGAGCAAACGTCTAGTAGTATGGCAATACTACATAATATCAAACGTAAGGAAATATATTCATTTGTAGAAAATTTATAATTCATTGATACTTATTATCAACAATATTTTTTTGGGTTAAATATTTGGATTTCAGTTTTAAATCTGATATATCCATAATTCCATTTTCTTACAAAATTCATGAGGTCTGTGCAACATGCCTTCTGGACATGCTGCAGAAAGATTTATTTTATACTCACATTATTTGTTGTTTGTCTGAAATAGATACATCTGACAGTAATCATACATTTTACCCAACCCCACATATTAATATGGTTAGTTTTTCTGTCACTGGTAACACCGACAAGAATCAAACAGAGCTTTTACAAATCCATAATACCTGCATCCAAAACATATCATCACTGAATTTGAAAATGAAACTTTAGTAAGCAACAATCAAAATAAATAGTGTAGTCTTTAGTTTTTTTCTAAGAAAAGTTAATAACTTTTAAATATTCAAATAAATAAAAGTTACAATTTCCGTAGTTTACTAAGTAACTCATATAATAGTAGACTAGTATAATTAAAATTGCTGAGGCTAGAATTTCTTGAAATTCAGATGAAGAATATTTAGATGAGTCAATATTAGAGGAAGCAGATACACCTGAGGATCCAGACAATACTAATGTTAAGATCAAGGGAGACAGGTCTGATGAAGAAGATGAAGAATTTGATGGTAAACTTGTTAATTTGAATTTTTTAATGATTGGTAGTGTTTAAGATTTGAATGGGTAACATGTCGCTGCATTTAACAAAATATTGAGTGAACTTATTACCTACATCTAGGCTTATTGGTTCTGTGTCATTAATAATTTCGAAGGGTCAGACTATGTTCCTCCAAACTGCCCTATTGCAGTTTGGTGCACTTCAGATACCATACATTTTTTTTATAAATCCCTGACATGTAAAGCTTTTCCCACGATGTTTTACATCAAGATAAAGTGCGTAGTAACACAATAAACTCATATTTCGGAAAAGACAGATATGCACTTTCGAACCAGCGACGCAAAGTTTCGGCAGCCACATCTACTCTTGATACATAATTTTTAACCTACGCAAGTCTGCTAATTTTCCAGAAGACATAGACGACGAGCACGCGATCCAAGCGCTGGATGAGACCACGTGCATTTACTGCGACCTGCAGCTGTCTTCAGTTGAGGAGGTGCATGACCACGTCCGCTCGGTGCACGAGCTGGAGCCCCGCACGGGGCAGAGGCTCCGGGAGTGCTCGCTGTGCGGCGTGGCGCTGAGGGACGCTGCTGATCATCATAATAGGTGAGGAGACCAGGTGGAGAGGGTTCATAAATGAATGCACTCGACATACTCACAGATAGTCCTAATCTTAGATTATGATGTCAGTTGTGTGATGTACGAATCAGAAAATTAGGATGATCCTTCGGTCTTCTAATACCCTTGAAAAATAATGCGTTTGGATCACAAACCTTTTCTCGGTTTTGGCCAGTGTTTATAACATAAAACATGTTTGGGTGGGTCGTGGAGCCTTACTCAGGGGGTCGCCAGTCTTACATTACATTTTTACACTTTTATTACATTACATTGAAAATCTCATCCTGTATACCAATCTTGGATCCATCATGTGTATTGGTGGAAAAAAAAGCTAATTTTAATTACCAATAATTCACCTATTTAAATGTAAGAGAGATAATTATCTGTATGACTGTTGGAGTAGATTTGTAAAGATCGTGGTGGGATCGTAGAACCTCTTTGTCAGGTGCCACGGCGCGAAGTCGGAGAGCGAGGGTCGCAAGTATCCGTGCCACTTCTGCGACAACGTGTACGTCAGCAAGAAGGCTTGCTTCACGCATCTCAGGATGAAGCACGGACGTGAGTTATATTCTGTGTTATTAAAGAAACCCATCCTTTTTCCAGGGTTCAGATTAGTTTTAATAATCTGGGGATCAAAAGTTTATAGTATAGGCTGACAACCAGGGGGATTATTGTATGATTATACAATAATCGTAGTGCAAATGTTCGATGTCCGAACTCCGAAGTAGGCTTCTATTTCGAACTTAGTCTATGGTTACGACTTTCCATTAGGAATACGAACATTTTGTGGATAACGTAGGTTCTAGCGAAATTCGTACAGTTTTTCGCACAACGCGACGTCCGAACATTCGAACTTCGTTTTGGATTATAGAGTAACCTTGGGGAGGTTACTTGTATCATTAAAAGTAGTGTCTTGCCATGTTCTATTTAGTCTCTGTATGTTCTATTTTCGTATAGAAATCAGACTGAAATACTTCACGTCCATTCAACGTCGTTCGGTTTAACAAAAATGAATGTTTTATTTGATCAAGAGCGCTTAAAAATATGTATGCATCGTAGCCACGTGGGCACGTAGCTGCAGTGGTGTCAAGGACGGATCCAGATTTTAAGCCAGGGGGTTTATATAGTCATTTTCAGAACCCAACCGCCTATGACCCCCCACCTGGATCTGTCCTTGAGTGGTGTCCTCGGGCTTCGCTGCTTGCTTGTTTCTAGAAGGCTTGAGGTCATTACTTATTGGTTGTGTCGCGGCATTTTCTCTTACGATCCCTTGTTTCTATTGAGCTATGGCGTCGAAGTCTGAGTGTTAATTAATGTTTTGCATATGTATGTGTTTTATTTAATGGTTCATTCTGGTAACAGGAATTAGGTAACGTTTATGGTTTGTGAGGTAAGTTTTACCAGACCACTCGGTAAGGTAAGGTAGAGTTTGAAATTTGTGAAGGTGAGTATATGTGAATCTGTAAGAATGAGGGCTAAGGCGTCACAAGCCCATCCCGTTTTCCCATTTCCATCCTTCCGCACTTAAGTTTTTAAACTATTGTGTGTATGTATGGACGACGATTATCATGTGAAGAGTTTGTCGTAAGTTACAAAAGTAAATTTTATGGGCTTCTTTCCCCTTTTCTCCCCTCCCCTTCTTAATCCCTTTCTACCACTGAACCTGTGAATAGAAGAATAGTTTCCTAAGTAGTTAATAATTGTGTAGTAAAACTGTGCAACGATCAAACGCCGAAGTACGTGCCTCGGGAGCGCAAAAAATGCCACTTGTGCAGCAGAGACTTCAGCCAAAAGCAGATACTCAACAAGCACTTGTTGAAGGCGCACGGATTAGAGGTGAAAATTAGGAAACAAATGCTTAGACGTCGGTAGATATAGAATTAACTTTGAGATTTTAGGAGGAATTTTATTGAGGAAAAAAACTTAACGTAGTCTTGGTTCAAGAATTTTTTAAAGTCTTGAATCTTGGTAGTCATGTTCGTAGCTCTTGATGCATTTATCTTCGACTATCTGGAAAGTAGTGGAAAGTTTATGCTTACGAGTAGTACTGGACTTTGAGTGTACATAAGCTTTATTTTAGTGACTAGTATTATACTATGATTCTCCGCTATTTAAAAATGAATAATAGGGTTTAGTGTAGTGTTGAATTTTGCTTTTTGATAGTGGAATGTAGAATTATTGTTGTATCCCGGTATATATATATAACCCTCACCGTTTTACCCTCTCAACCCTTCCTACCTTTACTCTAAAAGGGCGACGATATAGCTGTAATAATATAAGAATTACTGATTGTATATCTAAAGGATTTGTTTTAGATTTCTCCTACCTCGGACAGCTTAGTAAGTCGCTGATATTTGCAGATGAATTGACAGCGATCATATGGTAGATATTAAATATCACAGAATATTAAACATACAGAAACAAGCTACATGCAAAGCGCGCTAGATCAACGCACACATAGGCAGCGTTCAGTGACACGATATTCGAAACCAATCGAGAACAGACGAGTTTCACCCGCTTTGGGCACTTGACTTCTGATAATATTTTATTATCTTAACTTTATATACACAAACGGTATATAGGCGGACTTAAGGCCAGGTGCATTCTCTAACAGTCTATTATTAGGTGAAGCAGAAATGTAGTAAAGCAGGTGTTCAATATATTTTTGTGCTGCTGTAGTATCCACGTGGTCCCGTCAGGTGGAGAAGCGCAAGGCGTTCAGTTGCCCGCTGTGCGACGAGCGCGTGAGCTACGGCTCCAACTTCAGCGCGCACCTGCTGCACGTGCACCGCGTGCACGAGCACGTCGAGCAGCTCGAGTTCCACGACATGGACGGTAAGGGCGGGCGGCTACGTGTTCTTGTACGATTGTAGTGTTCTTTGTGTAGGAATTCAGTCGAGTGCCTCCACTGATCGTTGTCGTACGGACCGCAAGTAATCTACCTATTAGCGATGCCGATGCTCTGAGGGGTAATCCAAGCAAATGCGATCGCTGCTGATGCTGTAAAATTGTAGAAAAATAATCCGTTTGATGCGATGTATCCGATAGTTATGGAAGTAGATGTTATATAAGAATCAGTTATGGATAACGATCTTCTGGGTCGAGTCCAGGATATGGACGGTTATGAAGTGTAGATCGATGCTGACAGAGGTATACTGGCAAGTTAATGTGCAGTGCAGACGAAGTATCCACTGTAGACAATATTATTACTCAGCTATCGACTCATAAATACCAGAAAAGAGAAAAGAAAAAAAGTGGCGTTGTAATCTACATTTGTTTACGCACTAGCTGGCACAGATGACTATTAGCAGACTAATAGCTAGTCCAAAATCTTCAAAGCGATTACATTCTTATGACTAGAATTATGATCTGGCATGAATGACACCCTTATTATAGGGGGTATCTTTTGATATATTTTATCTTTTGCGTTAGTGGCCCGCCTGATGGTAAGCGGCTACTGCTGTTCATGGACCTTTGCAGTGCCAGGGGACCAGCACAATAAAATCGCTGCCTACCTTAAGGAGGCTGTGTGATTGTTCCAGACTTTATGCTGTTTAAGAGCGCCATCCAGGAGGAGACCAAGTACAGGTTCCGTAAGACTACGGCCAGCAAGCAGACCATCGAGGGCATCCGCTCGCACTACATGTGCAGCCAGTCGGGAGTGTACGTGTATCAGGTACAGATAATTACTCCGTGTAGTTTCTCTATACTGTCTTCTATGGTGTAGACTGTAGTGAAGAGTAATGGCTACACTACAGCCAGCAAGTAGACCATTGAGGGCATGTTGATTTTTAGACTCGGTAAATTGAGCATCAAGCACACACTGTACTTGGTCTGTCGTGATCTCTTCACCGTACCCATATTTCCTTAAGACGTCAACAAAATAGAAAAGTTTTTTTCATATAAATATCGAGTCGAGAATGCCATTCGTCTGATGGTAAGTGATGCATTTACATTGCTGTTTAGCGGGAGAAATAGACATCCATATCCATATTTATACATAGACATTGCGGTTTCTTTTAGACTTCAATAAACAAGAGACTCATGTTTCGTATATGGTACATATTCTCGTTGGCTTTGAAGCAGTGTCTATTCATTGTGCATATGCTTGGTAAACCTACACGTTCACGTCCTGTTATAAATCGAAAGATGAATGTGCTCGGCGGATTGTGGCTGTCAGACGTGACATCTCCCCTACAGATATGTAAACGTAGAACTGTATTTTTGAAATTCCGTGAGGGTATGTTGTCGTGACCACAGGGCAAGGGCAAGCGTCCTGCGCCGGAGCGTCAGATCTACAAGACGGGCAAGGCGTGTCCCGCGCACATGATCGTAACTGAGACTACGGACCGCGTGCTCGTCACCTTCTACAAGACGCACGTTGGACACGGAAGTACTAGGCTCGCTACTACAACATTACTAGTTTAAATCTTTGCTTGGCTAAAAGCCTATAAAATGTAGCCTCTTGAGGTATTTTGTCCTCTACTTAGAGCAAACAAGTATCTTACCTGAAACTTAGTGGTGTTTCGAATTATATGCATCAAACTCTAAGTAGAGGACAAAAGACCTCGATGGCTACCTTTTAAAGTATTTTAGCCAAGCAAAGACTAATTTATTGTAGCTTAAAGATCACAGCTTAATGATTCTTAAGTTATGAAATAAATTGACCCATTGCTTGTATGATTAATAACAGTTTAACAATTGCCAGTAGATAAGCTGGGTGAGATATCAAACGATTTTAAAAAATACTCGATTTTTCTCATTAATTTTACTATTACTATTTTTCTGCCATTTATTATGTTTAAATTATGCAAATATTATGATCTAAGCTAATCTAATATGGCACCTATAATTTTTTTTCAGCGTGCCCGTACTTTGAGCCGCGTGAGGCTAAAAAACCGAAGCTGGAGTACCGGCCCGGGCCGTCCGCGGGGCAGCTGCAGCTCTCTATTGAAGCGGGGGAGGGGGAGTATGTGGAGGGGGAGGGGGAGGGGGAGGGGGAGGCGGCTGGCGCGGAGGCGGTGGTGTGCGACGCGTGCGGCATGCTGTTCTCGGACCACGACAAGTTCCGGGACCATGTCGCCACGCACGGACTGGAGCTGTACCCCTGCCAGTATTGTGAGCAGGTACGTGTCTATACACGCACTCGTACGTATTCGTGCACGTTCGTACCCACACACGCACGTAGGTACGCATACGAAAAATATTATAATTGTGCGAATTTTGATTGGTAGAAGATTTAGAAACATGTTATGAATTTTCGAAATTAATATAATGCTTAAAATACATATTGTCTATTGACTACGAAATAAACTATTAGTATGTGCTTCAAGGAACGAAATAAAGTATTAGGACTATATGGCCTAACCACTCTCAATCGTACTCTCGATTGTAGAGGAGGACCGTGCCCTGCAGTGTGACGTATATGGGCTGATACAGATGTGCTTCAAATCGAAGGCTTCAAATTATGACTATGACATTTCCAATTTTTTTCACGGGTTATAAATCACTTATTCATACAAATGACTGGAAGTCTATTATTATATTTATTTTATTGCTTCGAGGGGGCTTAAAGAATTTTTTCTTTCAGGATTTCCAAAATTTGGACGCGTGGTCCCATCACGTGAGACGGGAGCACAACGTGGATATTGTGTTTTAGTTATAAGTCAAGCTGTTTTTTTTGTACCAAGAAGACGATTTAATTTCAATGATGAATTTGATTTCTTGTTATTAGTTGAGTTTAAATATAGCCTTGTTTTATAATTATTTGTTTTATTGTAGTTAGTGCAGTTTTCATTTTGCAATATGTACCTATTTATAGGTTTTGAAATAATTTTGAATATCATGAAGATAGTAAGAAGAATACGAAATTAAAATCATGTTCAATCATGACCGATCTTTGTTCTTTCTATGTAGTCTGTGGATCTTTGCAATGAATCCTTTTAACAGACAAGATCAGAAAATCCAACGAGCAATTGGGTTACCGTTTTTAGCTAATAGTGAGCCCCAGTCTCATAAAATTGATATCATGTATTATATTTTATGGTTTCCTACAACTTGCGCCGTATATTGTAAAATTAGTAGTCAATACATTTTTCTACTAATGATGATTTTGGTGTTTTTGGGAAACCAAAGTTTATTCTGAACTTAAAGGTAGGTATTATAAAATTTATGACACTACATCAGAAAATTCGTATTCCAACTTAGGATTTCTCAAGATGCCTTTGTTAGGTTTTGTATTGCGTAACTCATTTCTTTGTAGTTTGTTTCTTAAAATATGATTTAAAATACTAACAGATCCTTTATCAGAATCTTTTCGTGGAGGTTCTTTTCTTTTCGTGAGAAGTATCACAGTAGCAAGATTTAATTTATCGGCTGGCAACACTGAAGGCGTTTCTTTGTGCGTACTACGTAATATGTAGATAGGCAAGTTGCCGTATTTCCTAATCATCATGTTTTCGAAGTCTGTTACTTCTAGGTTTTTGTCTTGAATCGTCAGAGGTGATGTGATGAAGGATTTGATCGATCGAGGCAATCTGTGCGCAGCGTGGGGGAGAATATGACTGGTTTGTGCTGGTAACACTGAAAATTGAGGAGTTATAGGTAAGTTCATAATTAAGGTCGTGGTACTTATACTGTAGCGCGATTGCCAACATGTTCACGGTGGTCGCGGGTTTGAATCCCAGGGCACACCTCTGAGTTTTCGGAGTCATGTGTGTATCGATAGTCAATCAACACGCACTGAAACGGTGAAGGAAAACATCGTGAGGAAACCTGCATACCATAGCGAATTATAAAAAAATCTATGGTATGTAAGTCCGCCAACCCGCACTAGGCCAGCGTGGTGGACATGGCCTAACCACTCTCAATCGTACTGTCGATTGTAGAGGAGGCCCGTGCTCTGCAGTGGGACGTATATGGGCTGATACAGACTTATACTGTAGCAATAGGAACTAAACTGTTAGTCCAAGGTAAGTAGTGATAGCGGTAGAGCCACGCGGTACTTACAGGAGATCAACATGCAGGGGCAGTTTCACCGTCGCGTGGCTAGGTTAGTGAGATCGCCGGATGTCTAATACCTCTTCCCATTCTTTATTCCTCCCGCTCCCTTCCCGATTTGATGGACCGACAACATATCCATGATCTAAGTGTTATAGCGTTCATGGGCAGCAGTGATACCTTACCATCAGGTGACCTGTTTGCTGGACCTATGCTATAAATAAAGTGGTTTTACCGAATTTATTTGGTGGTCAAACACTACGGTACCTAAATGGTTAATCTACAAAGGTAAAGGTTACTTGGAAACTGACCAATAATTGAAATAACAAATAGTACACGTATCATTATTCAACAATAATACACTGCACAAATTCAGTGCCCCCAGATGCACTTAACTAAAAGTATTGATGCAATACGAAAATTAATTGAACGAAACTTTATTGGCATGAGATTCGTAAAAATTAAAAATTCAGAGACAGATTGAAGTGTTTTGTAATATTGGCCCAGGTCTCATTGTTAGGCATGAAATTCTAGACTTGTGGGAGGAAAATTTAGCTAAAATCTATCTGGTTCAACTTAGCTGGTGCCATCATGCATTTTCATTTATTAGCAAATGTTTTATTATGAAGCGAGTGAGAGAATAACATCATATTAATTGCATAATATAATTTATTTCCTAATTAAAATTTGGTCTATAAATATAATATAAAAATAACAAACCATATAATCTACTTCACACGATATACAAAAGTAAATCTTACATTTCTTGTCACCAGACATTTAACAATACAACTAAACTAATTCAGAAAACCTTCCGAATTTTTGCTAAAAGTACTAAATTATATAAAGTATAACACGGGAATTTGATCCTTACTATTAAAATAAAAACAGTGGTCAACAAAATCATTGTTTAATGTGGTCTGTTTTCAACAATAAAAATATTTTAAGAATATTTAGCTACCATCACATCACCACATTGGATCTGATGGTAAGGACTTATTGTACATACTTAAGCAAGCACCGTGTTTGTTCAACATGCTAACAATATAAAAAATATATAAATTTTGAACAATTTAATTATGCATTTATTTTGGAATAAAATATTTTTCAATATTGGGGAAATGTTTCTGGAATACTGGATTTTTATGCCGAGGCTTAAGTAGTAACCATATTGATATTGGCAAAAACATTTAGATTATTTTTTATTATGTGCTCTTTATAACTAAACGTTATTCTAAAGGATCATTGTTCTACGCATAGCTTCTTCATTGTTGAGGTAATAAAACGTATTATTTTTACAGCTGACTACTTGGCGTCACTTCCAATGATGATTTTGTGTAAATATTGTTTGTTTACAAATGTATTTGCACAAAAATACCAAGTCTAGAATGATTTAACATTCATATTATTTACAGAAAAATATGGATTCTCAATGGGTAATTAGGAAATAATTAGTGTAACTCGCCATAGCAAAAATACTAAAGTAGTCACTTTAAAACGGAGAGTAATGTTATAATTTTAGGTACATTTTACTGTTGTTTTTTTTTTAGGTTTGTGAAAATGATTTTTGATAAGTTAAAATGGTCTATGCTCATTCCTTTGCTTTAAGTTCAGCTGGATTGGAAAAAAATGGGTTATATTAGGACCCACTGAAACTACCCATATTGCCAGGACTATTTCAGGCCTGCCACCAGCTTTTGTTATCATCACTGAAAGTGACTTTACGTATATAATAATTCTATTATAATCAAAACAACGTTCTCATAAAAGTTCTAGCATTACTTTGTTTTAACTAGCGGTTGTCACGATTTCTTTGTGCGGTTCGGAGTTCAGACATGAATTAAAACTACTTTGTCTAATACGCAAAGCCGGATTAAACAGAGGTTCGAATGGTAGTGAATCCTTAGATCGCACTTAGCGAAAAAAATAGCAACAAAGAATAAAAAAGAAATCGAAGTTATAATTATGTAACGGTTTAAATAAATTATATACGAAATAATGGAAAACGTCACAGTAGATAGGCTGAAAGTTGTCGTTTGAATAATTATTAATTTACAATTAAATCCGACCCAACTTGCATTGTTTTAAAGTATCCAGTTGTACATTATTAACAATACTTTATCCACACATTCAAATGAAAGAAAACGCGTACAAAACCTAGCATTTAAATTAAACAGTGCAGCGTCAGTACTCATGTTTCATACAACTTATCCGTAAATAATTTACCTACATGTAAGGTGGACGCAGGTGTGTTGAGGTAAATAACAGCACTTAACAAAATAACATTTTCGAATAGTGATTTTTTGCTTAGAGCAGTTTTTAAGTGAATTATCTCTTAATCACTTGAGCTTATTTTATTGATTTTTTGTCAAAGTATCTTTTCTGGGTGTCACCTAAAATATAACAATGTTAAAGATATAATTTAGCACGAATTTTACCAATATCCTAATATATATTACTTTCGCCGCATTTGAATTTTTTAATTCACCCTCACATTTCAATTCGGTCGACAATGTTGCCAGCTTCAGACAATTTCCCTGAATACAGACTACCTCCACCTGTAATACTCATGGTCATCAGCTCCTCGCGTCGTTGATGGTCTCCGGAACCTTCACCTCGAGGCCGTCCAGGTCTTTAGTGAGGGTTATCTGGCAACCCAGCCTGGACGTGTCGGTCAGACCGTAGGCCAGGTCTAGCATGTCACGCTCCTCGTCGCATGCCTCTTCTGGTAATCTGGGTTAGGAGAATTTTCATTAGATTGGAGGTTGATGCTTCAGAATGAGAGATCTTGGTTCTGGGAATGTATTTGGTGCAAGGTGAAATCAGGTACTTATTGTAGCAGGATATTGTATAGATTTCATATCATATTCGATACGGACGATGATACGACAGTTAAGAAGTGAGCACTTTTGAAAATAAGTGTTAGAGCCACTTAATACGTGATGGTCCTTGAAAACGGTCCCCGGTCTTCCATGTGAATCTTTGATTTTGAGTGCCGGAATACGAAGAAGTATTTTTGATAGTTGAGTGGAATTATTATCCCATCAGTTAATTAAACTGGAGTATTACTAAAGTAACAGGTGGTTGGTCTCTCATATGTGAAAGGCCGTCTGGGTGCACTGTTGTGTTTCGTTTTGAACGACATTGTAGCCAAAATAAGTACTGGACATAATGAGACTTAACATCCTATGCCTCAAGATGCCGAACATAGTGGAATTTCATGCATTGCTTTGTAATTCATGGTGTTTGGCAATGGCAATCTAGCAATTAAGTGAATGGAATGATCATCTCATTCAATGCAATAAAACATAAAATGAAAAAGGTATTTGAACAGATATTTGACGTATATATTATTTATATATATACGTATAGATATTTGAAGTATTTTTTTTATTGCAATGAATGGCAAACGATCATGCCGTTGGCCTGATTGTAAGGGATGCGACCGCTCATGAACATAAACATTTGAACTGCTGTTTGGCGGGAGAAATAGGCATTACGGTGGTACCTACCCAGGCGGACTCTCACATATGAGAGACCTACCACCATATGCTTCGTGATGTACGGTGTTCTTTGGTTTTGCTACTGTCCATACATCTCACCATTCAATACAATAAAAAATAAAGAAGGTATTTGAACGAATATAGACCCTGGCCAAGTTTACAGTTTTTTCCAACTGACCTGTCAAAGTCCTGCTGCTTGAGTATGACATGGCAGGTGGAGCAGGTGAGCGTGCCCTCGCAAGCTCCGTAACCCTCGATATTCAGGTCGTTGTTGACCACCACGTCTAGCAGGGTGTCGCCGACCTTCGCCTCCGTCTCCAAACGCCGGCCGTCGTGGAGGACGAACGACACTTTCACTCTGGGGACAAATTCAAAGGGTATGGATGGAATACAAGTAAATGAAACATTATGCTGAAAGGTCACCTACGTGTCACATCGATGCGACGCGACGTGCAAACTCCTCACTTCTTATTTGGTTTATGTGAAATTATGATAAACGAGTGTGTCCGTTGTCTTGTGTTACAAATAAATGTGTTTTCTTTCTTTCTTTTAAATATGAATTTACATACTGTATTGTACTATATTAGCATATTTTCACTCATAGTTGAGTATCCAGAACGGAGAGTTTGATAAAGCTGGGTTAGGCCACGTATTTACATCTGTATCAGCCCATATACGTCCTACTGCATGGCACAGACTTCCTCCACAATCGAGAGTACGATTAAGTGGTTAGGCCATATAGTTCACCACGCTGGTCTAGTGCAGGTTGGTGGACTTACTAACACAAGTGAACATAAAAAGGTAGATTAAAAAAAAAAGCATAACAACAAAAATGTATTAAATTACATCAAAAACTTTACGTACCGTAAAAATAGAGTTACAAGCTTGTCAAATTGAGCCTACAATGAGCAAGTCAAGTATTAAGGAAGTGTTATTGAGGTCTACATTAGTGATCACAAACACCACTCATCTGTCTCAAAGCAATAGATAACATATCATATTGATAAATAACTTATTAAGTAGATATATCTTTAGATTTTCCCGTATCATTGTTGTTACCAAGTACAAACACAGATTTATTATTCCTTCATAAAATGATACATACACCCAACAGTAGTACATTCTTCCTCTTTTTCTTCCTTTCCTAAAGAGGAAAAGCTTTTAAACTCCCCTTTCGGTACCCCGGAGGAGTCCGAAAGGGGTATGTCAGCGTCACTGGCCTTCCAGCCCGGCACGCTGCGGATATTGCGGCCGAGTCGTGTCCCTAATAAAAACCTACGCCAGCATACTGACTAAAAACCTCTCAGTGGCCGTCGCGCGCATTTTAGACGGCAATAGATATCTTAAGGCGAGAAGTGCTCCGATAGCTTCCCTGTGATAGCAAGGCGCAGAACCAGGACGCAGACTGGTCTCTCTCATTAGGGAACTTTGCTCCCCACTTAATTCTAAGTATGGACGCCCCTTTAAGATGTTATGGGCATCCGCGAAAGATGCGAGGCCAAGCGCTCTTTCGGCCGTCGTTCAATCACATTTAGAGAGAGTGCACCGCCTCCACAGTACTACCAGCGACTCCGATGACGCTTTTGGTTGCATAACGACGGGCAGGGGATACCGTGGCGTAATTCTTACACCCAACAAGGCGGACATAAAAAGTCCTGATCCAACATTAAGATCAATTAAGTTGTGTGTCGTGAGTTTCAGATACTACGTCAGACTCTCGGTTACATAAGCACCTGGTTACGGTTGTCTGGAAGAGATCACTTAAAGCAGGGTTTCTTAAACTTTTGCAGTCACCTTACTAAATTAAAAATAGTTCACGGACCCTCAAAATATTTTTTAGAAAGTAAAACAAACTTTGTTTTGAATATTCGTTTTTATTGAACATGGACTTTTATTGGTAGTTTACAATATGAAAGGGTTTTTGCCTTAGATTAATTAATTAAATCTCTACATCTTTGGTATTTTGCGTACCACCTTCAATATATTACACATATATTTTGATTTGTTGCCGAGTCAAGTCAATAAGCAAATTAATAACAAGATATAAATATTATATTAATATTATTGTATAATGAAATAAATATTATTTTTTGCTTTTCAGTGGAAATTCATAATTATAATTGTTTACTTTATAGCAGGTTTTTAGTGTACACTTAAATTTTAGTTAATTGTTTCTTTTAAATATTAATAGGCATTAAAAGTGCGTGGTGGTCTGTTGGTAAACGGACTAGATGCGACTGCCAACATGATCACGGTGGTCGCGGGTTCGAATCCCAGGGCACACCTCTGACTTTTCGGAGTCATGTGTGTATTGATAATAATCAATCACCACACACTGAAACGGTGAAGGAAAACATCGTGAGGAAACCTGCATATCATAGAGATTTATAAAAAATTCTATGGTGTGTAAGTCCACCAACCCGCACTAGGCCAGAGTGGTGGACTATATGGCCTAACCACTCTAAATCATACTGTCGGTTGTAGAGGAGGTCCGTGCCCTGCAGTGGGATGTATATGGGCTGATACAGATTAAAATGATAATTTTCTGATAAATATATTAAAAGTTACTGAGCTGCTGCAGACACCTGTTACAGACCCCACTTTAAGAATCCCTAGCTTAAAGCGATAAGACTGCTGATTATGTCACCATATTTATGTCTGTTTTTGTTTGTTTTTACTGTGATAACTATCGTATAAACAATTAAATAGTAATTTATATTTCAATAAATAGTTAAAGTATTTTACAAGGCATATCATTATCACAAACTGTATTGTTATGTAAATTGTTGGATTTACAAAAATATTCTTTGCTTATATAAAGTAATGTCAACATCACATATATTTGCTGATTTATAGTGATTTATTGCATGTCATCTTGTCCTACTTTGTAACTATATGACACACTTTTAATGCTGAGCTGCTTTCTTGTAGATGAGGTCAATAGGTTTCAATTTGACCAGCAAAAATATAAGGACATGTGTCCTTATATTTTTGCTGGTCAAACATAATGTGTTCCCAAAAAGATGACACAGAGAAAAACTATACACAAATAACATGTTTCCACAGATAAATAAAATTATGAAGTTAGATTTTTTATTGAGTTATTAAGTATAAATTAAATAGAATATACTTATAATACAATACATAAACAGCAAAAGCACCATGATTATGATCAATTCTATTTGAAATTGGTTTTACATGAAAATACACATGTCGAATTCTTAGTCTTACTGATATGTTGAGATATTTTGCAGCTCTCAGATTCCATTTTGCCTGCAATTTGCACTTGGGGTAGTTGCAAAGAATACATGATTACTGAATCATAGTTAGAAATTTTGAAGTTTTTGAAGTAATGTGAGGGATACATACACCCAACATGCATATACATCATTCTGTCCCTACATTAAGATACAAGTTTTGAATCAAAGAACTAAATTTGGTTCAATTTTAATAAATAAAATCTGCTATTTTTCTTATGGTAGTCTGAAAGTGCTCCTTTTATGTAGGTTAAAACTAAACAAAAGACAAACTACATGTAATACCCAAGAGGATATCTCCAACAAAAAAAAAACATGTGCATTAGTGTCAAGTTACTTGTAAAAGGATTTTTGTTTAATGTCAATACTAATTGCCTCAGCACTTACTAGTGCTTATTAAAATAATATATTCGAGGTATGCTGTGACTTAAAATCATGTGATGATCGGGTAAGAAAGAAAGTTTCATTTGAAATATGCATAATTTACCAAATTCATACCCAATCAAAATACAAAAATCTGTTACAAGGGATATGTAAAATTCTTACAAAAATACTTAAACCCAATTATATTTCCTAGTTGTTACAATAAAATCAAGGCACTTAGCACTGTATGATTTTATTTGGTCTGATGGTAATAAACTATTTCAGTAAGTGATTGAAGTATTCTAAAAGATTAAAATAGCTTCGTATTGTTTAGTTTTCAAGAATTCTTGCACTTAACAACACAAGGTCATTCTTATCACAACTATGTAATCATACTTGAGAGAATCAAAGTCTAGGGATCAGAATATAAAATAAGACATTAAATTATAAAATATCAACTCACTTTTCATCCTTAAGTGCCAATTTGCTCGTTGAAAATGGCACAACACTCCTGTAATTGCTGAAACTGCCTCCCAAACCGTTATTTTTTAATAAATAACGCAATTTGGAGCAGGATAGATTTTTTAAGCTTCTGAACATTTTGATGTTGACCGCTAGAGAAGCGCTGTGTCACTGTGAGTTCAACAGGATTTTTTTATTTAAATTCTCCTATTATAAGATAAAGTCAGTTCATGGAAGTAAAAAATATGATAATAAACCAATAATAAACCAAATTATACGCGACCTTAAACTATTAGGTTATATTACGTTCCTCTTTACGCATGTTATGAGACGTGTCAATTATTTGTGCCAGCTGTCAATATTGCTAATGTTTATCTTGAATATCATCATTTTTTCGCCGAATAAAAACAATTCCGGTTAAGATTTTATTCAAAATAATAAATTGATATTTCCGGGAACAAAATAGTGACGTTGCTTTATTTTTTTATAATATTTTCAGTACCTAATCGCTAGCGTGTAATGAAACATATCTTTTTGACATTTAACGTACCGTTTTATTGGCCTGATGATCAGCCGAGATAATGTATTAGTGAAATTTTAAAAAACATTTATTATTTTTATTAGTACCTTGGATGCATATTAAAAATCATAGTTTATTTTATATTAAAGTTGACGCAATATTACATCTGTATTACCTTTTTATTTACTTGTTGTTTAATTTTAAATGTTAATTTTATTTTTTCTCAAACCGATTGTAATAATTAAACGTTTGTCACGTTCCAGGTTTCATTTTAATATCGTGGAATTTTATAAATCCTCTGTGCTTGTTGTACCCATAGTTTTTCAAGAGAAAACCACTTTTCTTATGCTCAAAACGTGGTTCTAGTATATTTTTTTAAATGTCATTGTCATTTTATTTGACACTTCAATTGAGAAAATTGTAAGTTTCCAGAGAGTTTATTTGTATTTATTACATTTTTTCCGGAACTTTAATTACTAAACCGCACAGCAAATATAGTCATATATATTCAATATGTCTGAGAGGCTTAAAAACACAAATACTGTTTCAAACGAAGAAATAATAGATGATTTGACGAAAGATTTGAAATCGTCGTTGAAAACGAGAGAAGACGAGGAGTTTGTGATAAGTCCAGGGTCTAGTGCTGAACAGACCCCGTCGCCTGCCGGGGACGCTCCTATTAAAACAGGTAATGAAGTATTAGTACAAATATAAATAATGCTCCTATGAGGGCGTTGCCTTTTGCAATGACGTTATTTTCTTTGTATATCAAGGATTTACAGTAGAACTGATAACACCTCTGTTTCTAGAGTGGTAAATCCAATCAAAGCTTATGGTACGGGAGCTAGCAACGTTTGAAAAGTAAGAATTTTAGGTCAGCTGATTTTGTGATATGTCGTCCTTCTTGCACTTTTGGTTAGAGTCTGGGCTATCTGGCTGGCGGTAGTGGTTGCGTTCATTAGTGCGCATCCTACCTATCCAGGTAATAATCTTGGATTTTAAAAGCATTTTAGAAGGCGTAATTTTTGATTTTTTGTTTTTAAATAAGTCTACCTGGCATACTTTTTTTATTACCAGACATTTTTGACAATGCTAACTATGTGCCATACGCGAATCTTATTTTTTTTTATAAACATTTCAAAGTATTTTATAATGTCTGTAATTTTAATATTATGTTATTTAAAGATAAGAAAAACTTAAAATAAATTTGCCAGACATTAATTCGATTGTTAAGTCTGGAATTAAAATGAAAAAGTCATGAAAAGTATTGCAGTATAATGCTAGTATTCGGAGAGAGACAGTTGCAGAATAAGTCGAGAATGATACAGAGAACCAAAGTAAATTACTTGTCACTGTAAATGTAATAAAAAATAATAATAATATTCAAACACTACGGTTATTTTTCCATTCCAAATCCCATGAGTCAGAACTACATAGAGCTGTAGTACGAGCTGTTCATAAATATACACCACTTAACCTGTTAGATTCCATGATGGACTTAAACCCGACCACTAACACACAAAAGCTGAATGCCTGGACACAAAAATCTCTCCACGGGAGACACCGCCTCGACTTAACTAATCCTATCGTTGACAAAATAGCGTCAAACGCGTGGCTTAAGCGAGGCGAAATGTTTCCCGAAACGGAGAGATTCATGGTTGCCATCCAGGACCAGACAATCGACACAAAAAATTATAGGAAACACATAATCAAAGATACTACAGTCCAAAATGATCTCTGTCGGCACTGTCATAGTAGTCCTGAAACAATTCAACATATAACCGGAGCCTGTAAATCTATAACCCAGACGGATTACAAACATCGACATGACCAAGTAGCTGCAATAGTACACCAATATCTTGCATACAAATACAAGTTAATAACAAATAAAACGTCATATTATAAATATTCACCCAAAATAATACTAGAATCGGACAACTACAAGCTTTACTGGGACAGGACTATTATGACAGACAAGACAATTCGTTCCAATAGACCGGATATTACACTACACGATAAAAGAAACAAAGCAGTTTTTCTAATTGATATAGCTATACCAAATACCCATAACCTACAAACAACATATATAGAAAAAATAGCAAAATATAACCTTTCTATAGAATTAAAAAGACAGTGGCGAGTTGACTCCGTGCGAACCGTACCAATTGTGGTGTCAACTATGGGTGTAATTCCTAAGTATCTTCATAAAAGTTTGAAGACACTCCAAATACATCCCCTAACATATACCCTCATGCAAAAAGCTGTCATTTTAAATACCTGCCGAATAGTTCGTAAATTCCTGTCAATAGAAACATTTTAATAAGCTCATCCATTATTTTTCTATTTCTTACGTGTTTTAACTATCATTTATTCATTATCAGTTTCGTTTTGGCCGCAAGCCTGCGTAGCTGATTATTTCGCCAGAAATAGTAGAAATTATTTTAAATACCATATAAATAATAATAATAATAATCATTCTAGTCAGAGCAAGTTTCCAAAAAAAATTAAGCATAAAAAGGAATATAAAATTAGATTAAAATTTAAAGAACAACACATTTTATTTAAATTGTTCTGATTACTAAATGTAAATTATAAATAATTAATATTAAGTTTTTCAAGTTGTTTCAGCCCATAGTGACGTCACAAAAAAAGAGGCATCTTCATAACCATCATCATCATCGTCGCTGTCTTTGTCAGTGTCATTCATATCATCTTCTTGGGAACTTTCGTAATCTTCTAAAACTCTATCATCTGCAACAGAAAAAAAATAAACAGTGTAATTCTTCTTGTTCGTTATAAAACATTTTAGTTATTATTGATAAATATTCAATTTTACACTTACTTTGAACAATAATATCTGCAACTGAGGATGGTAATTGATCTCCCAAAAACCAGACAAAATCATATTTGTCACCATTAATGGTCCAACCGAAAGCCATTGGAGGTAAAGATGTTGGATGTTTTGAGTGAGCATTTCTCCAAATTTTCGTGACGTAACGAACCCTCAATAAATGCTGTTTCAATTCCACTTTACAGGGTGGCAAACTGGATGACTTCAGCTGTCTCTGTCGGACTACTAGCATTATACTGCAATACTTTTCATGACTTTTTAATTTTAATTTAAGGCTTAACAATCGAATTAATGTCTGGCAAATTTATTTTAAGTTTTTATTATCTTTAAATAACATAATATTAAAATTACAGACATTATAAAATACTTTGAAATTTTTATAAAAAAAAAATATAAAATCGCGTATGGCACATAGTTAGCATTGTCAATGATGTCTGGCAATAAAAAAAGTATGTCAGAGAGATTTATTTAAAAACAAAAAATAAAAAAATACGCCTTCTAAAATGCTTTTAAAATCCAGGATTATTACCTGGACAGGTAGGATGCGCACTAATGAACGCAACCACTACCGCCAGCCAGATAGCCCAGACTCTAACCGAAAGTGCAAGAAGGACGACATATCACAAAATCAACTGACCTAAAGTTCTTTCTCGAAAACGTTGCTAGCTCCTATACTATTAGAATTTATAACTATTGAAACACAGCTCCAAGCTACTTATAAATGACTACTACCTAAATTATACCAATTTTAACAACAGGTACTTGGTATCTGCCATGTTAACGGAATAATTAGCATAGGTAAAATCATGTTACCAAACTTGAAGATGAAATTCTTGTGATACCTGAACTTATTTACATCATAATTTTTACTTTATTATATGAGGTAGATAATGTGCGCTGATGTGACACATGGTGATAATGAATATTGCCTTTTATATTATTTTATTTTATTTTCTTTGGAAAACAAACAGTATCTTATGCCTATATACAACACAATTTCGTAATCTTCAAACTAGAGATGAAACGGATATCCGGTAACTATCCGGTATCCGGCCTATTTTCACTATCCAGCCGAATACTGAATAATAAAATAAATAAATATATATATATCACTAGATGTTGAATTCTTAACGTTCTAAACTCATCTATATCACGCTTTTCTGTGGGAATACTTTTTTTTCTTTATGCCTATATCCTTTCTCGTTGTCTAATCTACCTCTGTATCAAATTTCATCAAAATCGGTTCAGTAGTTTAGGCGTAATTACACTCGAACGCCCCCGGGACATGCCGATCACGCCGAACGCGCTTGTATATTCAAATCAAATTGTGACGCTATAATCGGCCGAATATCCAGTATCCGCCAAATCACTATCCGTTTCATCTCTACTTTAAACCATTTATAAGTTTTTGCATTTATGTTTCAAAAGAAACAAAGCTTGTTATTTCAAAACTTAACTATTAAAACAAGACTGATCATTAAAATATAACATTTCTTATGAAAATGTTTCAAATATATGTATTTTAAGGGTTTTTACACTGTCTATCATCCTTATCATTTACTGCTATTATGGTACATATTCAGCGGATTTTCTCTAAAGATCTTCTATAATGGATACACAAGTTTAAGGTAGGACATTTGATATGATAAATTTAGCTCACTATTCCTTTAAATACAGAGTGAAAAAGATATTTTTTTTTATTTATTTTTTTATTTAGCTTTAATTTCCTACACATTCCTCAGGGCTCGGTGCTGTCGCCCACCTTGTTTATTCTGCATATCAATGACATGTTGTCGCTTGGCAACATTCATTGCTATGCAGATGACAGCACGGTTCATGGGCGATACCACTGCGGGCCTCCAGGTTGCCGTGTCGAAACTGTGAAGGGACGCGAAGATCTTGTCATTGAGCTCAACCGGACCTTGGATCTCATTTCTACATGGGGTTCCAGGAATATGGTTGAGTTCAATGCCAAGAAAACTAAGGTGTGTGCGTTCACGTGCAAAAAATCCCCGTTCTCTCCCCTCCCCATTCTGCAGGGTACTCCCCTCTCAGTGCGGAATGACCTGTGTATCCTTGGTGTGGATATCCGCTGTGATCTCAATCCAAGGAATCACATCGAGGGCGTAATATCTGCCACATCACGCAGGGTTGGAGTCCTGAACAGGGTGCGTCGGTTTTTCACGCCCGGTCAGCTTTGCCGCTTATATAAAGCGCAGGTCCGGCCGGGTATGGAGTACTGCTCGCACCTTTGGGATGGATCCGCCCAGTACCTGCTCGATGCCTTGGATGGATTGCAGCGGCGGGCCATCCGCATTGTGAATGATGCAGACGTTACGAGCAACTTGGAGTCGCTACAACTCGGGAGAGATGTCGCCTCTCTAAGCGTGTTCTACCGCCTGTATCACGGTGAGTGCTCTGAGGAATTGTTCAACTTGCTCCCCTCCTCTCCATTCCTAACCAGAACCACGCGTGCTGGCTTGCGAAGCCATAGCTTGACGGTCCACACCATCCCGGCGCGAACCAAACGGTTCTCAAATTCGTTTCTGTGCCGCACCGTCAGGCTGTGGAATTGTTTGCCGGCGCGCGTGTTCCCTCCTTCCTACAATTCTGGGTCCTTCCGCCGTGGTGTGAAGAGGCACCTAAGCAGGCCGGTATAATTGTTTCCATTGGCATGGGACTGCCGTCCGATGCCAATGGATACTCTGCCTGGGCGGCATTGGCACTTTCCATCAGGTGCAATGCCGCCACTATGCCAGGCCATTATAAAAAAAAAAAAACAAACATGTGACACTAATATATACATATTTATATTTTAATCTATTTAGTATTTAGTTATTTTCTGTTCTCGGATGTGTGGTCCCCTTTTGGGTAAAAGCCTCCATCTTTTTCCATTTATCTTTGTTAGTAGCTATCCTCCATCTATAAAAAAATAAAAGATATTAATACATTTAATAGTACGGTGGGGACACTCGTTGTCTCTTTCGCACGTGTGCACCTTATGGAAGATGACGTCACGCCGTGCATGTTGCATCCTTTTCTATCACTCCTACCACCAACTTTCATATATTTGTAACTTGCTTATTACTTAACGGATTTTAAAATTTCTTTCTGATTTTATTATGCGTAACGTAACCTTCCGTTATAAACAAAAATAAAAATGTATGAAACTAGCCTATTGTCACCATTATTCAAAAGAGTTGACTTATATTTTTTTGTAATCATATTGGATGTGGTGATCAATAAAAAAAATATGAATAAATTTGGTTTAATATACCGTATACAACTATTATTTCAATAATAATGCTCTTTATTTCTAGAAATACCTCACACAGACTCCGATCTGGATGAAGACCATGAAGAGAAAGATAAAGACCCCGACAAAGATAGTGATACAGACTCGATAGACGAAGAGTCATTGAAAGATGCTGAAGTAGACCTCACCGATGACCAGAAAGCAGAGAGGCAGATCATAGCGGAGACTCTTAAAACAGCAGGCAATGATGCCTTCAAAACTGGAGACTTTGAACTTAGCATAGAGAAATATACAGAAGGTATGACATATTCAATGTTTTTTAATAAACACAACCATCCTAACAGTCACATACATAGTCGTAAAGTCACATTATGATTGATTCTTGTGTGGTGTTGTGTGGTATCAGAAACTACAAGATACTGGTGGTAGGTCTCTAATATATTAGAGGCCATTTGGATGGATACCACTGCAATTCCTATTTTTCCCGCCAAATAGCAGTTTAAATGGACTGTTGTGTTTCGGATTGAAGGACATTGTAGCCAGCGTAACTGCTGGACATATTGAGACTTTACATCTTATGTCTCAGGTAGGTGAGCGCAGTGGAATGCCAAACATTGCTTCGTAATTTAAGGTGTTGTTTGGTTTTGCTACTGTTTATGAGCGGTTGTGTCGCTTAGCATCAGGCGAATGGCATGACACTGACAGACAGCAGACTGACTAAATCGATTGCATAATCAAATCTAGGTTACACATCACTGACTTTTCGTTACATGTATGTTTATTATAAATTATTATTGCTCACTCTTAACCTTTAGCAGTAGCACACTTCCCCATTCGCACACATTGTGTAAGTACAAGAAGTAAAAAAATGTCGAAATGCAGGGATACTAAGTGGACAGCAAGTCTTGGCAAATGATACCTTACCTAGCCTGCATAGCAATTTGCACTAACAATTCCCTCCTTTTGATTTCGATGCGAATGCCAAATTCAATTATGAATGGCGAGACGAGCATGATGGCACCATTCGCGTGATGGTAAACGATACGACCACTCATGGAGAGAAACAAAACAAAACAACATTATGAATTACAAAGCAATTCTTGGCATTCCACTTCGCTTGCCATCTTGAGACAAGATGTTGAGTCTTAATATGTCCAGTAGTTATTTTCGCTCTATAACACAGTCTATTTATTATATCAAAAATTCCTACTATGTATTTATATTCCATTATATTTTTTATTTGCAGGTTTAAAAATATGTCCACTACAGTTTTCGCAGCAAAGGTCGATACTGTACTGCAACAGAAGTGCCGCTAAAATGAAGCAGCAGGCATACAAACGAGCTGTGAAAGACTGCACCAAAGCCATCGAGTTGGACGACACGTATATGAAAGCTTATATTAGGTGAGAATACTATCTCAATATGCCAAATACAATGTATATACTATATGGTATGGTTTTCGTAACCTCACGTTCCGATTTATCGAATGTCCACAGGTTATACTAGTCCGATGTTGAGTTCGGTCACAGCAGGAGATAATTTTTGGATTCCTTTGCAGTAATACTGCCTAACATCCTACAAGTAAAAACATGAGCTGCCGAGATCTGACGTGATGGTATATCGGCGGTATCCAACAGATATTTTTATTAGACAACATATTTTTGAATCTGCATACCTTACAATGTATAAAGCCACCCATGGGATTGAAACCCAGAACCTCATGGTTCACACACCCGTACATAATGTCATCACTTAATGGGACGACGAAATAATGTTTAATATTAAGTAAAAATTCATTTTTCAGGAGAGCACAATGTTACGAAGCGACGGAAAAATACGACGAAAGTTTAGCAGATTTCAAGAAAGTTCTAGAACTAGATCCAACGAACAAGGAAGCGGAGAAGGCGCTCAAAAGACTCCCCCCCTTAATAGAGGAGAAGAATGAGAAGTTAAAGAAGGAGATGTTGGGCAAACTGAAGGATTTGGGCAACATGATACTAAAGCCCTTCGGACTGTCCACAGACAACTTCCAGATGGAGCAAGACCCAGAGACAAAAGGATACAAGATCAACTTCAAACAGTGAACTGAATAAATGTATAGCTTCATGATTTTGTTTTATTTACTAGAATATCTCCGCTAATTTCATGTGTTCCTGGTACATAAATAACTTCATCATGTCGCCTTTTTTGGCTGTAGGTGTAGTGTGTACGGTCTCATATTTTTTTCCTAACGCGCTTATTTTTATTTATTTTATTTTAGTACAAAAAAATATATCTTCAAAATTTGTGTAGGTGGCAGATAGAAAAACCATTTGAGCATTTCTGTTTTGCTTTTGAGCTGCAATCAGTCGCCAGACTTTTATCAACTGAGTTAAGGGAAATATGGTTTTAAGAGCAGCAAGCCATTGCTTTGCTGACACCTCAAAGTATGTGGTTCCTTTTTAGTCTTTTAACCACATTGACATTATCGAGTAAGCATTTTGAGCATAAGGGGCAAATTATACGCGTCTTATTGTGATCTAAGATGCAATATGGGGCCAGGGCCGGTTTTAGCAGTACCAGCGCCCTGGGCGAGATTCATATGGCGCCCATTGGCACACATTGAAATGCATCCAAAAAATTTTTTTTTCTTAATGTTTAATAGATTGAACAATTATAATAGATTGTATCATATTGTTTAGTAATTTGGTACTTTCATGGTATGGCACTTTTATGCCACGAAAATTACTGCACTCCTAAACATAGCCTTTGCCCTTGTTTACGGAAGTTATAGCACTGAACCGCCAAGGGGCTGGTTGTTAGTATCCAGGATGAGGTTAAACAGCACAGTAAAACGGTCCACACCATTAAGTACCAGCGACTTTCACGCCTTGATGGAGATAATGCCCTACCTACCGCTCTCCAGTTCTTGCCACATAACCTTGATTCGGGGGCAATTCTGGACAAGACATACTCAAATATATTATGCTAAATAAATCGTGGAAGTACGAGTGCCACCAATCACCATTCCTTCACCGCGCCAACCTCACATATCACACAAGGCGCCTCGGGAATCCTTGACAGTTGCGACATTTGGTAAAATTGAGTTTCACCTTTTCCCAAGAAATAGCGAGCCGATATATTTAACTATAGACTTCGGCGATTTCCGCGGTCACCAACTTCTCATACAGAGGAATGAGACACTTTATGTCCTCGTACTGAGAAATGCATAAGGATGAGACCGAATTTAGTGAGCTTAGACTTCATAAGATTGTAGATTGCTGACTGAATTCCACCCCACATTTCCCCACTTCCTTGGTCTCCATACTGTTTTCCAGTAGGGGGACCAAAGTATCGCGGAAACCCCGCCCAGTAGGTCCATCCAGTAACCACCACTTTGTCCTTAGTGCTCGGTGCTCGGCCACTTTGGGTAACGGTGTTACCTTGAGATGTTCGGGAATCTTTTGAAAGAACGTATTCACAACAGCCAGATCTGACATGAATCAGGCTCTGAGCACTGAATCCTCCTATGCATTACGAATGCCAAACCTCGAAAGTCCCGGCATCCCTTGCCGAAGCTTGTACGTGGAAGTCGTCCAATCAATGACTCTTTACGGGTTCCCGTTTGGGCCACCGTTTAGTTTTGTTTTTTCCTCCTGAGTTCGGCGCAACGAGCGATAGCGCAGCGAATAATCAGTGTACTGGCCGCTTTCCTTCCCTGGGACATTGACGTCAAAGCCCTCTCGCCTCAGCCTAAAACTGGCGGGAGGAGACGTCTCGTCGGGGAGAACGACCGGCCTCTAGAGAGATCGACCCTGTACGGCCCTTACTCCGCGCGGCCGCCGTGGAGGCGTGGCGCACGTGGCTGGACAATCCCAGTGCTGGTGCTTGGATCATCGCGGCAGTGCGTCCTGCCCTCGACCAATGGCTAAGCAGGCGCCACGGTGAAAACGTTCCGCCTGATGCAGGAACTATCGCAGCATGGTTGTTTCGGCAGATACCTGTGGAGAGTGGCGAAAAAGGAAGAATCCGCTATGTGTTACCATCGGGATAACTGTTCAGAGGACACAGCCCAGCACACTTACTCGGTGTGTCAGGCCTTGGAAGAGGAGTGTGCAGCTGTTCACGCAGCCGCCGGAGTGGACCTCTCGCTCTCAGCCGTAATTCCTTCCATGGTCGAAATTACGAGGTCATGGCAGCCCATGATCGCCGCAGAAGCAGGGAGCGGGATCATGAGTGGGACGATCCCGTCTGCTGCCGACAACCGAGAAGGAGGCGCCGGGTAAATGACAACGGCTTACTTGGCGTCCCGTTCAGTGTTTAAGGGGTGTCAGCATTCTATCACAATATCCCCTACTTGTTGTAAGAGGCGACTAATAGGAGTCATCGGAGTCACTGGACACACAAAGGAGTGCGTACGTCCGTGCGCTCATGTTAGGAGCAACTTTGAGATGGGCAGCAGAAAATGTGGTCTCGTATCTGTCACGGATCACCGACCATGTACGTCAGAAGTAGGGAAAGTGGGGACATCTGCGCCCTTCCAAGTTGTAAGGAGCCAATGCGCCGGATGGCACGGCGAATCAACTAGGCGCTACTCGCATATCCACATCGCCTGCCGTCCGTAATGCGCGCGATGGCCACCGAGTGGATTTTAGGCGGTATGCGGGCAAAATATCTTTTTAGATCACGTTGGAGACCCAGCCTGGCTGCAAAATCCACGTGCACCAGGCTAAAAGGCCGGAGACTCCGACACGCCTGTTCCGATTGTCGCCGGCGGTACCGGAAGAAAGGCTTAAGGAACTTTAGTCTCGTTAAAAAAAATAGGGCAGATTGCACATAGTATCATCAACAAGGGTCCGAAAGGCTTCCTCTCCGCCTCCGAGCAACTTACCTGCGGAGCGTAAGCGATTATCAATTTAGCAACAACCCTCTCAATCATTATTATAACCCGCACAAGCCCGTCGCTTCGTATGTCGACTTAAGAATATTCTCCCGGACGCTAGACGACAACACTACGGCAATCCCGTTCCGGCCAGTAGAAGATCCATTGTAAATCAGCTTGCAACCCTGCCTGATATCCCGAGACTTACCACTATTCCAGCGCGATTCATGGAGAAACGCGACATGCAAATGTTCCGACGTAAGTGGTACGGACAACGCTGCTGTGTATGTATATCCAGTGGAGCGTTACTGAAATTAGTAGTCGCTCACAACGAATTTGAAAAGTTTAGATTGTAGTATGACAAAAAAATTACTTGAATCAAAATTTTTAATTCTTACCTACGTTACGAAAAAAATCTATAACATTAATTTCAGCATTTTTATTTTGAAGTGGTTCTTACAGTTTTTAATAGATGGCTCGATTTTCAGGGCCATCTTATTTATACTCAAAAATATGTAGCTTGATTGCATATGCTATTATTTAGGATTCCTGGTGAAATTAACAGCAGTGCTCCAACCGAAAAGTGGATTTCATTCTGACAGATTTTGTATCTAGATTTAGGGATTTCAAATAAGTGAGACTTGCCCAACCAGCTAACAAAAGGGGCGCCTGCGGCGCCCCTCTTGGTATGGCGCCCCTGGGCGGTCGCCCGTGCGCGCCCTACCCTAACGCCGGCCCTGTATGGGGCCCTACTCTGTTAATCCGTAACGTATCACGATCGATGTTTATATACGATACGAATGTACCTACATATACTTATGGTCGTTATTGGCTTCTGGTCGTAACCATAAACTTATGGTTATGATGTACGTTATACGAATTCGAACATATACAAAGTAGGTACATTCGTATCGTCATAAACTTCGATCGTCCGAAGATTCGAACTTCGTTTCGGATTTACAGAGTAGGGCCCCTGTGATTATAAGACTGCATTTCCTATGTTGAGTTTCAGATTGGCACTTCCATGGGCTTCGACTCTGCCTAGTATGAGTTGAACATTAATACAACTCTTTCTGTTTGAAGTTACTTCTGTGAAATAGTTTCTTAGATTTACGCGAATGTTACACATTGAAATAGTTTTATCTTTTACGCATTTTATCGCAGGTTTTAGGGTAGCCTCCGCCCCGTGACCACAATAGCTAATTTTATCTTAACGTCGGGAAGTCCAAAATTTATAAATCAAATCAAATCACGATAAAATAGTTTTACTTCAATACTTTTGTGAAATTTACCGCTCGCTCATTTGTGATACAGGAATTTCAAAAGAATATGCAGTTCACTAAACCGCATTAGCCCGGCATAGTTGACTGAGGGCAAACACCCTTCAAACATAGCGAAGGCCTGTCCTCCACAGTTGGATGTAATGTGCTGTTATATTTAATCATACAAAGTGGAAGGAAAAAATATACAAGAACCATGTAATGTGCCAATAAACATTACCTAACCTTTTTGAATCCTTCGATATTCGGATCTAGTCTTTTAGTAATAAATTTAGAGGATTCATTCTTTATGGATTAAAAAAAAATATATTAATTATTTCTTCTCCAACAATCCTAACGTGAAAATTTAATTTTAAAAGATCGCTGTGCTAGGAGGAAAATTCTGCGGTAAATGTATGTAAGTATATAAGTTTTGTCTTCCCCTGTACGGTATTTTTCATAGTAATTTATTTGTAGAACGAACCTATTTCTATTTAAAAAGTATTGAACAATTTGTCAGAAGAAGAAATTCTGTCAAGCTTTTTCAACAATAGAATGCAGAATAAATTGAAATGACAGACTGAGAGAAAATTTTCTATTTTATTATTCGAGAAGTTTATAGTTTTTTTTTTAATAATTTATCGTGGATCGGATTGAAAAGGAGAAAATTAATAAATGAGAAATGCAAATCAAAAGATTATTTAAATGATCTAGCAGAAGAAACAAGTAAGTAATACATTTTAAATGCCATCGTCTCATAATCTACACAGGGAGCTATTCCACTCAGTCGCATTCTGAGCGCTGAAAAGAGATAAGTAATACACTAAGTATACTTAGCTGCAGCTTTATAGGTCTAACAAAAGATTAGTGGTATGTGTTCATTGATATATTATATTAAAGGGCCAAGGGTACACCGCAAACAAAATGTAACAAAAATGAGGACCGAACCACGCCTTCTGTTCTGTCTGTATCTTCGCTCTTGATTCACTAGGATCCCATGTACACGGGAATCCTGTACCAGCACAATGCGCAGAGATTTTGATCCCAATGTCCGCTCTAGCATAATACCTCAATGTGTGTGGTAGAGTTTTTAAGAATCTGTCAAATAGCTACACCGTCCGGTCATTAGGAACCAGTTTGTAGTCAGACTGAGGAAACCACGTCGCCATATCTATGTATTTGCACTGCACTGCATTAAAATTAGGTACATGGCTACTTTGTGTTGAATTATAACGGCCTTGTTCATATGAGTCAAATGCCCACAAGTTTTATTCCTACGGCTACCCTTCACAATGTTTCGGTACAGGGTTCGAAATCGCGGTCTCTTGTCACGGCCTGTCTTATGCTACTATACGAGTATAACAAAAGCTGCCGATTAGGACACATAAAACTTATGGATTCTCAAATGGTTTTACCTTATCTCTTATAATTTCAGAACAAATATGGCCAGATATCGGCGGAAACGCAAGTAAGTTATAAACTAATGGATGAACTTCATATTGTTTTAATTTTTTGAATTCAATAAAAAGTTTCAATACGTACGTATTTCAGTCGATAAAATTCCATTATTATGGTGGTATAGCGTAGCGGAAAGCGCAGCGTAGGACGTCCACCCACACGGTGGTCCGACGACCTGGTAAAGGTCGCGGGACGTCGCTGGATGCATGCTGCCTCCAACAGGTCTCTGTGGAAATCATTGGGGGAGGCCTATGTTCAGCAGTGGACTTCCTTTGGCTGATGGATGGATGGTGGTATAAAATATTAAGATTAATTTCTCCATTAAGAACATTTATGTAATGGATCCAATTGCCTGATTTTATCTAATATATTTCTATTTCAGAATGTGCAAAACGTAAGTACCTACCGCTAAAATACTTTTCTGTCGGTAAGTTAATCACAAGAGATTTCTGGTAAACATTAATTTTCAACTTCTTAGTTATCTACGTATTTATCAACCCCTTTTTATAGTAATTAAATTGTATCGTTTGTACGTAACATTTAAGTAGAACTAAGTAGCTATATCTTGTGACATTAATTATATATTTTCTTATGTGGAGTTTTCATTCCCCTATAAAATCCCCGCGGATTCAGTTTTCTTCTGAAGTGTGTCCATATCTACAACATAGCAAAATAACGCCGGAAAGGTACGTTGTTTGAATCTTAATCCATAAAAAAATCTTAATGATGTAATCCACTCAAAAGATCTGTTCGACGATGGAGAAGATGATTAGCAAATATCAAAGGAAGTCGTTGTAGAAATCCTCGGCCGAGAGCTATCTTCAGCAGTTGGGTTTTTGGCAGACTGATAAAACATTTCACGAAGACGTTGAATACTGTTTTGAACAAATCTTCGTGGAAACCCAGAGAGGAGGTCTATATTCAACAGTGATCCGGCAGCTGGAGTTGCAGATGCTAATGTAAATATTGATGATGATGGCTTGTTTTGTTGTGCACCCAGGCGGTGTCGCACAAGGCACGGCGCGTTCAAGCGTTGCCGCTCGGGTGACCGGAGGTACCGAGTGCGCCAGCGCTGCTGCCGGCGCCGGAGACGAAGCTGTGGGCGACGCCGCCGCCGGTCCAGCTGCAGGCGCCGAGCACGGTAACATTAGTCCTTTTCAGCGGTATAAGTACAAAAATAACAAATAATAATAAATAAATAATTTTATTAAGTTCAGCTGCAGTGCAGTTGCGGTTAAGTTTCGATCAAAACAGCCCTTTTCGTATTCTCGTAATTTTGACAACCGCTGTCAAATACGCTCGCGTCAAGTTCGCGTCGCGCAAACGTTTTAGTGTATTCTACTGCTGCGCGTATATGTCGATGTCAAACAAATTTGATACGTCTGACGTACAGTTAAGGCGCAGCTCACGCGCAGTTCACGCGCAGCTAAACACTTACAAGAATACCATTTTGTACCAAAGCGTAAACTTGATTGTAACCGCACCGCAGCTTGATCGGCGCGTCAAAAAGTTACGTGAATCGCACTGCAGTCTTTCTTTTTCAATGAATGGCGAGCCGAACATGCCATTCGCCTGATGTAAGCGATATGACTGCTCAGGGACAGTAGCAAAAAAAAATCATTAATTAATACATTAACCAATGCTTGGCACTTCACTAGGCTCGCCATCCTGAGATATAAGATGTTAAATCTCAATATGTCTATACAAGGCCTATGTAAGGCTACAAGGTCCTTCAATCCGAAACACAACAGTGCAATTATACTGGTGTTTGGTGGGACAATTAGACATTGCGGTGCTACCAACCAAGGCGGCCTCAGTGTTGGCAAAGTTAAGGTAGACCCTTTCCTTTTCTGTAAGGAGAGGCTAAGCTGCACTTTCCGTACGTACGTCAGTGTCACTGACTTTCCAACCCGGCAGGTTGCGGATGTTATGCAAAGCAAACCCTTAGTAAAACACTTGAGTCAAATGAGCTATTTACGATTAGCAACGGCTGGACTGCCATTCCACATGGCTAAGACTGCGAACTGTGGCGACTGCTTATTGTCAGTCGGTTTTTTAACTAGCAAAGTAAAATCGAAACGCCTTGCTAGTTTATATTTTGTAAGGAAGATCAGAAAAATGTGTATAAATTTAATTTGAATTTAGAATACAATATTAGTCATTGAAAATCTCATATTATTCACTATCAAATGACATTCGAAATATATTCCTAAAGGCTAAATATACACATTGTTCTGATAATCTTTATAAAAAAAAAATTAACGCATGGTGTTTCGATTTTTCTATTGAGAAGTATAGTTTGAAGAGATGTTTTGCACAGCTCCATGTGGCGGTGTCGTTCCCGCTCGGGGTCGTTCAAGCGTTGTCGGCGCTGCGACCGGCGGTATCGCATCAATCGACGTCGATGAAATCCAAAGTACGGTAAGGTGCACTGTTTTGTTATAAGCGAATTTGCAGCGGGCCTGTGTGACTCAATCGAATTCCCGGTTGAAGCGGAATTTTTCAGCAGTGGGCGCTGGTGGTCTATCTACAACAGTAGGGTAAATCGCGCCATAGTGGCCTACGCAAGTGGGTCAATTCTTGAGAAGAATCAGAACAATTTTACATGGATAAACTCTCGCCTGTTTACCAGAAGGTGAGAGGTGCTACGAGGATACCCACATTTAGCCTTGTATGTCCTGCCCACGTAGTGATAGGGGGCGAGCCTATGGCTACATCGGGCACAAATTTCTGACTCGGGGCTGATAATGAGTAGAAAAGTCCAATATCACTTTGCCCGACCCCGGATATGAATTTAAGACCTGCGCCACCAAGGCAGTCGAAGCCAGAAGAATTTTAATAACATCATAATATTAAATTATGGTAACATTTGATTCATTTGGCCTTATGAAGGTAGTTAGAAATTAGGCTCCAGATAATATTTTAATAGAATAAGCGGCAGCAAAAGGAATAATTTAGTTTCTTTCCGTTTTGTTTCAGATGCTTGTGTTGTCCTTTTTTAAATTTATTGTGAAATATACATAAAAATATATGCATTATATTTTCAGTTTAGCATTTTCATTTGTGACACAATACCCACACACCTCAAGTATGCACACAAATAGGCAAGTTGGCACGCAAATACATTGTACAGCAATTTCTGTATCGGCCCATATACGTCCCACTGCAGGGCACGACGATTGAGAGTGGTTAGGCCATATGTGGACTATATGCGCGCTGGCCTAGTGCGGGTGGGCGGACTTACATACCATAGAATTTTTTTATAAATCGCTATGGTATGCAGGTTGCCTCACGATGTTTTCCTTCACCGTTTTAGTGCGTGGTGATTGACTATCAATACACACATGACTCCGAAGTCAGGTGTGCCCTGGGATTCGAACCCGCGACCACCGTGAACATGTTGGAAGTCGCGTCTAGTCCGTTTACCAACAGGCCACCACGCACTTGTACAGCAATTAATAATGTATTATTTCTCCACTCAAATTACTCATTTTACCGCTAACTAACTAACACTACATAATAATAAATACACCCAACAGTCACATACATAGTCCTGACCCCACACTAAGATCGAGTCTTGGGTCGTGGGTATCAAGAACTACGAAACTTTTCGGCCTCAAACACCCAGACCCGAAACAAATACCTGTGATTCACACAAATATTTGTTTTGTCGGCACAAAACCATTGCTGGTCCTTCTATGGTGGGGAACCTAAATGCCCCACATTTATTGTTTTTGGACGCCCGTTTGAGATGTGGGTGTGTGTCGACGAAAGAGACTAGCCCGTCTGCCCTGACGCACACCTCTGGTTTAGGTTTGTTCTCAGTAGTTCCATTCACAGTTCCATCATGGAATTACTGAGACTTTTCTTTCTTAGTGGTTCCATTCAAATAATTAATGGAATTACTGAGAATGAAAATTCTCAGTAGTTCCCTCAAAGGAACTAGTGAGATTTTACTATTTTTTACCTTCCTTACTTCGTTGGTGGGACTAATGCCATCCATAGTTCAAGATTTTTTATTGGTTCCAAACATTATATTTAAGCGAGGGTCAACTGAAACATTTCAATCTACAATTATAAACATTTTATTTGTTAATTTGATACATACAATTATTTTGAAAAATACAGTAGTAGTAAATTAGTAATGCCTACGTATCTCGCCGTAGTATTTTCAGTGCTCGCGCAGCAGCGACTGAAATAGCATGTTGGCGCTGTAGTGCCGTTGTAGCGAGGCCTACCACGTGAATTGAAAAACCGAGAATTCATTGAAATGAAATGAAAATTTATTATGGAATCTTTAAAATGTTATACATTTGGGTTCTGTCACTTTTCCTTTCTACCATATGGTTCAAAATATTTTTTCGCCATAGAAGAACGGCCGGGAAACGAGCATTGATCTTTTCAAATAAGTTTACAATGCAATGATATCACCGGGATATCTGGGGCGATACCACTGTCACAGAAGATCGACGTGAAGCGACAGTTTTGCCGTCACTTTCGTTCGGTGAGTAAGATTGTCGGATGCTTTTCATCCATCCCATCCTTTTTTCCTGCCCGCCCCCCTCCCGATGTGACAGGCCGGCGACACATCTGTGAGCAAACCTGTATGTTCATTGGCGGCAGTGATTACTTACCATCAGGTGATCTGCTTACTCGTTACACTTCAGCTTTGTACTGGCGACGCAGTTAAATTGGACAATATTTCGTATGATTTACTACATCTATGAGACATGAATGCATAAAGGAGTGGAATAATATTCATGGTACTAGTTGAATCACTACCAAAATCTCCTTGAATTATGTATACTTAATTATGCAAATGGTGCTGGACAAAAAAGAGGTACTTAATATTTGACAGCCTCCGTGGCGCAGGCGGTTAGACGCCGCCTGTGAAACGAGAGGCCGCGGGTTCGATCCCCGCACCGGGAGAAATGTTTGTGCGGCCCACAAATATTTCTCTCGGGTCTGGGTGTTTGTGAGACCGAAAAGTCTCTCGTAGTTCCTGATACCCACGACACAAGACTCGATCTTAATGTGGAGTCAGGACTATGTATGTGACTGTTGGGTGTTATTATTATTATTATTTTGGTGTTATTATTATTATTATTTCTCTTTATTTTAAATATTTTTTTTTACATTTTTATATATATAGTAAAAAACAAAATACATATAAAAATATAAAAAGTTATCCAACGATGGCGAGGCTCGAAACCCAAGCCACCGGTGGTTAGGAGCCCAAAGTGAGGAACCGCCTCACAATACGTGCCGTGTCAAGCAATACTGCCTTCTGAATCTGACTTCTGACCCAACAGCCGATTGAGAGCCTCTGTAGATGTTGGTCGAGGCTCTTTGGTATCAACCCATGGGCAGAAACGACAATCGGGACAATAATTGTTGAGTCGACATCCCACATGTCGGTAACCTCGTGTGCCAAATCTAAATATTTAGACATTTTGTCTTTTTCAGCTTTGACAAGGTTATCGTCATGCGGGATGGTGACGTCAACAAGTATAGCCCGGCGCGCCAATCGATCTATTATCACAATGTCAGGCTTATTGGCTAGAATAGTCCTGTCTGTGATAATAGATCGATCCCAATACAGCGTTGCATGACCATTTTCGAGAACTGGTTGGGGCACATACTGGTAATATGGCACTTCAGGAGTCACAAGTCCATATCGAAGGGCAATTTGCTGGTGTATGATCTTGGCTACTAGGTTATGTCTATGCAAATACTCGCCGTTAGCAAGATACGAACAACCGGAAATAACATGCCTGATAGACTCACCAGGACGGTGGCATGCCCGACAGATGTCGACCGTACCGTCCTTCAGGATGTATTTCCTATAGTTGTTCGTCTTAATAACTTCGTCCATAATTGCAAAGACAAAACCCTCGGTTTCCCCAAAGAGGTTACCGAAGCGCAGCCAAGACACAGACGCTAGTCGGTCCACATCAGGCCCATGAAGGGCTCGATAGAACCGACCGTGCAGCTCTTTGCTCTTCCATATGTCCTCGCGATCCTTAATGCCTACCACCAGAGGTTTCCGCCAGTTCTCAATCGCCAAAGAGAGCGGGGTAAATCCTTTATCTACCATAACTACAACCCTATGCATATCCACATCACTGTGAAGGAAATAATCCCTGAGATTGCATACCTCGCGATTATGCAAGTCCTTAGCATTAAGAATACCTCGGCCCCCACATCTCCGCGGGATGTACAATCTCATCACTGATGATCGTGGATGATGCATACGATGTGCAGTCAGGAGAGTTCGGACTTTACGATCCAGGGCGTCCAATTCGGTCTGAGTCCATTTGAGTATGCCAAAAGAGTATATGAGTACAGGCATAACCCAACCGTTAAAAGCGCGAATCTTGTTTCCACCGGACAAAAAACTGTTAAGTACTTTTGTCAGGCGGCTAAAAAAACGCTCTTTCAACGATCGTTTTACATCTGCACCTATGATACCTAGAGCCTCAGGCATACCCAAATATTTGTAGGTTTCCGTCACAGAGAGGGATCTGAGCCTTACAGTCTCTGAGACTAGTATGTCATCAGAGACCGCAACCTCCCCTCGCTTCACATGGATAACCGCACATTTATCTACACCAAAATCCATATTGATTGAATTGCTAAATCTTTCCGTTATTTTTAACAACTCAATCAATTCGGTTTGTTTCGATGCAAATAACTTGAGGTCATCCATATAGACCAAGTGAGATATAGGCTCAGAGCCTCTCCGTAGACGGTAGCCTAACCCTGAATCCAACAACAGAGTGCTGAGGGGATTCAGGGCCATGCAAAACCACAGTGGACTCAGACTGTCGCCCTGGAATATACCCCGCTTGATTCTAATCGGCTCGTCACAATCAGGAGGAACCGTACCACCTGGATATCTCAGGACAGTGGTCCACTGCCCCATACAAGACCCAAGGAAGTTGCATAAATTTGTATTAATTTTATACAAATTTAACACCCTCATGAGCCATGTATGGGGCACCGAATCATAGGCCTTTTTATAATCTATCCAGGCAGCCGATAAATTCCTTCGGTTGTGACGAGCCTGTTGGCAAATGGTCATGTTAATGAGAAGGAGCTCCTTAGTACCACGGGACCCATTCATGCAACCTGTTTGGCCAGAAAAAAGAATTTGGTTAGAATTTATATGGTCTGTAATTTTAGATCTAATTATGGAGGTCAAAACTTTATAAATAGTGGGTAGGCATGTGATGGGTCTATAATTTTTTGGTTCCGTGGTACAACCGGACTTAAAGAGAAGGTGAGTGACACCTGTTGTCATAAATGTTGGAAGGGATCCCCGCTCAAGCGCATTCTGGAATTGCGCTGCTAATCGAGCATGCGAACTTGGAAACCATTTTAACCAGAAGTTGTGCAGACCGTCCGGGCCCGGCGACTTCCAGTTTTGCGTCTGTCTAATTGCAGTTAGCACATCTTCTGGACTGATTAAAATGGTTTCCATAGCCGGTATTGCCTCGCAAGCTCGATCTACAACACTAAACCAGGAGGCTTCAGTGTGAGAGACAGGCGACGACCAGATATTCGTCCAGTACTCACGCATTTCGTGAGCACTAGGAAGCCGCCCATCCACCACACCTTGTGGAGGATTCTCCCAACATCTATAAACACTCTTTTGGTCAGTTTGGAACTTGCGATTTTGTTGGAAACGATCCCATCGCCTCCTGTAGCGACGAATGCGGTTCGCCCACGCATAGACTTTTTGTTTAAAGAAGTCTATGCGTTCTGTGACGCAAAGCCTATAATTTCGAGGACTTGTGTTGGTCCCCGAAAAAGCGTGCGTCACAAAACGCATAATCTTCGGCCTGCTGTTTCCTTCTTTAAAAGAAATTAGTTTGCCGATGAGAGTTCGGGCCCTGTTGATACGATCCTCGATCCTACGCTGCCAGGCAGGCACAATCACAACACCTCGAGTGGCTTTATACTCATTTGGAAATTTTATATTAGCCACTCGACATGCTGCGACGGCCGCGCAGTAAAGGATCGAATGCGTATCAACAAGATCCCGACTGGACTCCAAGTATGTAGTTAACATGGAGTCCAAAGTTCCCATCAGCGCCAAATTTCTTCTATGCGTTGGCAAACGTGGCAGACGCGGTCTACAAGACGCCTATAAAGACGCAAACTCCAAAATCGCACATTCCAAAGCTCCTCTCAGTTGCTGTTTAGCTTGGGGACTTACGTTGTCATCCAAATTGTCCGTCAGCTCGAAATCAGCAACAGGTGTTGGTGTTGGGCCTGCCGCTTGATCTCCACTGACGGGTGACACATGGTCATCCTGGACAAAACACTTTATTATTATTATTATTATTTGTCATTCAGTTTGTAAGTTTGACCATATCTCTTCCTACCGTTCGCAGTTAAAATGGCTTCCCATCCACCAGCGCTGTTCGTTGGTGCCCTCACTGCCCTTTTTTCTTTTCTTAAGTCTCCTTCCCCTTCTTATCTGTCTCCTGACTTCATTTACTTGAGTGATACTCATTCTAGAAATCTTCGCTCGTCTAGTTCTGACTTCGTTCAGTCTTCCTTTGCAATATCCAATCGACTCTTCTCTGGAACGCACTCCCACTTGAAGTCAGGTCGTTGGCTGGTTTTCAAGTTGAAGGTTCGGCAATTACTCCTCGCCGAAGTAGCAGGTTCTCCTCACTAATGTAGGTATTTATTTATTTCGTTGTTTATGTGTGCATTTTAATTATATTAGTAAAGTGCGTGGTGGCCTGTTGGTAAACGGACTTGACGCGACTGCCAACATGTTCACGGTGGTCGCGGGTTCGAATCCCAGGGCACACCTCTGACTTTTCGAAGCCATGTGTGTATTGACAGTCAATCACCACGCACTAAAACGGTGAAGGAAAACATCGTGAGGAAACCTGCATACCATAGCGATTTATAAAAATTTCTATGGTATGTAAGTCCGCCAACCCGCACTAGGCCAGCGTGGTGGACTATATGGCCTAACCACTCTCAATCGATTACGATTGTAGAGTAGGCCCGTGCCCTGCAGTGGGACGTATATATAATTAAAATTGTATACTTATATCCGTATAAATATTATTATTTTCTCTCTGCACTACCTTAAGGTTGGCTGTTAGAGAATGCCCTTGGGCATTAGGTCCGCCTGTACTACGTATTTGTACAAAGTGTTTTAAAATAAATAAATAAATAAATTTGTCATATGTAACCTCGCTTCAGGTGAAAAACACAATACAATTTTAATATTCCCATCACAATAATCGGCCAGGAGAAATTCATGAAATTGGATGGGAACTTCATCTTCGAGTACATAAGTTAACTTGCGCCAATTCATTTCTATGTCTATAAATGGTTGCTTTTTTGCTGTTGAATCTTGGGATGGGTTTTCGGGTGCCAAATCAATAGATACCCCGTTTTTTAATATTGATAATTTGCCTATTAAATAATATGGTGGCTGGGTCTTGTTGGTATTTTGTAGGGTCTGGTCGGCAACTGGTTCTATGAGGAGTCTCTTTAATTACTTCTCAGCCCTAAAAAAATAAAAACAATTTAAGTTTCAAAAAAATAACTGATTAGAAAATCAAATGTTAAGGAAGCAAGAAATTGGAAGCTTACCGCTGAAATTGTAACGGAACCGTAACACCTCTCGCTTCTTTCCAATTTAAAACCAGCACATCGTCAGCGAGAGGTATAATTAACATATTGGCGATGTTTGTCAAATTGTAACCCGTTATATAAAAGTACTCCGATCCCGTTTGATAATAGTAACAAATTTTTTATCTAAAATATCTATATTACTTAAATAATATTAAAAACGTAGGTGTATTAATTAAATTTATGATTATTGGCTCGGAAAAGCGTGGAAAAGTATGACAGATTTTTTATTGTGCCATGCAATATTTTAACGAACGGCATAAACTGCTAGTAACAGTCAAGAAATAAGTTAGGTCTATTTAAGATCCTCCGTGCCAATAATGACTGGAAAATATTATGATGTAGATTAGGTTGCGGAAAGTTGCTGTATGCATACTAAAATGTCGTCATTAAAATCATTAGAGTAAACCTGTGTCCAGCAATGGGCTTCCCGTAGCTGAGGAGAGCGAGAACAAAGAGAAAGAAATGACGCGATACTTCATAGGTATAGTTGCAGCATATAAAGGCCAAAGGCTTATCAAGTCGCAGAAACGTAATAATGTGCGAGATTTGCGATTTGAAAATTTTGGTATGCATTGTCTGTGAGTGTAATTTGTCGTATGGCGATAGCTACATTTCTATCACAAGTTTGGAGCCAAATAAAAGTTAGGAGTACTTTGTGTGGAACTAGTATCAACTCTACCTACCCCTTAAGCCACGCCGACGTCAGCGCGTGTGTCGTTAAAAATAATCAATAATTAATAATAAGTAAGGAAACAGTGTAAATTCTCTATAATCCGTCATGGAACTACTCAGTAGTGGAGAATGGCACTGTGAATGGAACTATTGAGAATAAACCCTGGTTTATAGCTCACGGCGCTCTGTCCCCGCAGTTTCCCAATGACTCCCTTTACGTTGCCTCTTACGACGGGCAGGGGATACCGTGGCGAAGTGGGACAGGGCCGAGAATGTGATGCACCCTGATTGATGGACCAGAATCATCCGGCAGGGGGTGTAGTGGGGTATAGGCGAAGAGGCAGACCACGAAAGCGATGGTGGGACAAATATAATTAGGTCTGAATGCAAATAGCTCTCATTACACATGGCTCATTAGACAGGCCTTTCTCCAGCAGTGGAATCTTCTAGGCTTTTATAAATAAATAATAAATAACACCCAACAGTCACATACATATTCCTGACTGCACACTAAGTTTGAGTCTTGTATCGTGAGTATCAGGAACTACGAGAGACTTTTCTGTCTCAAATACATCCAGACCCGAAAGAAATATTTATGGACCATACAAACATTTCTTTCGGTGCGGGGATCGAACCCGCGGCCTCTCGTTTCATAGGCGACGTTTACGGCCTGTGCCACGGAGGCTGTCCAAACATACTGTCATTACATAGTAAAAAATGAAGTCGCTTCCGGTGTCTGTACGCTCGTATCTTTTAAAGTATTCAACGAATTTTAATGCAGTTTCAGCAATAGATAGAGTGATTCAAGCAGAAGGTTTATACATATAATACATATGGAGGTTGTCACACGGAGTTGCCATATGAAGGGGAGTATCTTAAATATTGGAGATAGAAAAATGGGAGTGACGGGACGGGACGGGGATTAATCGGGTTATGGTGAGTAGGAAAGGAGAGTATAGGACAGCTACATCGAGTTTAGGTGTACAAAAGTTTGTGCGAAAAATAACATCTATCTGGTGTGACTGAAATAAAAAAAATATCTGCACCTAATCAAAGCAGGGACGGCTAGTGTATAATAAAAAAAACTTATCATGACGCATAGTGGAAGATTTGTCCACCTACGTAGGGTGTGACGTGGGTAATAAAGTAAATTCGTGACGAAGGACAAGCATTTCTTTGATGACGAAGCCAAATCTATATCCGACAATGCTGACTCTATTTTACTATCGCTTTACAGTCACTTCCTCTAATCCAATCGCTCATTGAATCACCGAAACAAATGGAACTTGAATCAGTTTCCTTGAAAAAATATTTTCTGGCCGACACTGAAGTACCATCGTAAGAAGAACTACTTGAAAACTGTTGACAACTTTATAAGTACGTTTATAAAGGCGAAATTCGTTTGTCATGTTACATTCAGGAGATATAATTTGATATAGGGTTGCGTTGGTTTTTAGAGTGACTATGAAATATTTAATTAAAGGAAATGTTTTTTTTTTAATATAATACAGCAAAATTTTAATGCGGTCGGACTGCTCCGGTGGTTTAGTTGTACTAAGGTATGATTACAAACATGAGGTCTCGGATTCGAATCCCGAGCCCGGCGAAGTGAGTGTAGATTTTTCCATTCATGATCAAACCTGAGTCAGGAATTTGTGCCCGCCATGGTGATAGGCTGGCCCCCTGTCACATCGTAAGGCCAAATGTGCGTGTAATGGTTTCTACCAGAACCTCTGCCTTCCCCTTCTGTGATAAAGGCGTAAGTTTATGTAAGTATGTATAATTTTAGTTGATTTGTAAATTGAGGGGCTTTCAAAAGACAAGAAACACTATAACACTGAAAAGTTTGTCTTCATAGTTTATTTATTTTAATCTTATTTTATGGTTCACTACAATTTTTAAACAATAGGTCAACCGGAGATATTAATGGAATTAATAAATTGAACTGATTACAAATATAAAAGCGTTTATTATTTGTCAATGAAAATTCGGAGAAACTGAAAAGTTTCTCCGCATTGGAATTGAATTTAAAACGTTTCAGTGCATAAATCATTTCTGGAAGACAATCTACACGACTAAGGAGGTTATAATCCTGAAATAAAAACATGCGAGAATACGAAAAAAATATCTAAGATTTACAACATAGGGAAAATATACAGCCCCTACAAATATATACGCGATGATATAGCTAAGCAAACAAGACGGCCAATCGATACCGCACGTAAGGGCCCTTATCTGATAAGCTGATAGTCGGCGCCCATGACTTCATTCCCCGGTAACACTGCACCGTACTAAACACTAAACAACATCCAACCATTTTGAATACGGCTTATTTGGATCAAATCATGGTTTTGATGCAGATGCTTAGATTGTACATACAATGTAGGTAGTTATATCGTATGGTTGAAGATAGGGAGAGAGAAAGATTTATACTGGAGAGAGATAAATTAATGGTTTAAGTACTACATATTGGCTATATCTTAGAGGCTCTAGAAAAGACTGGTACAAACATCTCATGACCTATTTATCATTCATCTAAAATCAAGTACAAACAAAGCTGAATTACTCTGGCGATGTTAGATAATATTATTGTTGGCATTTTCTACATCCCAATATAGTCTAAGCATCATCTTCAATTACAGAATGGTCACTGAGCTTAGCTTTTGAGATTTTGTCGAATTCGTCTTACCTTTGGTTCTACATCTTCGATTGTAAAACTATTAATAGTCATATTTTCTTCGACAATTAAAACCAACGCTTTTTGGCTAATCTGGAGTACTATATCTATTGCTATGCATGGCGAGCCGAACATACCGTTTGCCTGATGGTAATCGATGCGAATGCTTATGAACAGCAGCATAACCAACCAATGCCATTAATTACTAGCTTTGTTATTATTGCCATGCATGGCGAGAGGAGCTTGCCACTCACCTGATGGTCAGCAATACGACCGCTCATAAACCGTAGCAAAACCAAACAACGCCATTAACTACAAAGCAATGCTTGGTATTACACTGCACTCGCCATCCTGAGACGTATATGTCCAGTAGGCACTTTACCATGTTCTTCAAACCCAGCAAAACCCAACAGATTTAGCCCAGCTATCTACTTCCTGTTAGTAAACTACTTTTGTAGAACGACTACATCATCATCTCTTTAAGAGAAATTGCTTAAGCGTTCTAAGCTATTATACATAGATGACTAAGAATTACGTAAATGTTATCTGCAATATAATTTCCTATGTTAATGATATTTCTATTAACTTTGTCATATTGTTAGGTCTAGTATCCGAAATTACCAAAATCTTCCACTATGATGACTTAAGAGTCGGCAAAATAATTAAAGTACGAAACAGTACGTTAGATATTCTGTAATTAACGAGTTTAGGCCGAAAACTTAGGTGAACTATCTATATATTTATATACGTTTGTGTGTCATATTCAATCATATTGTTTCTAGCACATTTTTTATTTATATATTATAAGTCCTACTGCAGGGCAAAGGCCGCCTTCTAAGTATTTCGGTCACGGGCTTTATATGGCCAATATTTCCAATAGGCATCCAGTTCGTTTCACCGCCAATGTCTAGCTATTCCGCGTGTCTTCGCCCTTATTTCATCTGGCATGCTATAATTAATCAGTGATAAATGGTTACCAAGGAACACATATATTTACACCCTAAACAACGAACCTGTCAAAACAAAATTTAAAAAGTTTAGCGTAGAATTTGCACCAGTGGAAACAATGATAGGAAATAGCAAGTTTATCCCGATTTATTTCCTGTTACCTAGAGTTGAGATAAACGTTGTAGATACTACATTATTCTAGAAGCCCGTATTATTAGGATATCGTCTAGCCATAACGATTGTCTTCAAAGTCACAGTTGCTTGTATTTTTGTAAAATCGAATTCTTTTGTATCTTGTATAAATATAATTGATTTTTAAAGATCTTATGTTAATAATAAAGAAGAAAAGACAGATGAAGAAATTTTAAGTGGTAAAAGACTATAAACGTTTAAACGAACAAGAGATAAAATCGTCGATTTGCATTAAAAAGGGATCAAAAATAATATTCCAACATAATATTCTTGGAAACACGAATTGTATCGGTTATCTATTATCAACTTTACGTTGAATTTCAAAATTGATAAGATACCACGGCATGAAATAGTCTGGCTGTAACCGAAGGTGCAGTCGCCGGCAAACTGGGGTGCGGGATAGTGAAGTGTGTGCAAAATGGAGATTAAATTACTCATTTTATTTGTTATTGGCTGTGTATCATCACAGACATGTAAGTATCTTGCTGAAATATTACCTATATTATTTTTAAAAGAGTATTGTTTCGATATTTGCAAAAGGGCGGGGCGCGTTGACGCATCTCTAACTTTTCCCGATTATTGATCGATTATGATCGATTTTGTGCATACGTCCATATTTAAAGTATAGGCAGTGATATAAAAAAATGTTAGTAAGCGATTAAATGGTCTCTTGGTCGGGTTTTTTGTAAAACCACTAAATATTTTTGGTGATAATAGCTGCCGCTGATGCTCGGATGTTTTTCCAATCCACGATTTATACCTAATCATTTTTATGTTTAGTTTTATCAACTCTATTAAATGTATTTATGTATATCCTAGACAAATATATGAACTTAAAAAGCCGTTACTTAATCCGTCTGTTTTTGTGATCAAACTTTCCTCAAAGTTAGTTATTTATTTATTCTAAAAAGACAACTTAAGTGCTTGGTGCACATAGTGAAATAAGAACCTACATATTGAATTTAGTAGTCCAGAATGTTTTATTGAACCATAAAGTAGTCCTTGAAATACCTACCAAGCATTTTTACTTTTTAATGCACCTATGACTTTTCGGAGTCATGTGCGTGGGGATTGATGGTCAATCCCCACGCACTATAACGGTGAAGGAAAACATCGTGGGGAAATCTGGATACCATAGGGATTTATAACAATTACATTGGTATGTAAGTTTGCCAACTCACACAAGGCCATTATGGTGGACTATATGGTCTAACCACTCTCAATCTTACTCTCGGTTGTAGACGCCCGTGCCCACCAGTGGGACGTATATGGGCTGATATAGTGCACCTATGCGTCCTCCATTTGGTCTAATTTTCAAAGTGAGAGCGAGTTATAAAAATCTGTGTTAGCAACGTTGAATTTAAATCAAAGTGGAGTATAGTATATTTTTAATCATGAATACCTCTTTCCTCATGGAACATCGATTACAGTAAACGGAAATGACGCATAATTTTATCGAGATATTTCAACCTGTGTTGCCAGGCTAATAAATATGAAGGGGCAATTAATAATTTTTACAGTCCTTAAACAAATCCTTTTTTTCAATGTTGAAATATTCGTTTTCGATGTTATCATTTCCTAAATTGATTCATGTTGTGCATTAATTATTGATAAAAATCAAACTGTTTGTCCTATGCCCTCTTATGGGCTATTAGGATTGGTTATCGAGGTAACGGTCCTAGTATCGTGTGGTAGTAAATGATAACAGACATGTGCGATATGTTATCACTACGGTACACGCGCCATCTATTTTTACAAGTTTGCTGGGTACCCTGCCAAAATAGCTGAAGAAAAACTACCTTACTTTTCATAATTCATCAATAATTGACAGCCTTGGTGGCGCAGTTGGTTAGACGCCGGCTGTGAAACGAAAAACCCCGAACTGGATCCTCGTACTGAGACAAATGTTTCTGTGATTCACAGGTATTTGTTTCGGATCTGGGTGTTTGTGAGATCGAAGAGATCTCGCAGTTTATGATACTCACGACACAAGACTCGATGTGAGCGTGGTGTCAGGACTATCTATGGACTATTGGATGTATTTATTTAATCCTTTTTGCACTATAGTTAGTTAGTATTTAGAAATTACTTAATAAAATTATTGTACAAGTGGGGGTCTTATCAAACTACGTATACAATTTTATAGGTAACCATGTAATATTTATTTATATAGCTATTAAAGCTATAACGTATATAGGATATAGTATGAGGCAAGGAAACAGCTGCTTTATATTTAAATGAACCAATATCTTTGTTACTGGAAGAGGTCAATAAAAAATTAAGGGCATTATAGTTCTCATCTTGTTAGTTACTTCACAATAACTGATGAATACAAGTCCGACATTCGGCTTTACCAATGGCTTTGAACTTCAATGCGTTGCGACTCATCTTTAGCACGCTGAAGCCATATTGTTTTGTTCTGTAGCTTTAACTCGTAACGAACATAATTCGAAGTTTGTATCGTTTTTATAGAGTAGCCCCCCTGCTAGCTCGTTTGTCTGACCCATGCAATAATAAAATAAATAAATAATGCAGTATAATTATCTCAGTCATACTTTCTCAATGCAGATGTCATTGTGTAATATCATGATTTATTTCACTGATAGCGGGATCATGATAGCAGACAAATTATATCAGCAAATATTATTGCATTGTGTTTTGCCGATTCTAAATGGGTGCTCTATAATATTTGGTTTTTGTAGATGTTGCACACCAAATAAGTAATTTCTGATGGGACTTAGTTTGTTTATGTGCCACAGATGTCGCCACGGACTAATTAAATGTATACTGAAAAGAAAAAAAAAACTTTTAGCTACACTAACTTCTAAGAATATATTTAGTATCTATGCTAAACAAATATGTTTGTAGTTCAGTCAATGACCAGCATTCTTCATACCTTAAGGACATGAGATTGTGTATTGTGCCCGTGATTTAAGAGTTTCCGATTGCGGCAGTAATTTGTGCAAGTTTCATTAAACTGATCGCTTTATATCATTATTACGCATTTAACAGGAAATTTAGTATATACGCTAATTTGTTCCAACACTATTTTCGTCTAAATTAAAGAGCGTATCGTTACTTTTTAATATATAATAAAATATCATGCCCGTAAAGCATCTATGATTCTTTTTTCCGTGATTTTGTAAATGTTTATGAACAGCGAATATTACTCATAGCTTAGTAACAAATACATCCGCGTATATAAATAAATAAGTAATTAATCCTGGAACCAATATGTAGAACAACACTTTAGCGGATGTTACGAAATTCTCCGATGTTTTAATGAGTCAGTGCGGCTCGCCTTCTTGTTATCTGTTATCACAACATTAGGCACCGATCCAAAGTCATATGACAACATGCTGATAGATATCGTAAGTGTACGATTTAGTTTTATAAATATTTAAAGAAATGTTCTCTCCTTCACCATTTCTAGCTATAGAGTAGAGAGTCAACTGCTAGTTATATGTGTCCTCTATCGATTTTCATAACGTATTATAATCTATTGCCTACATACGTACAAAAACATAACACATAACACCTTTTCCCAGAAGAGGTAGGGCAAAGGTGCCTCCAGGACACCCACGTTTTCCCTTGTGTACTGACCCGTGATGTGATGGGGGACGATCCTATCGCCATCTCACAAATCTTGCTTCCTGGCAAATAATGAATAGAAAAATCCAATATCTCTTTGTCCGATTCGAAACCCAAGACCTCTGCGTTGTAATATCTGGCCAGATGATGTCCTACGCTACGTTTGCCAAGACTCGAATGAAGATTTATGAAGAAATAACTTAATATAATTCCCCCGATGCCAAGCGTACTGCAGAAACACTTTCAAAAAGAAAAGAATGTTATCTTTAATAGAAGATGACAGTTGATGCCGGTGTACTTTAAACCTCAATCATATACAGACTGCAACAAATTAGTCCCAAACGTGTCTCGCGAGGGTCTCTGTGACGATTTTGACAACATTGTGTGGGTTTGTAGGTTATAGGAACATTCTAACAACATCCAAATGTGAAATAGCTATTGGCTTCACTCATCCAAAAGCCCATCGCCCTATATAATGTCAAGTAAAACTATAACAAATTATATTAACTATTTGCAGATAGAGTATGCGTCCCCACGACGATGCCAAACCTCTGCCAGAGCCTGGAGAGGGACGGCAGCCAGGCCAGATGCGAACGGATCGACACCAGGTATGGCTCAAATATAGTAGTTGTCATCCATCATCCATCCATCAGCCATAGGAAGTCCACTGTTGAACACAGGCCTTCCCCGATGATTTCCACTGTGAACTGTTGGAGGCAGCCTGCATCTAGTAACGTCTTTTTTTGGGCCCCATCGGCCATCAGGTCTCCGCGCTGTGTGCCCCAATAGCTGGTATAAAGAATTTAAAAAAAATCTAAAAAAAAATAGCCCAGTAACCATATTATATAATATTTTTAATCTACATTAAAAATATGAAATTCTCGTGTTATAAATATGAAAATACTGGCCTGTTAGTAACGGATCAGACGCAGCTGACAACGTGATGACTGTGGTCGCGGGTTAATATCCCAGGGCGCACGTCTGAATTTGAAGTCACGTGTGTATAGATAGTCAAATACCACGCACTAAAACGGCGAAGGAAAATATCGTCAGGAAACTTGCATACCATTGCTATTTGTATGGATTTCTATAGTATGGAACATCCGGCAATCCGTACTAGGCCATAATGGTGGACTAGCTATGTATATGGCCTCATTGAAGAGATGGCCCGTGCCCTGCAGTGGGACGAATATGGACTGATTCAGTTACTTAAGAAAATTAGCTTGTAATTAAGCCAAAATTGAGGTAAAAGACGAAAGTTAAAGAAGAAAACATATACATTCATAATAACTGGGGAAAGTTGACAAGCAACAACATCCAAATTGTTAAATAAACACAAATTTTATACGTTTTTCAGAGTTGACTGCGCTCTCAAAATGGCCCGTGGACAAGCTGACATAGGCTTCTTCTCGGAAGAAGAAATGTTGCTTCTGGCACACCAACAACCCAATGACCACAGAATTGTTGCTACAGTGAGGGATGTTAGCAGACTAGGTGCGATATAACGATTAATTATATCTTTTCCTATATTTCTTTTACTTTTTCTATATTTGCCCAACAATATTTTCTCATCTTTAAATAACGTTAGCTTCGTCTGAAAGATAATGCCTTATGCACCTTATTGTAAATTAATACGTATCTGATTGGTGCTATGTTCAATTGTTTTTTTCGCGCTCTATTAATGCACGAGAATTCCCCTATCATCGTCTCAGCCACAAGAAGTCCACGCTGAACATAGGCCTGCTCCAAAGATCTTCATATCGACCTGTTGGAAGCGGCTATTACTTACCCCATACACTTTGGATAAAAAGACGCGAACATCTTGTTCCAGCCGGAACAATATTGCCCACAATTTTCGAAATGTTAGTTACGTTATTCAGCGTCAATATTTCTGCTGTAATTGTTTATATTGTGTTTTTATTGCAGAGCCGTTCTCGTTCGAGGCTGTGGCGGTGGTCCCGAGCACCCACACCAGAGGTTTGGAAGGTTTGAGGGGAGGAAAGTACTGTCATCCTGGACTCGACCAAACTGACTTGAGGTGGTCACCACGAGTACTCAAGAATTTGGAACAAGAGGTAAATATAACTCGACCAGTGCAGATTTATTTTAATTTTAATAATAAATTTAAATCGAATTTCTGAACTCCGTTACTTAACATATTACATATGGTGTTAATTTCCTTATATTATGCGAGTTTGTAATGAGGAATGAGCCACCCAATACGCGGAGTGACAATTGGGAAAGGTCGCTGGAAGATGCTGGAAGCGACAAGTCAACAAGATGAAATGGCGCATTTTGGCGGCTGCCTATGTACAGCAGTGGACATTTGAAGGATGTGATGATGACTCATGAATGATCCACTTATTGGTCTCGTGATAGCGTGTTCGGGCGTAAATCTTGATGGCCTGGAATAATTCTACAGTTTTAGCAATAGACTTCGCGTCTCGTATTTAAACAATTTACAGTCGCCCGGGGTTGGCGCTCGTTCTTTGCATAGCTGCCGGGCAAAAAATTGTTGACTTCACCCAAATGTCGATATTTTTTTAAGGCCGCACGTACCGACCATTGCCCCGACGCGGAGCAGGCTGGCAAGACCGCGGACCAGCTGGAGGTAGAGATCCTCAGCGGGTTCTTCTCAGCCGCCTGCAGACCTGGCACCTGGAGCGCCAACGCTTCGGTGGACGCTACACTAAGTGAGTGCTGAATTTTATAATTATGTGGCCATATGTAGCCCTATACAAGCTTGGACATGTATCTATAACTCTATAGCACATGAATTTTGATCTGGTCTAATAGTTTTGCACCGGCTCAGGATTTTCGCCTTGTGCTTAGGAACAATTCTTGCTACCCTAGCTATACCACTTGTTTTCTAGGAATATTTATATTTGAAATATGGCACAGTAAAGCTTGATTGTAAGTACCGACATCTGAATTGATCGTCTTTGCGTATGACTTTGAATTTCTGGAGGTAAGATATATATCAGCTCCATCAAGTACAAACAAAAAAAAACATAACAACGTACCTTTGAATCAAATAAACCTGTTAATTACTTCAAATGTAACGAAGATAATCCAAACATGTTTTTTCCGCTTACATTTCTTTTTTCTATCCTGCTGGTATAAGTTTCACTTAAAGCAGGCGTCGTACATTTCTGGGTCGTCGGATGACATTCTTTTTATAAGAATTCATAGATTCTTGTTTAATAAAGTCCTATAAAAGAATATTGCGATCCGTGTGATGCGATGCGTCTGAATCGATACGCATATATGGAGGTCTGCGTTTAAAGTTCTGATAGCATTAACGAATTGATCCTTAGAGTCCAACCACCCCGCGCTGTGCTCTCTGTGCGGTCCCGCCGGTTCCTGCTCGGGCTACTCCATCGACATGGGCATCAACATTCCGGGCGTGAGGAACGAGAACCGTCACATCCAGGCCCTCGAGTGTCTCAGGATCAACAATAACGACACCACGCCCGTCGTCGCCTACGCCGCGTGGCTCCACGTCAGGGAATTCTTCACTGTGAGTACTTTTCATTCTTTAAAGGAATCTATCTGAGTTCTAATTGTGGTTTATCACTAATGTAATGTTAAAATTTATCGAGGTGGCCTTTTACTTCATTATCATTAACGTGTGTTATAGGTATAATAATAACGAGGCGTCGAACGCATGGCTCACTCGCGGCGAACTCTTCCCCGAGACAGAGGGCTTCATGTTAGCGATACAGGACCAAATTATTGAAACCCGTAATTACATGAAGTATATCGTGAAATCACCAATACCCACAATTTTATGCAGACGTTGTAATAGTCAATCGGAAACCATCCAACACATAACAGGTGCTTGTAAAACAATAGTCCAGACCGACTACAAATACAGACACGACCAGATAGCTATGATAATCCACCAAAAACTTGCGCAAAAGTATAAATTAATAACTCCGACCACACCTTCGACCCCGTACTATAAATATATTCCATTGACTATTTTAGAAAACAATACACACAAACTATATTATGATAGAGCCATCTTAACAGATAGAACAGTGCATTACAATAGACCTGATATCACAATTATTAACAATACCCAAAAAATTGCCCATTTAGTTGATATTGCAGTTCCAAATACCCATAATCTCCAAGCAACCCTTACAGAAAAATTGACTAAATATACCGAACTATCACATGAAATAGCCCGAATGTGGAAAATTAATAAAGTGAAAATAGTGCCAATAATTATCTCCACTACAGGAGTAATACCGAAACAGCTACATGAATCAATAAAAACATTAGATCTTCCGTCCACTTTATACACTCAACTTCAAAAAGCAGTCATTTTAAATACTTGTAGAATTACTAGAAAATTCCTCAACACAGACCCACTCAATACGACACATTCATATAATAGAGAACAATTAAACATTGAAAGAAGTGAACTACAAAACCTAACTTCCAATTAGACTCACTTGGCCTAGGCCCGTGGGTACTAATTTAAAACCGGTTTGCATGAACCGAGAAGATAAATATCTTTACCAAGAAATAATTATAATAACACCCAACAGTCATATACATAGTCCTGACCCCACACTAAGATCGAGTCTTGTGTCGTGGGTATCAGGAACTACGAGAGACTTTTCGGTCTCACAAACACCTAGACCCGGAAGAAATATTTGTGGGCCGCACAAACATTTATATCGGCGGGGGATCGAACCCGCGGCCTCTCGTTTCACAGGCGGCGTCTAACCAACTGCGCCACGGAGGCTGTCAAAGTTGAATTTAGTTTAACTTAAATATTTGCTGTGGGTTAGTTTAACCGTAGCGTAAGTTATAGAACGATATTTGTTAAATTAATGAAGTCCTCCCCCAATTATAACCATGAAGCTAATGCGCTTTACAAGGCCCGTAAAGCATCTCTTGAAGTGAAATAAGCCCCATTTCCACGAGGAGAGTTCCTCGCCTCGATGATGCGATTATCGTGAAGATAATAAAGAAGTTGCACCGTGTAAGCATTATAATTTGAAAAGGACTATCACCGTGATAACCACTCCCGATGTCGGCGCTTTAATGTCATCTTGTGGGGTCAATAGTGATAAACATAGCGCCAGCAATTTAAAACAAAACCTTATGTTACAGATGCGCAACCCAGAAATCGCAGGGTCCTACTCCCTACTATGTCCTGATGGCACCCTAGCGCCTCTCACATCTGCTGTACTGAACAACGCTACCTCTCCATGCGCATTCGTCAGGCAACCCTGGGGATCCATCGTTGCCTCCACGTGAGTACTAATAGTATAAAGTACTGTAAATCGTTGATATATGAAGGGTTTGATGGCCCTTTGTCAATATACTAATTCCTTGTCATATCTTGTATTAAAAATCGGTTAGCGGAGAATTTTAGATGGCAGTAAAGCCAACTCTACCTAGGGTATATTAGCCGGTTTGCCGGCCACCCCTGGTTATCGGCCATTACGTAGTTTTATCGTAATATTACTTCGCTAATTTAAAAACTAATGTTCGTTTAAGTATCCCAATGAACCCTACTCCTTTTAAATTTGTAGCATAGCACTGTATGGCCGGAATTTGAAGCTAGTTGCCAAAAAAGGTCTAAATCGCTATTTTCAATAATATATGATAAATCTTTAACTATCTTTACAAATACCTAGGTAATTGATACTCCACATCACGTTCACAACAATAAACAACATTTATAGTTTCAAGCGGCGTTAAGGGCTATAGGCACGTTGGATTACAAGAGGCGCCGCGCCGTGCCGGATTGGTCGTAAGGCCAGACTACCACGGGTTTATTGTATTAGTATTGGTCGCGGCTTCATCCGCTTGAAAAAATTCTGCAAGATAAAAATGGCACTCCTCCATAAATAGATTATCCAAAAATAAAATAATCTTCAGTTCAAAACAGTAGTTCCTGAGATAAGCGCGTTCAAACAAACAAAATCTTCAGCTTTATTATAAGTATTTAAGATTTAAATTATGTGTTCCATGAAGTGTGATGTATCTCGTATTAGGTATATCTACTTGTAATAACCCTTCGGTCGGCGTTGCATCTTTCCTGGTGGACTATTATTATAATTGTAATGTATTGTTAACTAGCGGCCCGGCCCAGCTTCGCCCGGGTACAAATAGATTTTTGTACAATAATTTGTACGTATTATTATTATACATATAAACATTCCTATATAGGCACGCTGCCGCCGCCCCGGCCGGCCAGTACCGCCGCAAGCGCTACGTCCCGCAATTTTAAATCTGTAATATCTTCGAAAATATTCATTTAAATCTTGTGCTGTAAAGGACCACATAGATCTATATTAAATCAACAATGTATTTAAGCTATTTAATTGGATAAGGATTAATGCTGTATTGGTTAAAATCGCTTCGAAAATTTGCCATTATTTGTCGTAAAAAGTAAATGACAAAAAATGTTATTGTGGGATATCCATAAGAGATAGACATATACAATTGCGGAGTTTTCTGTAGACCTTTTCAATGTGTATAAATATGTAGTACATTATTTTGATAAATCTCGTGGGTTCAGCCTGCGTTTGCAATGTAAGCGGAAAAATATTGATAATGAACGACATCACATTAGAAACCTCAAAAATAACAATATTTCTCCACTATTTAATGGATGTTATTATACATGTAAACCTTTCTACAGAATCACTCTATCTATTAAAAAAACCGCATCAAAATCGGTTGCGTAGTTTTAAAGATTTAAGCAAACAAGGGGAAATAGGGACAGAAAAAGCGACTTTGTTTTATACTATGTAGTGATATAAATCAGGGTTTCCTAACCTGGGGTCCGCGGACACCTGGGGGTCCGCGGACCGTTCTCAGAGGGTCCGCAGACAACATAAAAATTACGACAACAAAAAGCGAAAAGGGTTTTTAAAATACAGAAATAGACTACAACTAGAAGCACATTTAAGGCTCCAACTGAGCAACAATGATCCAAATATTACAACAACTTTGACCGCAAAACCGCAACATCAACCATCACATTTTTACAATAATTTACATACATACATAAACTCACACGCCTTTTTCCTAGAAGGAGTAGGCAGTGGTGCCAGGACACCCACATTTCACCTTGAATGTTCTGTCCCACGATGTGATAGGTGGGGATCCTATCACGATATCGGGCACAACACTCTGGGCTAACAAAATGAATAGAAAAATCCAATTATAATATCACTTTGCCCAATCCGGGATTTCAACCCGAGACCTCAGCTTTGTAACCGTACCCTAGTACAACTACGCCACCGAGACAGACAAAGAAAATAAAAAAAGTAAAATAATTTATGTAATATATCCATGGTTTTTTTTGCAATTAAAAGTACGTGAGCGATTTTTTTCGTATTATTTATCGGGGTCCGCTAATCATAATAAAGTGGCGCTAGGGGCCCGCACTAGAAAAAGGTTGGGAAACCCTGATATAAATATTCGACAGCCACCGTGGCGTAGTTGATTATACGCCAGCTATAAAACGAGAGACTGCAGGTTCGGCCCCCAGACCGAATCAATATTTGTGTGAACCACAGGTGTTTGTTTGGGAGACCGAAGAGTTTCAGGTAGTTCCTGATGCCCTTAACACAAGACTCGATCTTAGCGTGGGGTTAAGAGTATCTATGTGACTGTTGGGTATGTGTATTTATACACAAAATGTAGTTTATTTTCGTCGTGTGATCAGGTCGACGGCGTCCAACGTGTTGGGCAGCCTGCGCGCATGGTGGCCCAACGGTTCGGACCCGAGCAACGGGTCGTGGCAGTCGTCGCTGTACTCCGCGCTGGCCGCCGGCGCTAACCAGCGCGTCATCTTTGAGGACATCCCGATCTCGCCTGCCAACTACACCTCTAACAGTCAGTATTAATAGCTATTATGGACGCTTCTTGATTGACACGCCTGAAATGTTTTGTTCTATTAAATAGTTTACAATCAAGTTTTAGCAAATTTAAATTTTCATTGTCGATTGTCATTGCTTCACCTCTTGGATTGCTAATTTTGCTATTTTACATAATACTATGTATGCACATCATTGGTTGCGTTTCCAATTAAATTACTAAAGTGCATTGAGTAGGTCGCAGCACAGATCAAGATCCCTTATTCTTTTCTTTAATAGTCTTTCAGATTGGACTTGTTACTTAACGAATTTTGAAATAGTTCCTAACCTGATTAACTTAATAGCTTTAAAATAGTGTAGATTATTTTAAGGATTATATCCAGACTTCGAGGTCTTGGATCTTACTCCAACAACATATATATTTTATGGGCCAAGTGATTAATGCGAGCAGTATTCATAATGCCCGGGCAGTATTAATATTGCCGAGCCATATGTGGCCAAGTGATTAATTACAATCTAAACTCACCATATATGACATACGGCACCGAGACGTGGCCTCTCACTGTGGGCCTCATTAAAAGGCTCACAGTCACTCAACGAGCCATGGAGCGGGCTATGCTCGGTGTTTCCCTACGAGATCGAATCAGAAATGAGGAGATCCGTAGGAGAACCAAGGTTACCGACATAGCCCATAGGATTGGCAAGTTGAAGTGGCAGTGGGCCGGGCACATAGCTCGTAGAACCGATGGCCGTTGGGGCCGAAAGGTTCTCGAGTGGAGGCCACGTACAGTCAAGCGAAGTGTTGGACGCCCGCCTACAGGGTGGACGGACGATCTGACTAAGGTCGCAGGAAGTCGCTGGATGCAGGCCGCTTCCAACAGGTCATTATGGAGATCATTGGGGGAGGCCTATGTTCAGCAGTGGACTTCCTGTGGCTGATATGATGATGATGATGATGAAACTCACCTATTTATCACATTGCCCGGGCATTATGAAAATGGCTACATGATGATCGGGCAATGTGATTAATAGGTAATTTTTTAGGTGTCGCGCTGCCGCATTGTCGCATCTGTGGTCGCATCTGCGATAGACCCATAAATTAGAAAGGTTGAATTGATCTGCTTATGTTTAGTTGTTTTTTTACGTCCGAAACATTATCTTCAGAAGGAAATTAGTGTACCCACTTTATGGATAGTTAGGTCGACTGTGCCCCAAAATCGACTCGGAACACCCCGACTTTACGTAGTCTTTTGGCTACCGACCCTAGAGTGTATATGAAAAGCCATAGGCGCGGAGGGAGAGCAGCCCCCGCCCGCTGTAACGAAGGATAGGTAACCGTGCGAGCCGAAGCTGCGGAGGTCAGCATGGGTGCCTATCTTTTGTTACGCAAGGGCGAAGGGGCTGAACTTCCCGTAGCGCCGGAGACGATGCAGAAGCTAATTTGTATTGACAACAAGTGTTTTAAGGGTAAGGTTGCTATAATAGATATTTCTCAGGAATAGTGCGTTACCTTTTCATGGAAGTGGTACCAGGGGAGGTGCGACACTCCCCCTCCCCCTCCACTCCTCCCAACCCACCCCCTCGTGCTGCCCTATTCTAAATTCTACCACTTCGGCTCATTGTTTTGATTTTGATTCGCTTTACATCACTCTGCCCAATAGGCACTTGGCATTATTCATATTGCCCGGGCATTATGAATAGTGCCTGATTAATCACTTGGCCCATAACATATACACCTGTATAAACGCATGTATACACCTGTAAAGATAGTGTACACTGTCCAAAGCTATAATGTTATATGTTTTCGTACGTTATGTGTTAATGTCGTTGGTGTGTCTATTAAATAAATAAAATAAAAACATCCCGATGTATTTGCAGTCCGCTCCATCGCCGCCGTGGACTCGGCCGTGACGTGCCTGCCCCCGCGCCGCTGGTGCACCCACTCGGTCTCGGAGCAGAGCAAGTGCGCCTGGATCCGCAGCGCAGCCTACCTGCTGGGTCTGCAGCCCGTCATCACGTGCCAGCAACGTGCCAGCGTGTTCGAATGCCTCGCTGACATCCGCGACCAGCGCGCCGACTTTATTTCCGCGCCTTCCAACTACGGATATATTGCTAGATCGTGAGTTATCTTCCTCTGGGAGATACTAAGGCATCCCTGAGCGAGAATGCTATGGCGCGGCCTGTCAGAAGTCCAAAATCTTGCAAAAACTTGGATAGGCCATTCTCACTTATCGTGCCGGCTCCCTGAAAATCTTAGATATAATTAATATTGTAATTACACCTAACTACTCGCCCATTTATTTTAATCTTTAAGATAAACTACAAACATTACGCTGGCATAAAGCATCTCAGTGAATTTTACCTTTGAAATTCTTATGACAAACTTGTCTCTAAGAATGAAAGTAATAAGAATCTCTGTTACGCAGCAACTACCGCCTTTCACCTGTGAAGATGGTGCAGAACGTTCGCAATGGCACGTCCAGGGTGGCGGCGTTCGTGAAGGAGACCTCAGCGCAGCAGAACATCACCCGGTTCGAGAACTTGAAAGGCAAGAACGCCTGCTTCCCAGAGTTTGGTGGACTTGGTGAGTTACATTACTGGTTTTGTATTTATTATTCTTTTAAAGGTTTCAAAAGTATGATGTAATGCAGCAATGAATTTGAAGTTGGATAATATATCGAAATTATCATGTGGAGATTAGAGACTTAACTGAGTGAATCATGGCACAATGGGAACTCAAGATCGCCCTCTCGTGTTTGAAATTCATCCTAGGAAAGACTAGCGTTGAGATACAACTATCTCGTCAATCAGCCTCCGTGCATTTAATTAGACGCGGCCTTCGAAACGAGAAGCCGCGGATTCGATCTTACTACTGAGACAATTATTCATGTGAATCACAAGTATTTATTTTGAATCTGGATGTTTTCAGACCGAAAAGTCTCTTGTAGTTTCTGATACAACACTCTTAGGTACAGCCTTAATAGTTTTAAAACCTATATTTGTTTTGTCCCTTTTGAATTCAGTTTTAGCAGCGGGAACTAAAATAGGTTTTAAAAGTGTTTATAAATAAGGCTTTTAGTGTGAGGGAGGAATGCCAAGTTGCCATTTGATTAGCGCAAACGAAACGTAAACGTATTACCTTTAAATATACCGGTTTTTTTTGGTTGATACCGAAACATACCGGTATTTTCGTTACCGGTTTCGGTCCCTGGTGTGAGGTCAGTAATGTATTTTTTTTTAAATTCAATAATTGGCGAGACGATCTGCCGTTCGCCAGATGGTAAGCGATACGACCCCTCATGAACAGAAACAAAACCAAACAACGCCTAGAATTTCATAGCAATGCTCATCATCCTGAGATATAAGTTGTTAAGTCTCAATATCTCCAGTAGTTACCCTGGCTGCAATGTCCTTCAATCCGAAACTCAACAGTGCATTTACATTACACTGCTGGTGGGAGAAATAGACATTGCGGTGGTACTTCCCCAGGCGGCCTCTCACATATGAGATATATACCAGCATGTTGAGCGAAGACGTACATTCGGTAACTAAAACAGGTGTTAAAACTGTTTATGGATGAGATCGTTAGTGTGAGGGAGGAATGCCAAGTTGCCATTTGATTAGCGCAAATAAAACGTTATCGCTTACGTCAAGGTGTTAACGATTGGAGAAAAACAATAGATTGGAAGCGTTTGTAACTTGGGTAAGGACAGTTAAATGATTGTAAATGACTGCCTCGGTGGCGTAGTTGTACAACGATACTGCTGCAAAGCTGAGTTCTCGGAAAAGCGATATTGGATTTTTCTATTCATTATCAGTCAGGAATTTGTACCCAATATGGCAATAGGCCCACCATCTATAACATCGTGGGACGGAACCAACAAGGCGAAATGTAGCACCTACCATGCCCTGGCACCTCTGCCTACCCCTGAAAAAGGCGTGAGTTTATGTGTATAATTGTTTGATGTAATTTTAAATGAGTGTTTGTTCTGCAGCGTACGTGGCGTTCGTGCGTGTTGCGCAAGACCGCGGCGTGGTGAGCTCCAGCCAGTGCGACTACGCGGCCGCGCTCGGGGAGTTCTTCGCGGGAGCCTGCGCCCCTGGGGCCGTCGACGCCGCGCATGCCATCGACCCTAACTCGGTAAATATTTTTATTAGCACAATGTGGCTGGTGGTTAGTAAAGGGAAGACCAGTGCCATAACAACCCGAGCTAATTTTAACGCGCCATGGTAGAATTTGGTTCATTTCGAAAAAATAGAAGCATACTTAATTCATCTTTCTAGGTAGGTGTAAGATTAGAACATGTAATTAGAAGAATGTTCATGTGTGTAAATGATGTTTGTTGTTACAGAGCTTCAACGCGTCTTCTTTGTGTTCCACTTGCAGATCCGCTGGCAACGTTTCTGATTGTAAGTAAATAATTATTATGAACTGTCATGAAACGTTATCTTTTTTCAACTAGATAATAGCTTAACAATATTTCTAAAAATCAACTTAATTAAAATTGTAAACATCAAAACATTAAGTAGTAAAACTATATTTAAAATACAGACAGAAATAAGAAGATAGTGTGAATTTTTTGCGGAAATTGAAATATAATGACAGCGGGTTGTGTCGCCGAGCCGACGCGACGGCTTTAGTGTGCAGTGCGCTTTAGTAAGACTGCCTCCGTGGCGCAATACTACGTTATGATTGCAAAGCTGAGGTCTTGGGTTCGAATCCCAGCTCGAGCAAAATAATATTGGAAGTTTTCTATTCAATATTAGCCCGGAGCTAGAAATTTGTGCCAGATATGACGATAGACTCGTCCCCTATCTTTGGTCGTAACATACAAGGCAAAAAGTGGGCGTTTTAGTATCACCTCTGCCTATCTCTGGGAAAAAGGCGTTAGTTAATGTGTTGTTGTTTCAGTCACGTGCGCGTGGGACTACAGTAACCGCTACTACGGCAACAACGGCACGCTGGCCTGCCTCGCCGACCCCGCCAGCGAAGTCTCTGTGCTTAACATCGCTAACATTGCCAGTAAGTGCATCTTCTACATAATATTTAATATTACTGGTATAATGGTTTCTTAGATTTACGCGAATGTTACACATTGAAATAAAACGATTATTTACGAATTTCGAAACGCGTGGTCACGGGGCGGACTGACCACGAAAGCTGTAAAGTAATCGAAACGTCGCGTCGGGAAGCGAAAATGTAAAAATTAAACCAAATTCGCTATAAATCCGTAAATAATCGTTTTATTTCAATTACTGGTATAGTCTATTTAAAATATGACCTGATAACCACGACATAAAATTCGATTTAAGTGTGGGGTCAGGACTATCTATGCATGCGACTATTGGGTTTATTTATTTAAGTTGCTTATTTTTGAGCAGACTGACAATGTTTAAGTGACAAAGGCATGCTGTCTATAAATCTACGGTGTAAATGGGTCAGCTCAAATGGCGTGATTCTTCTATATTGCAAAAGAGTGATATGATAATATTGGTAGACGGATCAAAAATATATTGATAGAATTCGCATCTCTCTGAATAGTGAATAACCCGATCAACTTAGATGGAAAATTTGTTATACCAAGCCACGGAGCTGTGAGGCGTTTTGGATTTTGTGTATACCCGGATAAAATTGGACCCCCAATCCATGGATGAATGGGAATCCCTTTGATTTTTTTATATAATACTTATTGGTCTGGTTACAAGCTAGCTCACCTGATCGAAATTGATCAATGCCGCTCATGAACAATGCTTGGATTATGGATGAGTTGCCATCACTTTGGGAGGGGAGCGGGATGGAAAACGCACGGGAAGAGGAAAGGTGTCTGTGGTGTCAGTATGTCTATAGAAAAGTGCATTGTGCAGGTCACCTGAGCTCAGCAGGTATACAGGCGAACCAGCTGCGCGCGCTGTGTTCCAACAACACGTTGGCGGCGCTGCCCGGAGTCGACGTCGACGACGACTGCCTGCTGGCGTACGTGGTGGACGCTGAGGTCCTCGCTCGAAGGTATGTCCTTTAATACATCACTTCTCTACAATTATCAGTTCCATTCGTCAGAACCGGTACATAAAAAGGGAAAATGACTGAATCTAAACGATGTTGAACATTTTAATGTATTCAATAAATTATTTTCATTCATTAGCTTTTGATCTCTGGGAATTCGACAAGAAAATAAATATCGATGTGGCGATTAAGATAATTATCTGTATCTTTATCAGGCCATAAATTTCCCACTGCAGGCCATGGGCCTCCTCTACAATAGAAAGTACTATTGAGAGTGGTTAGGTCATATAGTCCGCCACGCTGGCCTAGAGCGGGTTAATTCTGACAACACCGCAATGGTATGCCTCACGAAGATTTCCTGCATTGTTATAGTGTGTGGTGATTGATTATATTATCAATACACACATGACTCCGAGAAGTCAGCGGTGTGCCCTGGGATTTGAACCCGGGACCGCCGTCAGCATGTTGGCAGCCGTGTCCGATCCGTTTACCAATATGCCACCACGCACTTTAGATAATTTTAATCATATTTGTGTCCCATTAACGCCCAAATACTGGAACGCCATTCAAATAATAAATTGCTCTTAACAGCGCACGGCCCACTTAGCCAGTACATTTAATCGGGATTAACGTAGTTAAGCGCCATTTATATTTAAGTTGCGTTCCAGTATTTGGGCGTAAATCTCGCCTACGCGCATTAGTAACTAATGTTATTTATTCCAGGAACGACCCACACAACAACGCTCTCAACGCACTATTCGACGCAATCGATCTGTACTTCGGCTACAACGCGGGAACATCCTCGCAGCTCATCAACTTCGAGATCTTCTCTCCCTTCGACGGCATCAGCGATTTGCTCTTCAAAGACTCCACTATCGGCCTGACTGAGCCATCCCTACATTCCACACACTTACCCGCAAGAAACTACATGGACCTGTTCGCCCATCTTGATGCCTGCAGCCGAGCACCGCCCGGCACCACCGACCTCGCCACTCGCAGTACCTTCTCCATCTTAACATTCGTCGTGATGGCGGTGTTGACGCAATTCGTTATTTATTAGTTTATTTAGTCGATTAGTTGAGGTTCGTTCACATCCCTATTGAGTTTGACAGATGTGATTTTTTAATTAAGTGCGATGGAAATCGCTTTTACAGCCAATTTACAGGCTTTACGAATTATAATCCAGTGTACAGTTTTTGCATGTTTTTGTGTTCATTATCATTATTTTAATTTTTCGAAATAGCCATTTATGATTTTATATTTTTGACAGTAATTTGGCGATAATCGACCAATATTAGTTTACAAAGCATACAATATTGCAAAGAATATTTATCCACAATACCATCATATTTTGTGATGCCCAACGTATATTTTAAGAACAAGTAGTTGGGTGTATTGTATATTATTAAGTTTAAGCTAATAAACTTCAGATGTATCACAAATGAGATATTTTTATATCAATAATTTAAAATAATGCATCATATTTTGATAAGCAGCATATACGATAGAGTATAAAGCCATTATAATTACAACCACCGCTTTTATTGAAATCAACAATTTATTATGTTGCCATTAGGTTTAGTGTTAGTGTTTTAATTATTTCTATTTTTGTCATTTTATTGAAATAAAAATTGTTTTGTAATAAATATGCGTTTGTTTTATTATCTATTTTAATATAATAAGTTCAGCGTAAAAAATATTTACATACTCATATTGATTTTATAAACATTAAAATATCTATATTTCATGGCTATTATGCGATCGCCACGTTCAGGACAAGGTCCTAAGACTATTAAATAAATACACAACATATATGAGAATAGAGTATATTACATCGAATTACAACTTTATACACTTACAAGAGACTTCCTAATAATACTTAAAAACATATATTACAATTTTGCATTTTTAAAATCTTTAATTCATTTTACTTTATACAAAACGGATCGTCGGGTCCCAAGAACAAAATATAAAGAAATAGATTTTATATTCTTCTAGACTTTTTCAACGGGTTTTAAAGACTTTTCGCACATACACGCACACACACACCTCTCACTTCTATCAGCCACAATTAAGAGATCGTAAAAAATTTACACCGAGCTCCGGAGTTCGGCGAGTCTCTCAGGGACACTAGCTTGTCTTCAACTCCCATAGAAATTAAGCAGAATGAAAATATAAATGAAGAGTTGTAAGATCCTACTTAGGTTTTATTTTTTGATATAATATAGATGTATTTAATATGAAAACTAGCCCTAATATGAATTCAGATAATATTTTATTATTAGGACCCAACGATATTATTGCCTCGGTAAACGAGGAATATTCGGCAACTGCCAATTATAGGAATTCACACCCCCAATGAAGACTAATTATTATAAATAAATATACCGAGATACTATTCGGCCTGTTACAAATATAAAACAGTGAAAAAACATTTCTAATTTATTTACCTGCTTGCATTTACATTTGTTTAATTATTTGTGGGTAGATGATAAATATTGTAAAATGAAATCAAATAACCAGCCTTACACTGAAAAATAACGACATCTATCGGATTAAGTACGAAGCACGAGTGATTCACCAAACATAGTAAAATAATATCATTGAATTGGTTCGGAACATGGTACATGGATGCAAAAAGCAGACAGAGGTGCATCTAGCGCCACCTATGTCCGCATAATTTTCTTTCGTCTTAATGTCTAAAGCCATACTAGGCATAGAAAGCAAAGCGACTAAAAATTTTACAAACAGAAAATCTGATACAAAAGTATATTACGCTGCCTGGAATTTGGACCCAAGACTTCACAGTTTTCAGACCATGCAGTCTAAAAAAATATACTTTGACCAATTCAGCGTTCACAAAGGATGTTATCTTTTGGATATATCTGAACAAAATTATATATGTGAAGAGTGAAAACTCCACTCAAATATCGATCACGAATAAATTAATCGTTTATCGTCTGTGTAATCGACTTTTAGCACACTAAAATTATTATTCGACTCAAAAATATTATTTCTAAATTTATATACAAATCGCTTACCGATTAGAATAAGATTTTTTTACAATGCGTTATACCATAAATATTTTTATGAATAAATTAGTAACCGTTATAAAACCCATTTATCATTCGTTCTTGTAATGGTTTTGTCAGTTCATCGATATTTTTGGGCCAGCAAAGTTACATTGGGAAAAAGAACCTATAAGTTGGTCTCTCATTCGTGAGAGGCCGCCTGGGTAGGTACCACCACAGTGTCTAATTCTCCCGCCAAACAGTAGTGTAAATTCACTGTTGTGTTCTGCTTTGAATGACATTGTGGCCAAAATAACTACTGAACATTATGAGACTTAGCATCTTATGTCTCAGGATGGCGAGCGCAGTGCAATGCCAAGCTTTGTAATATGTTGTGTTGTTTGGTTTTGCTCCTGTCTATGAGCGATCGTATCACTTACCATCAGGCGAATGGCATTCTCGTCTCGCAATTTACTGATATAAAAAAAAAGCTTATAAGCCCTTTTTCCAAAAGTAATGCTAAAGATAAGCTATTTAGACTAGTTGTAGCATTCATTATTTTGATGTCATCATGTCTTCTCCTATATAATATAATATTTATTGTTAAAGAGAAGAAACACAAAGAACTGCTTAAATCAGAGGTTGTGAACTATAGCTTGGCAAAAAAGAGTGTTTCTATGAGGGCGCTAAGATAGAATTTAATATTAATGTCAACCCGATATACAACGCCGGATTTTTTTTACATATTTGTTATTTTTATTTATTTTTGTTAACATTTTCTTTGTTTATTTAACATCACAAAACAAACAAAAATCCGTACGAAAATGTATAGAAATATCTGCGTATAAACAAATCAACGAACACAATGACATTTTTTAACAGTGTTGCCATAATTGTTTTTCTATAATGCCAATTATTGTCACCGAATCTTAGTCTTTTTTTGCCAAGTTATGCACGATCTAGAATTGTATTTAATTTTTTTTAGTCTACACATTGCCAAATAATCTTAAATGTAGTTTCCCATTTTTATACCAACCATGCGAAAAGTGAGTATTATACATTATATTCCACAACCATTTACTATTTAATATATTTTTAACACCCATCAGTCACATAGACCCCAGAGTAGTTGACATGGCAAATTCATCCTTATCTCCACATTATAACGTACATATTTCTAGGGATCATCAGGGACATACATAAGTTGTTAAGATTCTGTATTAAAAATAAAACATTTTGCATAAAACAGTTATTCTATCTTACGAATTCTGTTGTCTATGGTTTCACACTTGATATTGAATTAATATGCACGTTTGGGTGAGAGAACTGTCAATGTCAACTACATTATAAAGGAGAATACCCATTTTACTATAAAGCTTAGTATCGGCGCGAATATTTTTGTCCCTCGCTAAAACGTACATTTTTGTCTAGGGCAAAACATTTATTTTCAATAAATTCTTGATGACCAATAAAACATTTGTCTTTTTCTTCAGCCTGTGAACAAAATGTAAAATGCGGTGATAATTACTTCTTTTTTAATAAAAATCGCCCATAAAAATGCTATAATAAATTTCAATTAGTATCGGGATCAACGACATTTTTACCGATACTATGAATTCTCCTTTGACATAAAAGTTATCGACATTACACACACCAAAATAAATGGGCGTTTACAAGCTTTACATATCGTAGACAAACGGTTTTGGTGAAATTGAACATCTATAATTATTTAATTCAGTCAATATAATATTGTATTTTAAAAAAGTGTGCCACTACGAACCTTCTTTTTAACCGACTTATAAAAAAATGTTTTCAATTTTTATATACCGCAGACAAACGGATTTAGTGAAATAGAGATCTATATTTATTTAAATGTCAATATATTGTATTTTAAAAAGGTGTGCTATTAGGAACCTTATTTATAACCGACTTATGACAAAGTTTTCAGTTCACCAGGAACTTTTTCGTGTACATCCGCACATTATTGCTTTGCTAATTATAAATTAATACAATATATTTTTAAATAATGTCATCAGCACAGCGAGACACAAAAACATACTACAACTTTAGATATGTGCAGCTTTATTCATAACACAGTTTTAAAACCTATTTTAACTATCGAATATTTTGCCTTCTTCGCTCAAACTAAATTCTTAAGTCATCCGAAAAGGACAAAACATTTATTTATTTATAAATTCTTTATTGCGCTCCACATACAGTAATAAGACAGAAAATATGAAAACACGTTTAAATAAAGGTGACCATTGGCGGTCTTATCTCTCAACCCGATTTATTCCTGACAAACATTAGATAGACTGGGTTGAAAAGAAGCTAGGGAGAAAATGGTGGGTACAATAAAGGCATTTGATAACTAAAACACGTTTTACAACTGTCTATGAATAAGCCCGTAAATATTATTTCAATATTACGCCATCATTTACTATTTTATTGCTCCAACGCATTAAAATGTCATAATGAACTTACCTACTTATTGGTGGTAGGTCCCTCATATGGGAGGCCATCTGGGTAGGTACCACCGCAATGTTTATTTTTCCCGCAAAACAGCAGTGTAAATGCACAGTTGTGTTGTGGTTTGAAGGATATTGTAGCCAGAGTAGCTAAGAGGCACATTGAGACTTAATATTATGTCTCAGGATGACGAGCGCAGTGAAATACCCAGTTAGTTTAATTAGTTAGTTTTGCTACTGTCCATGAGCTGTTCTATCGCTTAACATCAGGCGAACGGCACGCACGTCTTGCCATTAATTACAATTAAAAAAAAATACGTCTCTAAAAGAATTTCGATAGTACAAGACGAGAGTGGTGGCTTAAAACATCTCTTCAAAATATCGATAACTGGTTGGTTGGAAGTTAAAAGCTAAATCTGCGATATAGATTCCTTGCTACTTTAATCCCGTGTGGGATAAGGGATCTGCCACGTTACGTTGATCCCGTGTGGGGTGGGATGGGGTAGTTAGCGTGGGGTTGGCTGGCACGTCAACGCTAGTCGTGATGCAGCATGTGTCAAGTGTCGAAACTGCGAGGCATGTATCTGTAAAGAAGAATTTATTTCATCAATATTCACAGGAATATTATGTAAAACGATCGGATATATGAATTTAAAAAAGTAACTGAATTTGATAACCATTATGATTGCGTAAATAGATTATTATTAGCGTTAAAATATTTATCGAAATAAAATCTGTACAGAACATATCCTTAGTGATAAAGCGGGGTCCCCAGTTTTCTGTGTACTGTATTGTATCAGCCCATTTACATCCCATGGCAAAGGTATGGGTCTTCTCCACAATCAAGAATCCGAATGAGTTGAGTCCGCCATATAGTCGACATCGCTGGCGTAGTGCGGGTTAGCGGGCTTTACATACCATAGAAATTCATGCAATTCGCTATGATATGCAGGTTTCCTCACCATGTATACTTTCACCGTTATATTGCGTGGTGATTGACTATCAATACACACATGACTACGAATAGTCAGAGGTGTGTCCTGGGATTCGAACCCGCGACGACCGTGAACATGTTGGCAGCAACGTCTGGTCCGTTTACCAACAGGCCACCGCGTACTTTCCGAGTAGCGACAAGCGAAGTAAACAGTCGTGGAATTCAACTACGTCTCCTAGCCACGCAGTGCCAATCCTCTTGTTAAGCGTCGAGACTAACAACACTCTTTAAGATATTAAAAGGATTTTTTTAGTCAACAGTAGATTCGTGTGAGTGAAGATGATGATAAATAAAGCTGAGAGGCCACCTACCGGTCACAGTCGCGATCAGCCATTTTTATTATTAGGAGCGTTTACACCTTGCGCGCAAAGTCAACTATAGGTATTTCTTCGTTAATTTCACGCACACATAAGCGACCAAAGCTGTGTGCGTATAGCTGCCGCGTCGGCTAGCTATACAGTCAGCTCAAACAACTTTGATCCGTGCTCTTCAAAATTCTAATATTCAATTGAAATGTAACTTATGATTTATATATTGGTAATATTATATCATAAAAATATTTTATTTGCATTATAAGTAGACAAATATTACTGTGCAAGCAATGAACAATACAAAGAACAATTGTGGTTTTTTGATTGATCTTAATTTGAGCGTCTTTAAGTGGCATGTCTTAGATTATATACTCGTCTAGATGACACATCACACCTCACCGCACGGCTCAAAAAAAGTCTACCAAATTTGGTAGACTCGCTTCTCACGTACGTCAGTGTCATTTGAACTACATGTGGATAACGTGCTCCCGAAAAATAATTAATTATGCCGGTTTGTGCTGTCGAATTGTATCGCAATTGTGTGGGAAAACTGTATAATAATACCAATATCACTTTCTATCGGTAACATTATCGTTAAACCACTATTATTTGAAGAAAACATGAACTTTTAATTAATTATTTTGAAGATGAGTTTCATTGGCCAGTGTTGTCAATTTATTACCAGGAAGATTTGTTGAAACTATGGGAGAAACTATAAAACACAAATATCATTACATAATATTTCGATCAGAATAACAACAAGAAGAATGGCATTATTTATTTAATGAGTAAATAATACTTACCTACACGATATTAATGAAACCCACGACGACATGCACTTCATAGTAATTTTATTAATTCTTTGCCTTGCATGTGTATTACCATTCAAAATTTCACAAACGGGGTACTACTATTGTCATCTTTGAAGAAACAGCGAGAACTTATTTAAGGTCCTAATAATATTTTTAGACTTCCTACGGATTCCGTACTAGCAAAGTGCTGGAGAGACATTACACAGTGGAAACGAAAAGAAGACCATTCGTAGCCTCACATGACTTCAGTTGTGTGTTCCGAACATTTTACTTATGATGATTTATATTTTACATAAATACAGAAATCAGATAACAGCCCAGGCAATAAATCCAAAGAGTTAATTCTATTCGGAAACAAACACTAGGAGATGGGTTTAGATCTTTATTGTTTTTACTAAAATGCGTTATAAATATAATTAATAGTATGATTACTTTAAATAAAGAAAAAATATTTTATTTAACCTATTTTGTATATCAAATAATAAATATGTTGAGACTTGAAGGTAACTATCAACTGAGACTGCGGCAGATCAGCTCTAATTAATGATAAGTGTAAATATATTTTTACGCCAATATAAATAATAACACAAGACACTAATAGAACGGGTGTATTATTATGTTTTTAATTTACTAGAAAATGATATTCCTGACAATACAATACTTCATATTACGGTCAGCCATTTTACTCGTAGTGTGACGTAGGTGTATAAACACAAAAATTCTAATGTGAATATCAATTTTTCCCCTGTTTCTTTAACAACAATTATTTCACATGTTGAATTAGAAATTAACCCTCAGGCTAACGAGATTTTTTCATCTAAAGACATTTAATTTTCATGTCAATAAAACTAATGTATGGACAGTTGCCATTGTTCTTTAGATACTAATCATATTTTTGTTATTATTACATTGTTAAGTTGCATTCAAATCAGTGTTCAATCAGTAGACACTACGGACGTTTTATTAATCATTTCGTGTTCGAACACATGAATAGAGTTAGGGGCCTTACAACCCCTTACAATTACGAAATATATTTAATTTTATATTACAATAAATAACATAGTTTAGCCTCGGAATTACATCCCATTATATTATCTGAAACATATTTTTCTGTTCGCTCTGGCATTTCGAAGTGTACAGACGCGTAGCGCATCGCTCCACTACTATTTTTGAGTTTGCAAGTTTGAGTGCTGTGATTGGTGTTGTGTATAGTTGATCGGTTCCTTATCGCACCCGCGGTGTTCTTAGCGAAGGTCGACGCCCTTTGGGAGGAGCTAGAGAAGGATAGCATATTGTGGCACAGTTGGTCGTCAAATTTCGAGAATCGCCAACAATCAGAAACATAGAAAAACAATTTCATCATTCAGACTGGTCTCGAACCCCCGGTCGTCGACGTCGAGGTGAGCCGTTTCAACTGTCGTTGCTGTGCACAGGGCCAAGGCGCTTGTAGTCCGCAGTGTCGAAAAAGCTTAGCTGATTCAATTGATATCGTTTTGAATTTGTTGCTCCGCTTATAATATTCATAGCTATTCCCGCTTTTAGTTAACTTAAGAACTAACTATGCCTCGCACTATGCGGTCCCCCCCTCAAAACGCTCCGCTTACACTTCAAGAAACGCAATCAGAACCTGATCTTACTGCTACTGCGACAGTTCCAGAACAATGTATACATGATGCGGCTAAAATGTTGATGAGGCCTTGCAAACGCTCCAGATGTGAAGGCAATACTATGGAGACTGATAAATTTGAAGAGCTCATGTCCATGCTTCAATCATGGAAAGCGGGTCAAGATGTCATTCTGAATAAATTAGTGGCAGAAGTCTCCGACCTAAAGAAACAAAATATTCAAATTCAAAAAATCAACTCTGACATGGAAAATGCTATGTCGTTTATTAATTTAAACTATGAGGCAATGAAAACACGTATCGACGTTCTTGAAAATAAATGCCAAGCTTATGAAGAGCGCCTAGCTAACAGCAATGAGCAGTCAGTGGCTGGTCTTGAGGCAAAAATTGATATTATGGAGCAACAGGCGCGACAGTGTAACTTGGAGATATGTAATCTGCCGGACAGACGTAATGAAAATCTGCTGGCGATTATGGAATCAATAGGCAACATAGTTAAATATCCTGTATCGCATAACGACATCATATCAATTCATAGGGTTCCACACGCTCAGCAACATGATAATAAGCCAAAGAATATTGTGGTGAAATTTAAATCGCGAATTGTCCGAGACAATCTTCTTAGCGCGTACAGGAAGATAAAATCTGTAAAATCAGACCAACTCTCGATATCGGGTTCGTCGGTTCCAGTTTACTTGAACGAACACCTTACTCTTAAGACCAAGACTTTATTTCGTAAGACAAGAGAATTTGCTAAGAAAAACTGTTACAAGTATGTGTGGATCCGAAACGCAACGATTCTTGTACGAAAGGACGATGGAGGTCCAGTCTTCGCTGTTCGCTCTAATGAACACATTGATAAACTTATTAGGCAAAATATTTAATATGTCATATTTATCATATTTCTACATAGCCGTTCCATCATATAGTTCGAAGTTTACCACTATATTTATTTGTTTTATACCTATAATTTATATTATTTTTTGTTTTTTAATTAATTTACTTTGGTCTTTATATTATCTTGTTAAAGTTTCTTCCGAGTTAATAATTTTATTGGCAAAGAGTTTTATTGAAAATTGTAAATATTTGTACAGTCTCTCAATGTCATGTTATGTTACGAATCTAATCATATCTGATGTTAAAATTACAACCATACTGTATTTCAAGTGTCAATTTGCTCTAGTACCTTTTTATTGTTTAATATATACAGATGGCTTCTAATATTGTTATATACTATCAAAATTGTAGAGGAATTCGCACTAAGTTAGATGCTTTATTTATGAATATTTTATCTTGCTCATATGACGTGATTATCTTGACCGAAACGTGGCTCATACCTTCCATTCAGGATAACGAATTTATTGACGACCGTTACCTTGTCTTTCGGCATGATAGAGATCGCTCAGTCACTAGTAAACGCGATGGTGGAGGTGTACTGATAGCTATACTGCGCAAACTACGTCCTACTTTAATAACAACACACTTTCGTTTCAAGGAAATTGAACAAATAATGATCCAGTTACCGGCCAAATCACCTAACAAACGGCATATAATATGCACAGCGTACATCCCACCGCGAACTCTTGAGGAGTCGTATTCTCATTACTTTAGCGCTTTGGAGGAAGTCTGTAATGATCCTGCTTGCGACTCGTTGTTCTTAGTCGGTGATTATAATATGCCTGGCATCAATTGGACAAAACAAGGCAATCATGCAATTCCACATGTTTCAACATCCGTTGAACAACTTTTATTGAATTTCATGTCTCAAGTAAATGGTTTGCAATACAATAATGTAAAAAACGTATTAGACAGGATACTTGATTTATGCATATCTAATAGAGATTGTCAGGTTGTGCCCTGCAACCCCTTGTTATCGCCTGATCCCCACCATCCCCCTTTCAGTGTCACTATTAATGTTGACACCTACTTTGAAGTAATGATTAGACGACCCAATGTAAAATATAATTATTATAAAGCCGATTACGACTCCGTCGCATCTAAACTTGAAGAAATTGACTGGGAAAACTCCCTTCAACATTTACCATCCGAAGAAGCAGTTGATGTCTTCTACGATAAGCTATATGGTATTATTAAACTCCATGTTCCAGTATCCCGAATTCGTAGTTCTCGTTATCCAGTCTGGTTCTCTCCTTCCCTAAAACGTACTTTTAAAAAAAAGGAAGTCTCATGGATTAAGTGGAAGAAATACCAAAACCTTTCCGATTATAATAAATTCTCCAACTATCGTCAACTTTTCCAAAGAGAGTGTAAAATTTGTTACAATAATTACATCGTTTCAATTGAAGATAATATACCTAAAAATACAAAAACCTTTTGGTCTTATATATCGAATAAAAAAACTAAAACGGGTTATCCAATAAATATGTTCTGTAAAGATGTTACCACCACAGACCCAAATACTATATGCAGTCTGTTCTCAAATTACTTTAATTCTGTTTTCGAGCCTTCTACTTATGATCCATTGATTTGGCAACCACCTGATACATACTCAGAACAATGTAATACTTTATGTGATATATACCTCCCTGAAGACGATGTTCTCAAAGGGCTTAAATCCTTGGATGTCAGTAAAGGAGCTGGACCTGATGGCATTCCACCAACTTTTTTTAAAAAGACGGCAAAAAGTATTTCCGCGGTGTTACATATTATATATAATAAATGCTTACGCGAAGGAGTTTTCCCTACAGTATGGAAAAGAGCTTATATTACACCGGTCTATAAAAATGGCGATAAATCTAACATTGAAAACTATCGCCCAATATCCATACTCTCTACGTTATCCAAGCTTTTGGAACGTCTTGTACATAATGTTATTTATCCTAAATTACATCACCTCGTCGTATTGGAACAGCATGGATTTATACAAAAACGTTCTACCACTACTAACCTTATGGTTTTCACCAACTACCTTTTTGAGAGCATGGATCGCAGGGTTCAAGTTGACGCGGTCTATACGGATTTTAAGAAGGCCTTTGACAAAGTTGATCACTCTCTACTTCTAGAAAAAATAGCCTTTAATGGTATACGCGGCAATTTGTTGCGATGGTTTGCATCATACATTAATAATAGACATCAGAAAGTCGTCATTAAGGGGTTTGAGTCTGACTACATCGTGGCTACATCTGGTGTACCTCAAGGCTCTATACTGGGACCACTTCTTTTTATTCTTTTTGTAAACGATATTAAACACTGTTTTGTTAATTGCAGATTTCTGATGTACGCAGATGACTTAAAAATATATAAAGACTGTAACACTTCCACTGACTGTGCACTTTTACAAGATGATCTTAATAGACTAAACACATACTGCCTAAATCAAAAATTATTTCTTAATATAAGTAAATGTCTCGCTATATCGTTTACGAAAAACAGGAATAGAATCCAATTCAACTATTCGTTGGATTCCCAGATTTTAAATAGGGTGAATTTGGTCCGCGATTTGGGCGTCACGTTGGACTCTAACTTACACTTCGACACCCATATTAACGATGTTATAAATAAAGCATTTCGTATGTATGGTTTCGTCACTAGATGTGCGTCTGACTTTGTGCGACCTCGTACCTATCTAATATTGTATAATACTTTAATTAGATCACAACTAGAGTATGCTGTACAGATATGGAGCCCATATTACAAAAAATATATTCACCAAATTGAGACTGTTCAAAAGAAGTTTTTGAAGACTATGCATTACAAATGCTACAAATCTAATATACCTTATAATGAATTATTGGAACGTTACAATGTTTTAAGCTTAGAATCAAGACGAACATTGCTTGATGCTATGATGCTCTACAAATTATGTAATAATAAATATGACTGTATTGAACTGACGGACAAAATATGCTATAGAGTACCTAGAACTGTGATTAGGCGAGGGGTGCGTGTGCCTCAGCTATTCCATACACAATCTTGTAGGAGTAATGCGGGGGCGCGAGTGCCACTCCGCCGTCTCTTACACAATTACAACTCACAATTTGCCCATGCGGATGTATTTTCTCTCACTAACTCAAAATTTCGAAAAATATGTTACCTCCAATTAAAAGATTAATACTCATATTATGATAAAACCATAGTAGTAGTGGACTTATAGTATATACCTTCGTGCTTAATTTTATTCTATCTGGTAATCTGTGGACAATGGTGTGGGTTATATGTGTGTAAACTCGTTTAATTATTTTTATTTTTTTATGTTTATTATTAGCATGTAACCGTTTATTGTCCCTTGTAAATAAAAATAAAAATAAAATAAAAATACTCACTACAAAATCATTGTAGGTAGTAAAAAAAAAAAATTACTTCCAAAGTACTAAGATGTGGCAATCACAGTCCGCGCGTAGCTATTTTGACTACGCACGGCAAAAATCGTCTGCAGCCAGGCCGGAGCGACGAGCGATACGTCCTCCCTCTAGAAGGCCTTGCGGCGGTCTGATTTGATGCAGGTCGGACAGCGTGTTTTATAGTGGATTTTAAAATATTTGGACAAAACATGAAAAATAATTTTGTTGAAATATAAAAATGGTAATTTATTGATAAGATGTTCTTCTATTATAATATGCAATTGCTTTAAAAAAATATGTACGATAATTTGGTAAAAAAAAATATGTTCTTGACGAGAGTTTCTGAATAATTTCGTATTGTTAAAATTTTTATTTTTCTTAGCCAAATCCCACCATAAGGGTCTTATTAGTCTGATAATATTTTTATTTTCATCTTATATTTAGTGATTTCGGATATCTTAAGCTTCTAAATTGCCATTTAAAGCCTCAATAAGGAAACCTGTGTTCAGTAATCCGTATAGTACTCACAAATTATCAATCAATCTATAATGTTTTCCACCAAAATTCCTAGATGACAAACTTTTCTAAAATTAGTAATAATTATTTTTCCTTTAAATTGTTTATTGGTGGCTATTAACTCGTTTGAAAAGTCCTGTTTTTAAGCCAAAAAGCGCGCGGAAGGTATAAACGCTCTTAAGTTTTAAATTATTGTATGTTTTATGTACGTTGCGTCTGTGTATCAATAAATAGTTTTTCTTTCTAAATATGACGAAGGTGATGAAGATAATGATAAATATGATAAAGATGATGATGATGACAATGGTGATGAGGGTGATGATGGTAATGAAAATGATGAAGGTGATGACACGTCACCTGACGCTGTAGTCGTGCACATTGAACACGGCGTAGTGTTGGTTGCGGAACACCGGGTAGAAGTGCTCCACCGGAGACGTGAGCAGCGTGCGGCACGCCACGGGCCGGTGCCGCAGCGACGGAGCCTCCACGTCCCACATCTCCTCTAGAGTGCAACCGCGTCTGGGGAAACGTCAGGCCGTGTTGATTTGAGTATGGGTAATCGATAAAAATGATAGTGACTGCTGTTCAGACACCTGCGAGTCGTATTTTGTGGAAATTAAGGCGAAAAGGTTGTGAAACTTGTTTAATAGCGGCTATAATTTACAATGTTGTGACATAGACAAAAAAATGAAGTGAAGTGACGTTTACAAAAGTGATCTGTCATAGTCTATATAAAAAAAACTAAGTTAGTTGTTACATGGTAAATATAACAAAAAAAATCGACACAATTTTTTGCACAAAATTTAGTTGCATCGTGTCTGAAGTCTCTAAAACTACCACCAAACTTCGTTTTCAGTAGCAGTCTTGATATACCCTGTATGTAAAGTAAATATATATGTATCTTACTTGGTACGTCCGTAGCAGTACTTGTGCTCGACGATGAGGTAGGAGACCCGCAACTTGCTGAGCTCCTGGTACAGCTCCAGCGGACTGAACTTGCCGTACGTCTTGTACACAGAGTACGCGCGCTGTCTGCCAACATATTCGAATATTAATACATACAGACCTGGGAGTCACTCTATAAAAACGATATTAACTTCGAATGGCCACACTAAGACCGGATCTTGTGTCGTGGGTATCAGAAACTACGAGAGACTTTTCGGTCTCACAAATACTCAAAAATAAATAATTGTGTTACACGCAAACATTAGCTCTGACAACAAACCGATGACATCACGCAGGGTGTGCAAATCTCTAATGTATAACATTGTTTTTTTATCATTCTTTATTTTATACAAAACATAAAAAATAGATTAGAAACAAGAGACTTAAATTCGACAACTGTACAAACGGCAGTCTTATAGCTAACTAATCTCTAAAATTATTCATAGAACACAATTATTCATTTAATAGTGTTGCCATAGCTATTTGTCAATTTTCACCGCATCGTACTCTATTTTAGCCAAGTTATACTTTTTTATCGACTTTTATTAAGGTCTCACCTGGCTTCATAATGCTCGTAGTGCGGATGAGCGACTATGGGCCGGCGCGTGGTCAACATCACGGTGGCTAGGATGGGCATCGAACCCGCGAACGCCGCCTTTACTGAAGTCTCGCGGGATATCCACTCCATCAGCTCCTCTTGTGGCACGTCGCTGAATTCACCTGGAGGTATATAAGCCCTGTTATGTTTGGGGATATAGGCCTTATGAATAATTAAGTACACCATTTCAATAATAAATTTAATTTAAAACAACTATCTGTATCAGCCTATATACGTCCCACTGCAGGACACGAGCCTCCTCTATAATCGAGAGTACGATTGAGAGTGGTTAGGCCATATAGTCCACCACACTGGCCTAGTTCGTGTTGGCGGACTTATACCGGGTATATCAAGACTGCTACCGAAAACGAAGCCGGGTGGTAGTTTTAGTGGCTACAAACACAATGCATTTAAAAATTTCGCATAGAAACGCGATAATTATTTTTTATGATTTTTTAAATATCGTCGTTTTTGGGTGGTAAATCCATAGTTTTTGCTAAAATAATAATTTAAACTCTTTTATACCTTAGAGTACTTATAAATAAAAGGGCATACACTATTATTTTAGGAAAAAATGTATTTACCACCCAAATATGGCCATAGGAAAAAAAATAACAAAAAAAAAAATTGTCGCTTTTTTTTGCAACTTTTTCTGTTGCATTGTGTCTGAAGTCGCTTAAACTACCACCCGGCTTTGTTTTCGGTAGCAGTCTTGATATACCCTGTATACCATAGAAATTTTTATAAATCGCTATGGTATGCAGGTTTCCTCCATCCACGATGTTTTCCTTTACCATTTTTTAGTGTGTGATTAATTATCAAACACATGACTCCGAAAAGTCAGAGGTGTGCCCTGGGATTCGAACCCTCGACCACCGTGAACATGTTGGCAGCCGCGTATAGTCCGTTTACCAACAGGCCATCACGCACTCCAGCATACATGCATCAGCATAGATTTATTTATTTCAAGCATATTTTTATATGTATTCTTCGTTGGAAATCCTTTAATAGTAAATATATAAATACGCACCGACATGAGACAGTTCCTCCGTGATGTTGTTTAGCATGGCAATAAGCATGGGCACCGCACTCAGTATCCAAAACAGCGGCACGTACCGCATCAACGGCTTTGGCAAGCTGCAATACAATTATATTCCTTACCATCAGCAATTTGTTTTAAGAGGTATTCAAATACCAATATTTATGTCACCCTCATTGGGGCACGTCACATAAAATTAGTCACCAATAGGATATTTAACTCATACATACATTCATAAACATGCCTTTTTCCCAAAAGGGGTAGGCAGAAGTGCCTGGGCATCCAAATTTCGCCTTGTATTTTCCGTCCCATGATGTGATAGGGTGAGCCTATTACCATATCGCGCACAAATTCCTGACTTCGGGCTGATAATGAATAGACAAATGCAAGTAGTATTGCGATCTCACGAGATTCGAATCCGAGAACTCAGCTTTGTAACCGTACAACTAAACTCAAATTTTTTATTGTAGTTATCGAAAGGTTTTAATATCCCAAAATGTAACAAACAAGCAATTTAGAAATCCATTCAGAATTAAACATGTTACAAAAGTTTTAAATCTTTTAGTGGCAGTAAAAGAAAGGGGATGCAAAACAAAACTAGTAACGTCACACGGCTTAACATGCATTAGTGTGCGCGTGTGAAAGAGAAGATAACATGTGTCCACTCTCAACTACCCCTCATGTTACAAGCTGCTGTAATACTGTTTTGACAAATATGTTTTAATTTATATTTTACTGCCTTTTGTATTTTACTGGCATTTGCGTTTGTGTGCATAATAATACAAAATATCGAGCAAAATGAAATACCCTATTGACATCTACGTCTACTATCTACGTGAGATCATTAAGTAATGTTTGCTGGTTTGAAAACTGCACATATGCTGATGACTTATGACACTCTGATATTATCCACTTATGCTAAGCTATAATCAACATGTTGACTACTCACACATAATAGTTAGTGTTCATGACGAGTGAGCAGACGACACACAGCTGCGGCACGAGCAGTAACTTGAGTCGCATCACTAGCGCCGCCATGGCCGCGTACACGCACAACTGCAACACGTTGTACACCAGCGCCGCGTCCACCCTCACGCAACGTATCATCCCCACCAACCCTCTGTCCACCGCTCCACACTCCCCACCACCCTTCACTTCAGTATCGATACCACTGTCACTATCCTCCGTCGCTGACTTATCGATAAACCGCCCGCGATATCGATACATCGCCGTCGATAACACATAGTTACCCACATTGATCACACCCACTAACGCCATAGGAATGAGAAACGATTTGCACAGTTTATACACAGTGTGAAGAGGCAGGAAATCGAACACTTCAGAGCAGGTGTACAGCATCGTATGGAAACTTTTATAGTCGGTGAATTTCGAGTACAATATCGCCCAAACGTGGGCGTCTTCTTGGACTTCTAGGAAATCTCCGATCAACTTCTTGAGGTATATCGACGCGCAGAGGATAATGCTGACTCTGAGAAGGACCAGCCACGATTCCAGAAGTAAGTCGCACTTGGTCTTTATCTTGACTTTTAAGGAGCTGAAGAACATGCAGTAGACGGAGACGACCATGAAGAAGGAGGCGTAGAGCGAGGACTTGAGCATGTCGTTGCCCTGCAAGAGCAGGACGGCGAGATGCAAGCCGCCGAAGTGCGAGTGGAGGAACACGCAGAAGGTGCGCTGGTCGATGATGCGGAGCTGCTGCATGAAGAAGAGGATGGCCGTCTGCGTGAGGAATATGAACTGCGTGAACTGCCAGAACAGCAGGCAGAGGCAGTTCACTATGGAGACGGTCGCCTGGAAATGCAATTAAAACACACTCAGATTGAAAGAAATAAAGGGTTAATAAAAACTAGTTACGGTCTCACATAAATTGTTGAAATGATTAAATTAGCGAATTCAAAATTGTTAAATAATACTGCTGTGACATTTCGTGAATATTTTTACTCAATAATAATCAAAATATAAAAATAAAGATCAAAAACGCAATGTAGCTTTTTCTTTCTTAATCATTAATTTAGAAGTTGAATAACTGTGTGTGGCACACACAGTTAACAACCTGAGGGGCATATGAAGCTACAATAATGTATTCTAGCTAACACAGGATGGATCGTCGCTTCTACAATACTTACCAGCAGTGCGTGAGGAATAATCCTATAGAGCAGCTTTAAAACAAATAGCAACAATTATATTTATGGGAAGGATCTATTTGATAATGTCTATGGTTATTCTATTGGAGGGATACTAGAAGTACCTTTTTAGTCTAGCAGATATATTTAGCTCATCATCCATTATCATCATCATCAACAGCCTGTAGGGTCCCACTGCTGGGTAAAGGCCTCATTATACCGGGTATATCAAGACTGCTACCGAAAACGAAGCCGGGTGGTAGTTTTAGTGACTACAAACACAATGCAACTAAAAATTTCGCAAAGAAACGCGACAATTTTTTTTTATAATTTTTTAAATATCATCATTTTTCGGGCGGTAAATCCATAGATTTTGCTAAAATAATAATTCAAACTCTTTTATATCTCAGAGTCTTTATAAATAAAAGAGTATACACAATTATTGTAGGAAAAAAAATTGATTTTACTGCTCAAATACAACCATAAGAAAAAAAAAAATATCGTCGCTTTTTTTGCAACATTTTCTGTTGCATTGTGTCTAAAGTCGCTTAAACTACCACCCGGCTTCGTTTTCGGTAGCAGTCTTGATATACCCTGTATTTGTCTCATGTCAATGCATTCGGAAAAATAAAGAAATAGATAAATAATATATTCCGCATAGAAAAATTTACGAGCCGTTATGATATATATTTAATGTGAATTTAATTACATTTGACATTAAACATTTCTACTACTACTCTACACACTCAACTTCTGTGCTTCTAATCTACACAGAAACAAAGCTTTTTTCTATATTAGCCTACTAGGGGGATTAAGAATAGATATAAAAATATGATAAAACACAAAACAGATAAAGCAGCGATTGGATAGATCAGTCAAGAGGGTTGGTGGTAACAGCTACTTGTAAATCCTTACCTCCAAGGGCAATGTAACTGTGAAGGAAACATCGCGAGGAAACCTGCAGACCCTAGAGAACTTACCAAGATTTGCTATAGTATGTAGGGCCTGAAACCACCTCCAGTGCAGGGTGATTGACTCCGGCCGAAGTCACAAAGGAACTGTCAATTGAAGAGACGTCCGTGTTCAGCAATCGGTGATTTTAGGCTGATGGTGAAGTTACCAGCTGGTTCACTCGCTAGTCGTATCAGTAGCATGGTGGTGCAGTTACCTGCAGGCCCTCACGCTCGTATGCGTCAGTAGCATGGTGGTGCAGTTACCTGCAGGTGGAAGCTGGTGGGGCGGCGCATGTCCCGCAGCTGCAGACTGACGAGCCAGGCCTGCAGCAGCAGCAGCGGCGCGGCGAGGTTCTCGCGCTCGTTGGGCGCCCACATCACGCGCGTGCACTCGCTGTGGTTCGCGAAGTACTGCGCCACGGCTAGTAAGCCACCCAGGATGCTGTCGCTGTGGGGAGAATTCATTCATTATTTAAAGAAGCAAAATGTTCACCAGGGACTTACCGAGGTCGAAGGAAGGAAGAAAGAGATGGCAAAGTCAAACTATAGCCATTGGTCTGATTAACCATAAGTTTATTGTTACGACCATAAGTCAATAACGCCCATAAGTCTATGTAGGTACATTCGTATCGTCGATCGTATTATCAACTTCGATCGTCCGAATATTCGAACTTCGTTTCAGATTTTCAGAGTAGGGCCCCAGTTTGAACGATAAAGACAAAAAATTCGATAACTAAAATAGATTTATGAACTGTCTGATTAAGGAAGTTAATATTCACCTCAAAGCCGTAGCGTGCAGGAACAGAGCTGCCACAGTCAACCCGGCCAGCACCCATATAGTCTCGAGGTAGAAGAACACGGGCTGCCCTATCCCGACGCAGCTCTCCACTGGCGCCAGGCCTTCGCCCCGGTTCACCATGTGGCACTCCCTGTACGTGGACGTGTTCAACCATGGCTCTAGGTAGCGGTACATTGCCCCTATCATCACCTGAAATTAAATTATACACCCCACTAAACAGGGGCGTCGCCAGCCGATGGCCTAGGGAGGGGCAAATATTATGGAGAATGAGAAAAATGTGATTGCAACTTAAACAATTTTGACGGCGGCCCCCCGACGGTCAATATCATTGTACAATATTATGGTATATGCAAAAAAATACCGTATTAGGCAAGCCAAGTCAAAGATTTTGATTGCTTTACATTTAGCAATTTTTTTAATCTCTAGGGGGGGGGGGGGGGCAGCTGCCCCTACCTGCCCCCCCTTGGCGACGCCCTTGCCAGTAAATACTTATGATCCTATACAAAGATACATATGTCTTTGGTCAAGGTATCGGAAATATCGAGAGACGTTTCGTTATTACATTAGTGAGACTTGAAATAAACATTTATGGGTCACACAAAAATTTGTCTTGGTGCAGCGATCAAACTAGCAGCCTTTCGTTTTGTCGTTTTGTACAACATATAAAAAATTACGCATCGGGTGTTTTACTGCGGTAAGCGCGGTGCATACAAAGATCATATGTGTACGAGTACACGCTATAGTCCGTTTATCGTGCGTTTGCCAAGCTGAAACCAGACAGCCTGACCAAAGGCTGGAGATTCAAATCCTAGATATACAGCAACTTTTCTATGTTAAATGTATCAACATCATCATATTTAGCTACATGGAAATATACTGCTGTACCAAGGTCTCTGAAAAAAGATTTTCTGTAAGTAATTTGAGGAAACCTGCATACCTGCAAGGTCTCTATTAGAATGTTAAATGTATGTAAATTGTATCAATGCACAATATTGTATTGTTGCTATTTACACTCATTTGCAAAAAAAACGGGCGGTTTTGATTTTAATTCTTCTTTCAAAAAAATTCGGTACCAAAATGATTTCAATCATTTGTACATGTTACTGGCCGGTTTTAAAAATGCCGTGGTGTTTAAAACAGTACGTTCTAAATTCAAATTTTCGTTTGATGCTCGTTTTTTACCGAAAACCACTTTTTATCCTACATTTTTGGTGCGAAGTTCCAAAAGATAATATCGGTTTTCATAACTTTTAGTCAATTTTTATGAATTTATTTCATATTCTTAATTGTCAAAGCTTCATTTATTGCTGTTTAGCTGTCTCAATAATGTTAGAGAAAGTGGTAAAGGCTACCAAAATTATTGCGCTGCTCGAAGAGGGTTGCAGCCAATGCTTCGTGGCTCAGAGGCTAAGTGTGAGTCGCTCGACGGTTCAAAGGACCTGGCAGCGGTATCAAGACACCGGTTCCGTCGAGAGAAGGCCTGGTTCTGGAAGAAAACCATGTACCCAACCACGGGATGATCGTTTTCTTGTGAGTCGCGCATTGAGAAATCGCAAGTCTTCGTATGTGGACCTTAAGAACAACCTCGAAGAAGTAAGAAATGTGCATATTAGTCTATGGACGGTCAGGAGGAGGCTTCTCGCGGCCAATATACGCAGTCATCGCCCGGCCCGCGGCCCTAAGTTACTCCGTGAGCACAGAGTTGCCAGGCTTAGGTTTGCTCAAAATTGTGAGTCATGGACTCAAGAAGACTGGAATAGGGTATTGTTCTCCGATGAAGCCAGGATATCTATGTTCGGCGAAGATCGACGTCGGCGAGTGCTACGAAGACGAGGAGAACGCTTTGCAGAGGCTTGTTTTGATGAAATCACACCTTATGGTGGGGGCTCTGTTATGTTTTGGGCAGGAATAAATTCAATGGATCGTACAGAGTTAGTCTTCATTGAAAACGGCTCACTGACTGGACATCGATACATAACGGAAGTTCTAATTCCTCATGCACAACCCGCATTGGCCGCTTTAGGCGAAGACTCAATTTTTATGGACGACAACGCTCGCGCCCACCGGTCTGGCGATGTGGAAGCGTATGTGCAAGAGGTCGGCATTCGTCGTTTGGATTGGCCAGCTCGAAGTCCCGACCTCAGTCCTATAGAGTATGTCTGGGACGTTCTGAAACGACGCGTGAGATCAGTACAACCGGCTCCGCAGACCATCAGAGAGCTGAAGAATGTGATTACCGCGGAATGGGAACGTATTCCGCAAGCAAGTATCCGGGATATCCTCGCTAGCATACCCAGACGAATTCAAGCTGTGATTTCAGCTAGAGGGAGTCACACTCGATACTAAACATTTATCTGCTTTTACTTTATTAAAGGAAAAACAAACAAAAATCTTTGTTATCTTTTACTTCACGAGCATATGCACTACTAGCGAGCATACACTACTAGTGAACTTTAGCATTAAAACCCATAAATGTTATCAAAATTTTATGATGATACTGACGAAAACGATTATTTGCTTATTAATTTACAAAATTGTGAAAGTAAAACTACCTATAATTATCAAACAAACCAAAAGTAACATTTGAAATGGTTCATTGCTTAGGTGCCCGTTTTTTTTTGTGCCCGCAAATGAGTTTATTATGCCGAATGGTTGTTGTCAAGCAGCGAGGCATAAAATTATAAGGAGCATATGTTTTAATATTATGGGCTAGTCATGTGGAGCCAGCCACATACATAATCGAGTTTAACTACCTGGTATTTCAAACCTTTTTACACATTTCGTGACCATGGGACAGACTGAAATACTAATTTAAATATAAAAACATCTGTGATTAAATCCATAAAAAATATTTTATTTTAAATGTAACATTCCCATAGACATTAGAAACCACTATAAAATAAATAAACAAAGATTATTCATTACAATATTCTTACCTCCGGATGAATATTGAAACGGTTGAAAGCATTAACATCTTTCGGATACTCAACAAGTTTGTCATACATGATCTTTGTCAGTGATCCCACAAATTGCTTCCCTTCCACGACCAGCTTGTAGTAAGAGTAGTAGAACCCCATCTCAGTGCGGAATGACATCTCCCTCTCCAACTCGGAGAGGTATGAGAAGTTACGGTCGTTCTCAAACAGGTGCGAAACATATCTGTAGTGGATGTAAGCTAGAGAGAAGGCTGTGGACAGTTTATTTGTTATTATTTTTTGCAAAAAGGCGGGCAATAAAGACTATGAACAGGCAGGACAACAGAACTCAAAAAAAATCAATTGATTGAAAGATTGGAACACAAAAACAGATCGCAGCTATAAATATACAAGGTAAAACATCTAATTATGTATGTTTGATATTATAGTAAACATAAGCCTATGGTCCGGCATGGGATTTCAGTTGTATTGAGAGGGCTCAGTTCATAGTCAACAAGGCTAATACAGACAATATGTAAAGAAGCAATATGCATTATCAAGGGGATAAGCCAATTTTATCGCCAGCAGAAACACAGTGACTTATGTATCTCATAATGCTTTAGTGTGATAAAAGTAGAGAGTATTTAATTTCAATAGTACATGCAATATGGATGTATTAGCATGCAGAACAAAATAAGTGATTAATAACGGAAGATATTTGTTGTTGTGTTTTATGTCTATAATATAATCTTTAGCCAAGTTTTGGTTTTACTGTGAAACTAGAAGTTGCATATTAATATTGTCTGAAAATATTAAAACTTATTTCCTGAAAGTTCTTTCTGGCCCGTACAGTTAAAACAAGTTAGGGAGGATAAACAAGTAAATTGCTTTACATTTCAGATTCAATATTTAATTAAATACAACACAAATTAATCCTTAATTCGATTGACAAAAAGCGAAACAAGATTACGTACCTAATACCGTAATTCCTATGTATGTTACAAACTTTTGAGTAGGAAACTTCCTCTTTTCAACAATTTTGGCGTTTCCCTCCATATTATTGAAACGATTCACATTCTTTAACTCATTATCATTTACTTATTTTGTAAAATCAGTAAATTAATGCAAAACTTGTTGACATTTGAGTTTTCAGTTTAGTGATGTAAATGATGTAATCATGATTAGTCTGTTGCTCTGTGAGTAGGTTAACCATTAGTCGAACTGAATAGTTTATGGACGTAAAGCTATAAAAATAAGTTATGAATTATTATGAATGAGTTATTATTATTTACATATTCTGTTTTATTTTATCTTTATATAGTACCAAATAAAGCAGTGTATACGTTAAATATTGTTCCTAAATGTTATAAATATATATCATATCAATTGAAAATATTATTCAAATAGAATTTCTTAAAAAACGTGAAGTCGATTATTGCCTAAAATATACTGACATCACTTCAGTCACGCTTTTAATTTGATTGACACCCGTTTCGGATACACCAGTATGTAAAATGTACTCTGTGGATCAATGATAAAAGAATTATAAAGGATCACGCACAAAAGTAGCTATATATGTCAAGTTATAGTTATGTTAAGAATATCGACGCGGAATGTACATTTATGTATCTGTCTCATTTACACAAAGCTGACTTGTCCCTTAATGAAAGAGACAAATAATAATTCCTTTGTTTCGAATATGGCAATATTTTGTTCACTAACCACACTGGGACCGCCCATAGACCAAAATGACGCCATTTTAGTTATGCTTTCGAAACCACAGACGACTAAAAATACAGACGGCCAACTCCATACAAATTTTTTAACACGTTATGAAAACTCACACATCGAAACCAAACATGCTTTTCTACATATATAATTCATTCAAATTTCATCGGATCTTTCTTTCTTTTCATTGATAATTTTGTCACTGACCAATAGTAATAAAGAATTTTGTTCATCGTATTTGAGCCATCTCTTTCGTACGTTATACGTATATATATTAGATGCGTTTCCCACCAGAGCTGATCTGAAATCGGTACTTTACCGAAATTACCGATTTTGAAATATTTAGGGATGTACGTTATACTTTCAGTAATCCGATTTTTACTACCGGAAATTTACCGGTTTTATATTTGGGTTTCACGCTTTTATGTTCAAATTTATGGATTCAAAATGAAAATAACAAATAAAACCAAGTTATAATTCTAAACCTTTAATCAACAATATATTCTTTGATTTATTTGATGTTATATTTTTATATTAAAACACTTTTATTTAAACATTTTTATCCTAATGAATATTATAACCTCCAATACTTTTTTATACATCTTCAGATTAATTTAAACATTTTCAATTTGTTAATATCTCTTAATTTTAGGACCAATAAAACAATGCCAAATTTAAGAACATGACTACAGAATTGAAATATGCATTGACAAATAAAAGTTTAAATGGAAACATTAATAATTGCAAATTATATTTTACAATACCATGAAACAGCACAAGATTACTTTGTTGGTAAATTTTATCTAAGACACAATTGACATTAAGTAAATTACAAAGCGATTTGGCTTACTTTTGGAGAAATTGAAAAGCAAAAACAAGACATACATAATTAAAATAAGCTATCAATTAACAAATAATTAGTCAAATCATGGACTGCATTAAATGCATGATAGCTATACTAAAACTTTTTTGATTAATTATTATAATATATTAAAGGAATAGGCAGAACATATGTTTAAAATAAAGTCATTTTAAAGAATGTTAATGCTATTACTATTATAGTATGCACAATATAGGTCTATAATATAATCTTATAAACAACTGCATTGCACTGAATTTGAAAATATAACCAAAATCTTTAGCAAATGCATTTTTATGAGAATCTTAATTATATCAAGAAGTATAAATATTATATACAGATTATTAATGAACATAATTACTTCTGTTGTGATTTAACCTTCACCAATATTAACATATAAGTCTACAAAAAGTGATCCTGCAGACATAGTAGAGACTTTCTTTGTACTTCCAACGATGAACGCATTTGCCTACAAATTGCTTGGACTGGAAATTTCACCCGAGTCTAGCCTAGAAATTATAAAACAATTAATAAAAAAAATAAATATTATAAGGGCACAATCTGTTGAAGTTGACTGCTTTCCTGACTTTAGATACATATAACCATAAAAACTGATAATTATAAATTAATATGTTAGGAACTTGGAAATACCTATACCAATAGCTTTAATCTTGCACTGTACTGTGCTGGGTCGACTTATACTTTCCACTGCAGAGCACAAGCTTCCTCTACAGTCGAGAGTACGAATGAGAGGAGTAAGGGTACATAATCCATCAACTCTAGACACTAACAAAAAGTTAACCTTATCACATGTTCAGAGATCTAATAAATCTGTATTTTAATGGGTATTTATTTCAACTTATTGTTATTTCTTATATTCCTGTAGCAGATTAAACTAGAAATAGGGTCACAGCGGAATAACATATTATTATATTTACCTTAATTATGTCAGATGAGGTTAGATTTATGTTTTTCAATAATTTCAATAATTTGGTATTTCTTGCTCCGCCAACATAGCTGTTCACTTATTAAAGTGTTTGTATATTTTGTTTGTAAAGGCTGCACAGATATTTCTATGTTTTTTTTCGTTTGTGCACTCGGGAACAAAACACATAACTAAAATTAATAATTATCACGTAAATCACAAGTTTTTAGATACGATTTACACAAACCAAATTATATCACGTTTGTACTGTTAAATATTTACGTTACTGATTACAAAACAGATGAAATAACATGCAATTAAAATAAAATAAGCAAATCCAAACTAAACAGCAATCGACTGTTGTAAAATATGGCGGCAATATGGCGGCGACAGCGCACGCCGGTACACGCACACATTTATAAAAGTGAAAGAGATGGGGCGAAAACGGCATATGAGAAAGCGAGAAAGAAAATTGGGTTACTTTTTAAGCCCGAGTTAAACGGGCCTGTTCGAAACCACAGACTATTAAACCAAAAACTGCATGAAATGTCAAACTGTGGCGTTATCTGTCAATCGGAGTAAACAAATCTGCACAATCAAAGAATTTCGGATTATTCATTGGTTAATCTCGTTTGTTAAGTTTGTTTAGTTTGCTTATTAGTTTAGTTGTTAAGTTTTTAAAATGCCTCAGTGTTGTGTTAAAGGATTCGAGTCGAGTTCAAGCAAAAAGGACCCTAACATTTCTTTTCATAGGTTAGTAACTGTTTTTACGAAATACTAACAAATATGTGCTAAATTTACATTTTGGGTTTATTTTTATCATTTATAAATGTATTTGGATCTTGTTGATTAAGTTTTAGACTCTTCTAGGCGTTATTTATACAAGTAGTGTAAATAACAACCTCATTGTTGGTTTACACACTAGTTTAGAGATGAGTGGATTCGATACGAAATTATTCATATCGATATTATCATTTTTAAATATTTTGATCTTTATTTTTCAAAAAAAGAAAAAAAATAGTTTATATTTAAATATATATTCAGACCGACAAACAAAGTGAAATTATAAATATTTTTTAGATTCCCTATAAACATACAAACCAGGACAAAATGGATACAAAAAATTGGAAGCTATTGGAACCCTGCAATAAATACATTTATTTGTTCATTACATTTTGAAAAAGAAAACAGCTTTCCAACAATATTCCCGGTAAGTGAAATTGTAGTAATTATGATATTTTACCTAATAATCCTATTAATAATACAACTGTTAATCAATAACAAAGATGACATGCAAGATAATTTGGACAATTGGTAGTCTATTTTCTAATGTTCTGGAGAACCTTTTAATGAACAGAAATAGTTTTATATTTTATTATTAATTATTATAATTGTTTATCTTAACCAACACTTTCATATTCATTGATTGAATTCTAAGTGAGACATAATGATTTTCCTCAGTCAAATAATAGCAATAAAAATCTACCTATGTTATTTTATTTTATTTGGTATGTATTAAATATCCTGATAGGTATTTTTGATTTTAGCAAAGAATGGTGCAACGTTATAATGAACGAAATGTATTAGATGCAACTGGGTGTTTGTTTCGACAGGTATAACCTTGTAACGGTTGTAACATGTAAATTAGTATTAGTTGGTCATATGTTTACATTATGGCGACTAAAAAAGTAACGATAATTGTAAAGTATAAGTATATTTTTAGGAATATCAAGAAATAATTACCTCCAACCGTCACATACATAGTCTGACCCCACACTAAGATCAAAATGTTTAATACATCATATTACTATTGTTTATGTAGCAGTTGCATTTTTATTAGTTTTGTTACAAATAAATTTATCATAATATTAATATTTATACATACATAAACTCACGCCTTTTTGCCAGAATGGGTAGGCAGAGGTGCAACTAGGACACCCACATTTCAGCCTCCGTGGCGCAGGCGGTAAGACGCCGTTTGTGAATCGAGAGGCCGCGGGTTCGATCCCCGCACCGAGAGAAATGTTTGTGCGGCCCACAAATATTTCTCTCGGGTCTGTGTGTTTGTGAGACCGAAAAGTCTGTCGTAGTTCCTGATACCCACGACACAAAACTCGATCTTAATGTGGGGTCAGGACTATGAATGTGACTGTTGGGTGTTATTTATTTATTTATTTATTTCGCCTTGTATGTTCCGTCCTACGATGTTGTGGGTGGCGAGCCTATCGCAATATCGGGCACAAATTCCTGACTGTGCTGATAATGAATAGAAAAATCCGATATCACTTTGCGCGACCCGGGATTCGAACTTGAGACCTCAGCTTTGTAACCGTACCATAATACAACTACGCCACTGAGGCAGTCAATATTTATACATAAATTAAAATCTATAGTCCACATTATTCACCGCTTGTATGTTTATGTATGTATGTACCTTATGTTTTTTTTGTTTGATTGAATTATTCGAAAAATATTTTTATTCTAGTACTGATTTCCTGCCTTCGTTCGCGATGTCCGCTACAATTCCTTTATTCAAAATCAAAATCAAAATATTCTTTATAATTTAAGTTGATTTCATTTGGCGATCTAGTGTTGTTATACCGGGTATCTCAAGACTGCTACCGAAAATGAAGCCGGGTGGTAGTTTTAGTGACTACAAACACAATGCAGCCAAAAATTTCGAAAAGAAACGCGACAATTATTTTTTATGATTTTTTTAATATCGTATTTTTTGGGTGGTAAATCCATAGTTTTTGCTAAAATAATAATTTAAACACTTGTATACCTTAGATTATTTATAAATAAAAGGGTGTACACTATTATTTTAGGAAAAAAATGTATTTACCACCCAAATATGGTCATAGGAAAAAAATAACAAAAAAAAAATTGACATTTTTTTTTGCAACTTTTTCTGTTGCATTGTGTCTGAAGTCGCATAAACTACCACCGGCTTCGTTTTCGGTAGCAGTCTTGATATACCCTGTATAGTTTATTAAGTCTTTTAATTATTTTTTTTTTCGAGTTTCTTATTTTTTTATATAAAGCAGCTGTTAAATAAATAATTGTCGAAAGAGACTGACTTCTGTTATACAGGGCTTCCTAGTTCAGGAGTCAGGGTGTTATTATGTTGTAAACATGTTGTAATGAAATAAAGATTAATTATTATTATTATTATTTATTCAAATAGTCTTTCAAAAGATCTTTTGGATTGTTCATTTCTGCTACCACCGCTTCGGAACGTGTTGTAGCTGTGAAGAAGAAGTGGCGCAAGAAACTTCGTCAGCAACACGAACTGTCTTCTTTTTTCTTTTTTTTATATCGCCATTTAAAATTACAATGGTTCATGTCACAGAACACAATAATGTCAGTTTATTTAGTTAATTGTGTTTATTTAGTTAATTGTTTAATTTCTATTTTTACATTTTAATTGTTAATTTTGTGTAGATATTTTATTTCTATTTATATATTTAAGTTGTTAGTTTAGTGTACATATTTTCATTGTTGTTTGCTAAATGTCTGTTTTTTTTTTAGATTTTAGTTATAATTTGGCAAAAGAAATATTGACATGGTGAAAATTGGTGCTTAAGGAAAAAAGTGTGGTATATTCGAAGTCGCAACCAAATTCTAGCTATTAATAAAGTTGTATTTTATCTCACGTGTGTATTATTTGACAAATCCAATCCAATCATCAGGTAAAACTTACCCATCAAATAAATCATAGCATGAAAAAAATATCAAAACATTGACCTATTATTATCAGATTTAATTTTTAAAGACTTGACTGTCAAGTCCTAAAATCCCCTGTTTATACTCAATTGACATGTAAAGCAAAAATTAAAAATGTTATATTAATGTTAGTCGTATGCCACTGTTGATGATCGATATCGATAAAAAATTTGGTACTAGCGTATCACTATTTTTAGGGGCGGAGCCGCCGCCATGTTTGTGAATCAAAGTGGTACGCGTCAAGTGACCTTATGCTTTATCCCCTCTATTCTTTAATCATTGCTGTGGATACACTTCAGAACAAGAACGGATACACACGCTGATTAATAAAAATAAAATTATTAAATTAAAAGGCAGTTGCAAAAAATATTCTTACTCCTTAGTCTGTGAAATATTCGAAATATTATGATTCATACCTTTTTATTAAAACGTTAATATGGGATAAATTAATTTACTGCCGGCCTGCTAAGATGCCTCTTCACACTACGGCGTAAGGACCTATGATTATAGGAAGGAGGGAACACGTGAGACGGCAAACAATTCCACAGACTGACGGTGCGGCACAAAAAAGAATTTGAGAACCGTTTGGTGCGCGCCGGGATGGTGTGGACCGTCAAGCTATGTCTTCGCAAACCAGCACGCGTGGTTCTGGTTAGGAATGGAGAGGAGGGGATCAAGTTGAGCAATTCCTCAGAGCATTCACCGTGATACAGGCGGTAGAACACGCTTAGAGAGGCGACATCTCTCCGGAGTTGTAGTGACTCTAAGTTGCTCGTAACGTCTGCATCATTCACAATGCGGATGGCCCGCCGCTGCAATCCAACCAAGGCATCAAGCAGGTACTGGGCGGATCCATCCCAGAGGTGCGAACAGTACTCCATACTCGGCTGGACCTGCGCTTTATACAAGAGATAAAGCTGACCGGGCGTGAAGAACCGACGCACACTGTTCAGGACTCCAACCCTGCGTGATGTGGCAGATATTACGCCCTCGATGTGATTCCTTGGATTGAGATAACAGCGGATATCCACACCAAGGATACTCAGGTCATTCCGCACTGAGAGGGGAGCACCCTGAAGAATGGGGAGGGGAGAGAACGGGGATTTTTTGCACGTGAACGCACACACCTGGGTTTTCTTGGCATTGAACTCAACCATATTCCTGGAAACCCATGTGAGCTCAATAACAAGGTCTTCGCGTCCCCTCACAGTGTCGACCCGGTAACCCGGAGGCCCATAGTGGTATCGCCTTGGGTATCGCCCATGAACGGGGCTGTCATCTGCATAGTAATGAATGTTGCCTAGCGACAACATGTCATTGATATGCAGAATAAACAGCACGGTAAACGGTAGCACCGAGCCCTAATGAACTCCGGCATTTACCGACATAAGCGCCGAAGCGTGTCCGTCGACGACGACACGTATTCTACGCTCATGCAGAAAGCCGGAAATCTACGAACACAGGTTGTCGGGCAGACCGTATGCCGGAACTTTGGAACGAAGACCACGGTGCCAGACCCTATCAAAAGCCATGGCTATGTCAAGGCTCACAGCAAGAGCCTCGCCACGCCGGTCAATCGCCTCACCCCAGCGATGCAGGACAAACGCTAGAAGATTCACCCGTTGATCGATATTGACGGAATCCGTATTGTCTGTCACTGATCAACGAGTGATCCTCCAGGTAGCAGACCAATTGAGCGTTTATCCGCTCCATGACCTTACATATCACTGGGGTGATAGCGATAGGGCGGTAATTGGTAGGGTCCGACCGATCACCCTTTTTGGGGATCGGTTGCACATTGGCCTCCCTCCAAGATTCCGGCACAACACCTGTGCGGTAGGACGCTCGGTAGAGGCGAGTGCAGGAGACAACTCGGCTGCACAAGCCCTTACAACCACCGCTGGTATCCCATCCGGACCACTGGCTTTCCGCACATCGAGAGACCAATAATTATTTTATCTTCCGAGCCCTGGCTGGGCCTGATCGCTTATTTAGAATAGCATAAAGCATTCAATATTTTAAATACCTATGGCTTATTCGGGTGATACTGAATGTCGGGGATTTCCTATATTCACTAAATTCTCATGGCATGGCATATAAAGCTCAAACAAGTTAAATGATTATCGGCATTTCTTGACTTTTGGATTTATTTAAGTACTTATTTGGATTTAACTGAATAGGACTATACAGGGTATATCAAGACTGCTACCGAAAACGAAGCCGGGTGGTAGTTTAAGCGACTTCAGACACAATGCAACAGAAAAAGTTGCAAAAAAAGCGTCAATTTTTTTTTTGTTATTTTTTTCGTATGGCCATATTTGGATGGTAAATACATTTTTTCCTAAAATAATAGTGTATACCCTTTTATTTATAAATACTCTAAGGTATAAAAGAGTTTAAATTATTATTTTAGCAGAGACTATGGATTTACCACCCAAAAATGACGATATTGAAAAAATCATAAAAAATAATTGTCGCGTTTCTATGCAAAATTTTTAATTGCATTGTGTTTGTAGCCACTAAAACTACCACCCGGCTTCGTTTTCGGTAGCAGTCTTGAGATACCCAGTATATGTTATGATTAACTGTGCCAATTTCGATTTCGATGTAGTTAAGTCAGTTTTCCATGAACTCCTCACCTAAGCAAACCCAATAATAAAAAAAACTTGCGGTACGATGCTTTACAGCATTTTATAAATTTTGTTTTTAAGCTACCATTCTTCGTCATAGCACAGATTTAAATAGATTCGAAGCTGCACCGCGGCGGCCAGGCCGGTACAACATGGTTTTGTTATGTTCCAGAATTATTTGCCTTACCATTTTACGATTATCTACCTCTTTGTCATTAATCTTTTTGGTGATAATCCTAAAATCCTAAAAACGCGCTAAATCCACGTCGCGTCAGCCTGTTCTGCCTCCTGTACTCGGTGGATTTAAGAACTTTAAGTAAAGTTCAAAATATTCAGTAAGAGCCAAGAAGCAAGTAGGATATAAGTATGCAGATTTCTTCATGATCATATTTTTCTACAAAGTTAAAGCAGATAGTACATAAACACATTTTTTATGGAATAGACACGTATGAAGAAATTACGTATAATGACTGGTGTATGTCGTAGGATCAAATCCGCGATTTTCGATTAGCCAGACCGTATTTTTAACCGTCTGTATTTCTGTTCGGTTCATGATGGATATTATTTACCTCTCATTGTTCGGAGTGTACCTCTGTGTGTACTTTATTTTGGGTATGTTTCGTACCGCGAACGTTGCAACAAAATAAACAACACATTAAAAAATATTAATCTTGTTTATACTTATATTAATTTTAATATTAATTGACATTTTGAGATTCATGAAAATATAATATAAAAGTTCAGACATGTGGGTACATATTCACAAAATAAATTAAAAAATGTAGCTATATGGACGATTGTTTGTTAAAAATAACTAGCTATTATTTATAAGTATATTTTTAACGAGTGAATGAAACCAACATATCTGTACAATTATTGATAACATAATGCAAGCTACGCCACGTACTAATTAATAAGTTATAACAATAATTCCTATAGTAGATATTCATAATATAGAGGGAGCTGTGTCATACATTATCGTTTTCAAAAGTTTAGTTAATTTCTTGCTCGTAATGTTGGTAGCGCTCCTATATTTGTGAAAATTGAACTAAATATTTAACAACAAATTACTGTATACATTCCTTTGATAACCGAAACTGTACTAGTAATTTATATTTTAAAACGATATTGAGCGGAATGAAATAGCCCTAAACTAACTAATTTCCAAGTAATTCGTTCATGTTGGACAATGAGTCAAGGGCAGAAAAAGGCAATTTTTGTTTTTGAAGTACCAATACTCTAAGCAATAATTATACATTTCGTTAACATACATACAGTCAATAACTACCTTAAGTAGTAGTCACAAGCTTTGTGTAATTCGATTCTATACCTATTATTATACAAAGTTCCAAAATATTTACATTGCATTTAATCCTGGATACTGTGTTGCACGGATAGGCAAACGTCGTAATAGAGGTTCCACTATACTCGTAGAAGCTAGATGCACCTACTTAGACTGTTTGTAATAGGTATTTTGTAAATCTTTAGGTGAGCCCTAAGTTCCTGAGGAATGTCTATAGCTGAGCAAAATTTTAATAATGAAAGCTTAAACAAAGACCATTAAAGTAAATGTAAAAGTAAAGCTATCTCAGTGGAATATTTACATCTGGATAATTATGAAAAGAGATAATATTTCCTGGGTGTTTCTGTTTGTGAGACCGAAAAGTCTCTCATAGTTCCTGATACCCACGACACAAGACACGATCTTAGTGTGGGGTCAGGACTATCTGTGTGATTATTAATATTATATTATGTTACATATGGGATTACGAAGCACTACCCTGGTGTATGGAGGGTAGACTTCGCATACCTTTAAAATAAGTACTTGTGGAAGACCTAAGTTTTCTCACAATTAGTGAGTAAGAATGTAACCATCATTCAATAAATATTTTTTTTTGCCTAAAACCACATTAACACGTATTTGAGCGAATAAAATTATAGACTATTTATATGAAAATTACAACACTTTATAAGTATAAGTATACTATTTAGATTGATAAACGAATAGCAACTGCTGTACAAATCGTACTAAAACTACCGAACTCGAGGAAAACATACAATACAAATGCAGAAGTTCAGACTTGTCACTTTCACAACATAATAAATGTTATTCGCCAATCATAAATATAATTATTATATGCTTAAAAATGCCATTTCAAATCAAGTGCATAGTGCATGTTAAGGTTCTTTGTTGCTAAAAGTAGTAAATTCTTGTAATTTCATCAAGTGCCTACTTAGGCACTTGATGTAGATTGCTTGTTAATAAATATGGTCAAAACAATTTTTCTGAATGTTTTTCCTGGTCTTTTTACAAATGAATTAAAATAGTGACTTTTGGAATGTGTAAGAGTGGTACATATAGCAAAGGTTTTTTTTCATTCGAATTACCAAGTGCATAAAAATGTATTGATTTCGTTCGAAATATAAAGAGATTTTGTAGGGAACTCGTGATAACTTTGAATTATAGAGAGGTTCGAATTATCGCAGGTTTGAATTAACGAGAGTCGACTGTATTTAGTTTTGATAATTAAATTAATTAGTTCTGAATATTAACAGTCGCATACACAAAAGCATTCAAACGTAGGCACGATTTTGGAGGATGATCATAAAGTATTGAACAAAAAAATGAATTATAAAGCAATGTTTGGCATTCCATTGCGTTCGTCATCCTGAGACATACGATATTATATTTGTTATATAAGACTCTGGCTATAATGTCCTTCAAACCGTTATATAACAGTGCCTTTACACTAATGCTTGGCGGGTGAAATAGACCGTACGGTGGTACCCACGTAGGCAAGTTCTCCTTAATAGAGATCTACCACCATAAATATAGATTTTTCAATAACTATAGAAAATAACAAACATACGACTTACGAGTATTATTTCGATAGACATTTCTATCACGCATTAATTTTCCAAAACATGAAAAATCACTAAATTCACTATGGAAAATAATAAAATTAACAACTATAATTGCAATGTATTTGATGGCTATAAATAACCGTACAAGCTAAATGGACTTACGCATTTACAAGTCTTATTACGTATTCTACGAGGGAATAGCTCAATTTGCATCAGAAATACTCAACATTATGACAACCTGGTAAAAGGTCACTTCTGCCGCAGTGGAAAATTCTTTTTTACATTGACCCGGCATATGTATAATAATGACTGCACTGCGCTTGATGGAAAGTGCAAATGCCGCCCAGAGTATCGAATGGCATCAGACGGCAGTCCCAATTCGATACAATTAAAATTCCTTTGCGACGTTTGTCAGTGGATTTCCTAATGCTGGTGACAATACCCGCTTTGCACGGAGGGAAGTGGACAATAATTTACTTCCAACTCCTGTTATTAACGTTCTGATTAATTTCATTGCGGGTTAAAGACAAGTTATATTCCCGGAAACTCGTAGAGCATCAATGCTCGGTGTCATTACATTGCGTGCCACTGTTGATGATGGCTCACAGGAGTTGAGTTGAGTGTGAAGGCAGGACAGTCTCCTCAAAATGCTGGTGATAAATGATATCCCGCTTTAAGTTTATAGGAGATCGTCCACACTCCAGTAGCGCTTGATGAAGTGCTCGTGAGCGAGGATGTTAGTGAAGGTCGTGAGGGCGAAGGCGTTGCAGGCCTCGTTGGTGGCGTAGGCCGTGGACACCAGGCCGCGCAGGTAGTACCTCCTAGCCAGCCTGTCCTGAGCGTCGAACGCCAAGCCCCCGCCGCTGTCACCCTTGCACAAGCCAGTTCCTGAAAAAAGTTGTGCCTTGAAATAAGAATGAAAATAATTTACTGAATCCATGAATGTTCAACGTAATTTTGATTCACCCATTTTATTTATCTAACACCCGGTAGTAATTGATAATAGTTGGTAATAAAATAATACACCAACATACAATAACCCAACAGTCACATACGTATACATAGTCCTGGCCGCACATTAAGATCATTTAAGTCTTGTATCGTGGGTATCAGAAACTACGAGAGACTTTCAAACACCCAAATCCGACATAAATGTTTGTGGGCCATACAAACATTTGTGTCGGTGCGGGAATCGAACCCGGAACCTCGCGTTTCATAGTCGGCTTCTAACCAACTGCGTCACGGAGGCTGTCATAATTTAAAAAATATAATACAATGTACTTTGTAACAATTAAGCATAAAATAACAATGTTATGGGTTGATATATAAAACGTTTTAAAGAGCCACTACAAGTAATAAGTAAGCTGTAATTTCTTTGTTGTAGTAATTGATATTAATACTGGTATATGGACAGGGCGGATGATGCGTAGTGTTCGGACGCAAGAGGTGCGCGAGCTCCAGCACATCTAGTGGAGCGTTACTGAATTATTAGTCTTAGCTCACAATGATTTTAAAATTGCTTCCTTATTTATGACAGAAATTTTACATGAAATCTATTACATTAACTTAATATTTGTTTTAGGGCAAGGTTATTTCTTGAAAATCCAAATGTAATGAAGGCCCTATCTTTAGTTTTCAACTTACCGTTCCCGAAGCCGGCGCAGATTTTATCCCCATTGATGTAAGGTCTGAACGCGGTGGGCGAGCGCGCGATGCAGCTCGGGATGTCCACGTACGGGATCTCCACTGTCTTCAACACTTGCGATGGATTGCGCTCCTCATCCTTGACACCCCAGCCTGCGACCTGTAAGATTCACAAGTAACAACAGAATTTTAATATCTTGTTCTTTATCTTTGTGATTAAAGAAATATTTTATTGGAACTGTCTTATTAGATATTGTACAAATGACATGGTAGCGCAATTGTACTACGGTATGATTGCAAAACTGAGGTCCTGGGTTCGAATCCCGGGTCGGACAAAGTGATATTGGTTTTTTCTATGCATTATCCGTAATTTCTGCCCGACATAGTGATAGGCTAACCCCCTATCATATTATGGGACGGAAAATGCACGGCGAAACGTGGTTGTCCCAGTTGCAACTTTGCCTGCCTCTTCTGGGAAAAAGCGTGAGTTTATGTATGTATGTACAATTGCTAGGAAAGTCTCAAGACATATTTTATTCTTTGAAAATGAAGAAAACCCAGAAATACGTTCCAAGTTTTTGCTCCAAATAATAGATTTGACACGATATTCTTCGTCGGCTATTTACCGTTTGAGTTTAAATTGGGTATCTTGTAAAATCCGTGGACTTGACAGTTTGCAAAGAGTTACAATATCTTGAAATTGTTACCTTCCCCATATTCCCCTCACGCAGCTGAATGTTTCCAAATTGTATGTCGAAACTGAGGCACACTGGCCGGATGTGGGGCATGTACATTACAGGGGTGGCCAGTATCACCACTGCAATGTCGTGCTGAAAATTTGAGATCGAGCCGGAGAAGTAATCGGGAACGTGGAGCTCTCTGATCTGAAATAAAGAAAGGTTACCTGTCTTATTTATTCATGAAAGGATTTTTATTGCACAACATTCTAATCGAAAGGCTGGCGCAATGTAAATAAATTATTAAATTAAATTTAATTAGTTTAATTATGTAGTGCGAGGTGGCCTGTTGGTAACGGACCAGACGCGGCTGCCGACATCCTTATGCTGGTCGCGAGTTCAAACTCCAGGCCACACCTCTGACTTCATGACTGAGTCATGTGTGTATTGATATTTTAAAGTCTATCAGGCGCACTGCCTCCGCAGTTTGCCCGACGACCCCGATGGCCTCTTTATGTCGCCTTTTACGACGGACAAAGGATACCGTAGTGGAATTTTTGCACCCCGAACCACAGAGCTAGATCTAGTTAGTCTTATCTTTTCCTTAACTATTAAATTTAATTAACGTGGACAAAATGTAAAGGATAAACGGACGAACATAATTTTAGAACAACGTGAAGATTTTCTCTGCTTAGTCTTACTAGATACATGTATTTTAGTATATCAAGGTATTATTGGATCAAAATTAAGCAGCATTTGCTTATATTAGCATTGTTCCCAACTCCTCCTCTTTGTTTTTCGTTCTAATTAATTTCGATTCGGGTTAAAGACAATCTAGTGTCTCTAAGAGACCGAGCTCGGTGTCAATTCTTTGCGTGCCACTATTGATCCTGGCTGATGGGAGTTGCAATAGTGGGTGTTTGGGTGAGAAAGTCTCTCAATATCAAGGTTTTTATTATTATCAAGGTTTCTCTTACGTCTGATTTGTGTGGTTTGTCATCGTGCGGCTCGTTCCAAGGCCGGAATAACTTGCCGAGTGCGACGGCGTAGTCTTCTTTAGGCTGCAACTCGTCGTTGTTCCAAAAACAGTGAGCGGCTAGAAATACATGCTTAGATTATTTATTTGCATGATTGTTGAGCAGTGTTTCATAAACTTTTAGTCATGGGGGCTTTTTGGCAAATCTCTGTCAAGCTATTTACCTTTCAATTCATTGAATGGTTTCGATGTATGTTAATCTATTATTGAAAACTCTCACAACTGTGACCAGCAGTAACAAGGACGGGGTCATAATCATGAAACTAGTGTGACATTTTTTTTCAATCTCCAATTTCACTAACTGAGGCGCCAGTACCTGATAGAACAACAGTTCTGCTGATGAGTGCTCCGCCGCAGATCTGCATGTACGGATCGGTGTTCTTGGTGTAGATGCCGGCCTGCCACGGCAGCTCGCCTTTCTTCGCCCTCCTGCCGCCGAAGATCAGCTCTGTGCCTTCAGGGGTCACCGTGCCGCACTCTGTTAAATATCAAGCAGGTTAATACATTAATATATATTAGGCCAGCGTGATAGTGATTGTAGGTCTCTTAAAGTGAGAGGCCGCCTGGGTAAATGCACTGTGTTGCGGTTTGAAGGACGTTGTAGCCAGATTAACATGTTAATTCTTAGAATGGTGAGCGCAGTGGGATGCCAAGCTTGTTTTGTATTTCATGGAGTTTTGGGGATTGCTACTGTACTTGAGCGTTGCTATATAACAAAGTACTCTGTGAGTAGGGGTGCAGTGGAGACTTCTATGCTTCTTACCGTATCTATCACCCACACACACACTATAGTGCATGTTAAGGCTAGTGAAGTCACTAGTTTTGTTTTTGCATCCCTTTTTACTCCTGCATCATGATTTGAAACGTTTCTAACTTGTTTAATTCTGAATGAACTTACGAAATTCTTTGTATCACTTATTTCGGATCTTTTCTGAAGATTGCAGGTTCCAAACAAAAATATGGGGCTCTCTATATTCTTAAAGTTACTTTTGTATTGTGAATATCCAGGCAATACTTTTATAAGTATGTGTTATTGTATAATATTTTGAAGCAGTATAAAAAGGTTTTCAGTATTGATTTTCTTATTAATTAGTATGTCTGTATTAGTGTGTATATGAGCGATTAAGTAATATTTAATTCTGGTTCATTAGTTATAGCATCACAAAATCTCTTATACCTAGTTTATAACTATGACCCACAGAACCAAAGGTTCTTTTTTTTTTATTGCTATGAATGACGAGACGAGCAAGCCGTTCGCCTGATGGTAAGCGATACGACCGCTCATAAACAGTAGCAACATTCCACTGCGCTCGCCATCCTGAGACATAAGATGTTAAGTCTCAATATGTCCAGTAGTTACTCTGACTACAATGTCCTTCAATCCGAAACACAACAGTGCATTTACGCAGTGTTGTTTCATATAGGAGAAATAGACATTGCAGTGGTACCTACCCAGATGGCGTCTCACATATGAGAGACCTACCACCAGTAGGTTTTAACGATGTTTGTCTTACTGTAAGGTCAGAAATCTCATATGTGTGTGACTCTGTTAGGCCTTTTTAAGTTTTCTCGTTTTCTCTGTTTTGATAAGCATTATTTTGGAAGTTACATCGTTAGTTGATTATAAAAAATTTGGAATGTGAATTCATGGATTTACGTTTTATTCATTTAGAAAATGTTCACCGTTTTTCATTTCTTAGTTATCTCTAGCCATCATTTTAATTACTTAACTAGAGTTCAACATTGTTTTATTTTTTACCACATTCGTAATTACCAAGGAATTTCATATGAAGTAATGAAGACAATTATATATTTATACAGTATTTTATTTTAATAATACAATCTAGTAACACGCACTTTGTCCTGCAGATGTGCCTCGATGATATTACTTTTCTATTCTCATTTATATATCTGCCTCCGAGAACCAAAAATGTTGGGAGTTCTTTATTATTCAAATATGTATATTATGCAGTATTTTTGTATTGAAATCCTTCATGACTCAGTTCGTTAAAAAGTTGAAACGAGAGTTAGAGCCTTACACCGGAACATTTTTTTCTTTAACAATTATTTAATAAATAAATATAAATACACCAATATTCATATACATAGACATAACCCATACTAAGATCGGGTCTAATGTTGTGGGTGACTACGAGTGACTTTTCGGTCCCACAAATACCCAGATCTGAAACAAATGCCAGTGGATCACACGGACATTTGTCTCGGTGCGGGGATCGAACCCGGGACTTCACTAACTTCGATACAAGTCTCATCATATAACTGTGTATGACTGTACTTGCGAAATAGTGTATTTTATTTACGTTTTTTATGTTAATTTTTACATCTCTCGTAGACATTCTGTAAGTCATAAGTTTTATTATCATTATTTTAATAGTGGCTACTTAACTGAAAACCTTCAACTTTAGGCTTTACATCTCTTTATTTATTTTTTTACTTTTTTCTTATCTTTATGAATATGTCCTTTATTATTAAATATTAGATATGTGTGGTAGTAATAAAACTTAGTTAATGATATTTTTTATTTTTTGACCTATAATGCCAATAGGATGGAGGGTCGGGTTGGTAAATCAAACAAAATAACATTAAAATAGTTTATTTTAACCAATTTTTCCAATTTTCCATCCTATTAACATTACATTGGAGTCTTATATTAAAAAAATATTGTCGAATATATAAAAAACATACTTGTAAGTACCTAAAATGAAATATCCTGTTATAATTACATTCTTTGGTGATAAAATCAATAAACATATTTTTATGTATTTGTAAATTGTATTACAATAATTAAATAACGTTATTACCTTCGATTTTTTTTTTACCAAATTCTGTTTAGCCGGTTTTACAATGAATAAATATGTGATAATTAAAACAATGGTAATAGAAATTATTTTTGTAAAATAGGTAGATATGTAATTGTTTTATTAACGTTATGAAATAAATAGGATAAAATTTAAATGCAACAAATTTTATTTTATTGTGTGGTTGGAAGTTTTAGCAGGAGAAGACAGGAAGGCACATATGCTGGCACAAACACACATATGTACACACACACGCACGCAAACCCACACACGCGCATTGATATCAGTCACTGTATTGTTGTACTGTTTCGAAAAACCGGTATGTAACAGCTTTGCTGTTTCACACTAAAATTGCCGAAGACCAGGTAATTATGTTTCTTAACCTAAATACACAGCCATTAATTGAAACATAAAATATAAATACCAACTAAGCGAATGTACATAATATACATATGTACCTGTGGTTTTGTGAAGAGAAAATAAATAAAGTTTATTATTTATTATTCTATATAAGCACGCATTCCCATGATTTAATCACGCAACGAGGCTGCAATGTGTTGGTGCTTCTAAATAATATTCTAAGAATTAAAGGCATCAAATTGTACTATATTAAATACTAAGAAAAGTGATATTATCAAATAATTTAACGCTACGCTGAAGAAATTGCAAGATTGCGCGCATTCAGCGCGAAGAAGTGTTTCAGCTGGCCTGAATTATTGTATCGAATGGCCATTGGTAACTGTCCCTCGACACTTGGTAATATTATTAGATAGCAGCATAGTAAAAACATGTTCAACTTTACGCTACATACAAAAATAATATGAATAATATCCCATTCTTGGACTTAAACATATATCTTTCCCCAATAGTAATTAAAGTCACCTGGCATCTGTTTGTTTATCAGTCCATATACTAACCACTGGAGGGCACGGACCTCCTTTATTTAAATTGGTTTATAACCATAAGATGAAAGCTGTGTATATCTTTCAACGCTATTAAAGCACTATAATATCTTGTAATAATATAATTCTAATCTATGGCTTGAATTATTTATATTTAGGTAAGTTTTTATGGAACATTGATGTCTTTGGTCGGTTACTAATACAGTTGTAAATAATAGATGGATATAAAGCAGAGAATGATCAAGCACTTTTTTTAGCAGAGTCAATTAATTTGACCCCACTGGTATGCCATTTTCCCTCATTACTGGTGAGTGGTGAAGTTGATGTTAAACTATTGTTAAAAATGATTTTGTTATGTTTTGTATATTTTACCTATAAAAAGCGTCAATCACATTTATTTACATCCCTATCATGGCATTTTAATCCCTAAATATAATCCTGTCTCTGTAGTACGGGTCTGGAGTAACCACGACAGTGCTATTATATATATTAAAATTGACATTTGTGACATTTCTACCAGTCTGACTATATTTTTCCGTCGCAACCACAACCTTACGCTCTGTCGTTTGTTCAGGATACCTCTGCAATATTTGCATCACATTGCTCAACCCTGAAAGTCCTATCGGAGTTCTTTCAGTAACCCTTGCATTCCCGTATTCTCCATACGGTCTTAATGGTACAACCTGGCCTTTCCGTACCGGTTTTCTGGCTCCTCCTATCCTCCAGTCAGACTCATCTACATCATAATCGACGACATTGTCATTTGTAGGTAAAGGAGCGGCGTATTCGAAGTTGCTGACGTATACCTCTACCGTATCCTTAACTATGACAGTGATGTTGGTGCCGTTTTTGACCAAACCTGCTGAGCATTTGGGAGAGTAGTTCCATTCGCCGTTCTCGAAGCAGGTCATGTAGCGCAGGTCCTCGTCGGAGTAGTAGTTGGGGCGCACGCACTCGGGCTGCACGTTGGTGCCGTAGGGTTCGTACTCGTTGCACTTCCTGAAGCCCTGGCTGCTGCCCGACAGCACACACTTGTACTCCACGCTCGGGTGAGGCTTCAGCCTGCAGAAACCTGTAATCAATTTAAACACATAAACAATAATAATGACAACGATCTTATCCCATAGAGAACCAAAGTCGTAGACATAGCACATAGGATTAGCAAGCTGAAGTGGCAGTGGGCTAGTCACATCTTTCTTAGTGTAGGACGCTCTGCAGCTAGGTGGAGTGACGATTTGCGAAATGTCGCTGGCAGATGCTGGATGCGACAAGTTGAAGACAAGGTGAAATGGCGCAATTTGGAGGAGGCCTATGTCCTGCAGTGGACAACAGTATAGGCTGATGATGATAAAACAATAATAATAAAATCTTTTACTAATTTTATCATCGTCGTGAGCCATAGGTATTCCGCTGCTGAAAATGCGACTCCTATGAAGACATCTTTTTTGGTTTGTTTATATGAGCCTTATCGTGAATGTATTTGACACTAAGTCTGGCAAAGATAAGATATATAAGATAAGATGGTAAGGGAAGTTTTAAAAATAGCAAGGAGAAAAATAGCGAGAATAAAGAAAAACATTTATCGGTTAAAGATTTCCTCACTGGTCGTTCTCACTTATAAAATGTTCCAAAAGAACTTTGGTTTTATTTCTGCAAATACTATTTAGATAAGTAACGCTATACTCACGGATGCACTTAGGGTGCGACTTCTCGGACCACCAGCCGTCGGTGCAGATGATGTCGGAGCGACCGATGATGCCGTAGCCCTGCGCGCAGGTGTAGTTGAGCTGCACCGCGGGGAAGCTCTGCCCAGGCTGCGCGTTCCTCACTCCGGAGACCACATACGAGCCGTGCTCGGGAAACTCGGGCAGCACACAGGCTCCGGACGGTCTGCGAGGATATTAGATTTGTACTGCACTGCTTGCGGTAAAATATTTTTCCTCAGAGGAGTCTTTATCGGGTGTGCAATGTGTGCGATGCAAACGGGCGCACCGTTCTAGGGGGGCGCCGGCCGATCTTCACTCGCACGCTGGCCGGGCATTTTCAAATAAACTGCGCCCGTGTTATATGTTCTGTTTTAAAGATCCGTTTCACATAATATCTTTAAAAAATGCGCGAAACTAACTAATTTACCTGTCCTAACATTTAATTATATTCCTTTTTTATCGTGCACTTACTAGAGGGCGCTAGGGTAATGATTGCACACGGGCGCTACATGGGCTAGAGACGCCTCTGCTTTTCCTGAAGCATTTCATGACAATGAAACATTCTTCGTAGTCTTGCACTCTTGACAGAAAAGTCCAGAATGGTCGTGGTCATGGTTAGGCCGATTGTTGAGCCGCCTTTCCCTCCATGCTTCTCCTCTAACTATGACCGTGGTGCAAATTGACTATGCAGTTTTTTTTATTGCAATGAATGGCGAGACGAGCATGCCGTTTGCCTGATGGTAAGCGACACGATCGCTCATGAACAGTAGCAAAACCAGACAACACCTTGAATTACAAAGCAATGCTTGGCATTCCACTGCGCTCGCCATCCTGAGACATAAGATGTTAAGTCTCAATATGTCCAGTAGTTACTCTGGCTACAATGTCCTTCAATCCGAAACACAACAGTGCATTTAAACTGCTGTTTGGCGGGAGAAATAGACACTGCGGTGGTACCCACCCAGGCGGCTTCTCACATATGAGAGACCTACCACCTGTAAGTATGCTTACTCAGTAGTGTTAAAACCAGAGATTGACTTTCCAATGTGACTCGTGCCCAGTGCTTCTCAGATATTGTCATAGAATTGTAATTTAAGAGTAAGATTTCATTGGAAGTTACTGAAATTTTGGTTCTGACTTCTGACAGATTGTATTGATATGTGTTAAAACTACCTAATTTTACTTGCAACAACCATTTATATTCTGTATCAGCCCATATACGTCCCACTGCAGGGCACGGGCCTCATCTACAATCGAGAGTACGATTGAGAGTGGTTAGGCCATATAGTCCACCACGCTGGCCTAGTGCGGGTTGGCGGACTTACATACCATAGAAATTTTAGAAATCGCTATGGTATGCAGGTTTCCTCACGATGTTTTCCTTCACCGTTTTAGTGCGTGGTGATTGACTATCAATACACACATGACTCCGAAAAGTCAGAGTTGTGCCCTGGGATTCGAACCCGCGACCACCGTGAACATGTTGACAGTCGCGTCTAGTCCGTTTACCAACAGGCCACCACGCACTTCACCATTTATATACCATCAGGTAAATTTTAGCCGTTTGTTTTTTAACTTATAACCAACTGTTTTTTTTTTAATTAGAGCTGTTCATGACTTCGCTAGCCATTTAATGAAGATATGAGATAGCTTGTAAATGTTCTTAGCGTATTGTGAATTATCTTCCATGTGTTCATATCCTAGTAGGTGTTTAGTTCACCCTGTCTAGAAGCTAGCTGGAGAACCTAGGACCGAGAACTAGGCATATAATATAGTGAAAAGCTCTTCTAAGCGATGTTTGAATAGAGCCTATCATGTGACAAATAGTTGTTCCCATTAGGGGGATTACTCACCTGGTCGGCACGACTCCGGTTCTGTCTTCACAAAGCACATCATCCTCGTCCGAGCCATCGGCGCATTCCCGAACCTGAAATATTTACCATCGTATTATAATATGCATTTTGTAATAACCTGCCTGGTATCTAGATTCAATATCTTACTTTGTCTAATGATTTTCTAAGGAACATGAATATTTATTATTTCAGAAATAGCCTCTTGAATGTCTTCTGATGCTTCATCCAGCTGCTTTAAGCAAATTGTTTCATTGATATAACAGACGTGAAGTGTCCCTATTGTGGACCTTGTCTACTTAATTACCCAATTTTTTTAGTACTAATTATCTACACTACAAAATCGACTTGGTACAATAAAATATCTCACCCCATTGCAGTCGGCGCCCTGGTCCACGCAGGCACCGTAGGCACACTGGAACAGGTAGGAGAGGCAGGTTTTCCCAGCACAGGTCCTCAAGGTCTCGTCGGAGCCATCAGCGCAGTCCTTGACACCGTCACAGTGCTTGTCCGCGGTTATCGTGCGGCCGTCTTGGCACTTAAATAAGCCTCTGAAAACCAACATTGAAGATTCGTATTCTTCTGCCCACACTGAAATAATGCTATTGCCTACTGTTAAAGCCACACTAAAGTTATCTTGGACTACAGTAACAGAAGGTTGGTTACAGCGAGGTTGCATCATCAAGCAATAGCCCTTTTTTCGTGTTGCATTAAGTGACATTTTTGGCGTTTTACCAAACATTGAATCTCGCCACAAAGTCTGTTTTGTGTTTAACTCTCGACGTAATTCATCAGTAAATAAACACAAGGTAGAATGGAATAATGATCGACAAATTCAGATTATAGAACTAACAGGATACAAGCGCTACTGACCTGATCTCCTCGGTCTCGTTCCGGCACCTGGGCAGCAGTTCGTCGGAGTTGTCTGCGCACTCCTGGATGCCGTTGCAGGGCGCCGTGCCGTCCACGCAGGCGCCGTATGTGCACCGAAACCAGTTGTCCTGACACCTGGTTGAAGAAGACCTACTTTTAGTTGCTGGTCTTTTTATATTTGCTCAGGCAGTGCACTCCACGAAGATTATAGATAATTGAAAGACGAAACCCTACATCATTATTCAAAAGAACGAAAGTCTTACTGTCGATCCCTGCAGAGGGCGTGCGTTTCGTCACTGCCGTCGGGACAGTTGACTATGCCGTCACACTTGCCGTCGAAGCTGATGCACGACCCATCTCGGCACTGCCACTGGCTTAACCTGAAACAGTAACATGGAGGATTTAAATGCATTCGCGTAATAACTGGTGTTGTAGGGTTATCGTCCTTGATGGAAGACTATATTTAGTAACGTTTAATAATATTAAACGTTTAATAATGTAAGTAAAATTTAGTAGCTATCGAAAAAACAATAGATATTTTGAGTTCTAGCCTCACGAATTAGTTTAAGACCATTCCTAATTTTTTCTTAAGCACGTCTTAAAAATTGCTACCTTACTACCTGGTGAATTCATAATTATTATGAATCCTCATGTGATTTTAGGGTCTGCAGTTGTTTCTGACTAATTTTTTGAGAAGTATAAGGTTGATTAAAATACATTTTTTACTCACCGACACGTCGGCAGTTGTCTTCTCGATCGGTGGAGTATTGTGGAGGAGGAAAGTGCATTACTGAAACAATTTCAAAGTATTTTAGTTACTTTAACCGTTAATATTTTTTTATTTTACTTGAATTACGAGATACTCTAGGAAAACGAAGAATTAATTCATAGGAGCAGATATTCCTTGGGGACACGGCTTGACGTGATTAGGACATGACCTAAGAATACTACTAATGTGTTAAATAGGTATTGCTAAGGCAATTGATTGCTTAATATTTTTCTTTTAAGGCGTCATTTGTTTTGAAGAGTTTATGGTATTACTTTAAAATACATATAAAGGTCCCTGCTAAATCTTGTTATTTATCATAGAACAAGCATCGCTTACGATCCGATAGTGCAGACTTCGTCAGCTCCGTTGAGGCAGTCGTTGATGCTATCACAGAAGGCACTGTAGCTGATGCAGGTACCGTCTCCGCACGAAAACTCATCAGCACTGAAAATATAGAACAAAAAGAAAATAGTCGAATAAAAGTTATTTGATCTTAAAAACCTCTTAAATGAGATCTTATATGAGAAATTAGGTCGAGAATATTACCTGCAAGAGCTGATTTCTTCTTTTATCACAGATGTAAGGGCTGGCACAGCGGCTGAAACCAAACAGAACTTGTTCAAACACGTGTTGGTATTTTCAATATGTTTATTTTAAACAAAGTATCAAATAAATATAATATTGAGGAAACAGATGTTAAATCAGTTCACATTATATCAGCTCACTTCTGACCCACTTTTATATTTTCTCTATCTTTAAGCACCTATACTTTAGATTTATTTTGCTTGTAAATAGTCTTTACAAATTACGTGCTGTTAAAATTTGTAGAAGCAATTGTGTAGTAAAATAATCATTGCGTCTCCTCTTCTACCTACAGTCGATGGTTTGCAACTCCTTCTTCCTTATAAGTACAGGATCTTAATTAAACAAAGTTTTCCTGATCTTCCTATGGAAATACATACATACATAAACTCACGCCTTTTTCCTAGAAGGGTGGTAGGCAGAGGTGCTAGTGCACCCACATTTCGCCTTGTATGTTCCGTCCCACGATGTGATAGGTGGCGAGCCTATAGCCATATCAGGCACAAATTCCTGACTCTGGGCTGATAATGAATTGAAAAATCCAATATCACTTTGCCCAACCCGGGATTCGAACCCGAGACCTCAGCTTTGTAGCCGTATCGTAGTACAACTACGCCACCGAGGCAGTCAAATGTCTGCAATGCAGTCTTCCTATGGAGTATGGTACAAAAACTGATATTGTATCCGGAGGTAATCCAAACACAACAGCACGAGTTTATAGATATTATCCAATGCACGAAAAAATAATTATACCTATAAAAGCTATATCATCTACAGATTGGTTTGAAGATGAAAACGGGTTATACAAAGGTCAAATTGCTAGACTATGGAACGAATTTATACTATATTTGTCATAAAAATATATCCGTATACGGCACATGGATAGATGATTGATCCGTACCTATTAATTTGTATATAAAAGGATAGAGTAACTATAATACAAGTATTAAGTATACACATCCGGAGCGCAAACTTGATCACTAATTAATCGTCAAAATTCCGTCCTAGGGTAATGGTTTCTTAGATTGACGCGAATGTTACATTGAAATAAAACTATTATTTAGGGATTTTATCGCGGATTTGGTTCATTTTTTTCATTTTTTAAGCTAAGTCAGGAAGTTAAAACATGTAAAAACTAAACTAAATCTGCGATAAAATCCGTAAATAATAATTATATTTCAGTCCGTCCTAGGGGTTTGCCAACGAGCCATAGGATGCAGAATTGTTTGAGTTAAGCTCATCGACTGCGTAAAGAACTCAACGCTGCGTTCCAAAACCAAGATCACTGACGTGGGACAAGCAGTCAAGTTGAAATGGAACTGGGCTGGCCACATCTACCGCATATCCGACGACCATTGGACGAAAGTCACTACACTGGGGAGCCATCTCCAGTAGACGAAACCGACTACGCGTTAGGCTTAGAAGATGGTGAGACGAACTCGAGTCATATCTTCCGAATTGGCGGCCATTAACTTCTGACCACAACAAATGGAAGGCAAGGAGGGAGGTTTTTGCCTAGTAGTCGGAATTATCTGTATCTGTATCAGCCTATATACGTCCCACTGCAAGGCACGGGCCGCCTTTACAATCGAGAGTACGATTGAGAGTGGTTAGGCCATATAGTCCACCACGCTGGCCTAGTGCGGGTTGGCGGACTTACATACCATAGAAATTTTATAAATCGCCATGGTATGCAGGTTTCTTCACGATGTTTTCCTTCACCGTTTTTAGTGCGTGGTGATTGACTATCAATACACACATGACTCCGAAAAGTCAGAGGTGTGCCCTGGGATTCGTACCCGCGACCACCGTGAACATGTTGGCAGTCGCGTCTAGTCCGTTTACCAACAGGCCACCACGCACTATACGAACAGGCCAACAGTCGGAATTAACAGGCTTATAATTATACATAATAAGTATATAAACCCAAAAAGAGTATCAACATGTTTTAACAATCTCGCTAATCAGCACGGTTACGCCAGCTTACTTCAAATCGAATATTGATAGGATGAATCCGAAACGCGAATGGATTTCCATGTCACTAAAACGAAGTTTTCATGATTGTATTAGGTGGTAACGAGGAGAATACGAAAGTACATAGCTAAAGTCAATGGCGTAACAATAGGGTGGCAAAGTGCGCAAAATGCCACGGGCCCCCGACCTTTGGGGCCCCCGGTGGTCCGGCTCCTCAGGTCAAACCAACCAACATTACCAACTAAACTGTTAATCAAAAATTATTTTTCTTAGAAAATGAAGTTTGATTTTTGTGATAAATAAAAAAAGTAATGGTTCTTTAGATTTTTACTCACTGAAATAAAACTATTATGTATAGATTATAGCGCTGATTTGGTTTTAAAAAGAATTTAACTTCAATATCAGGCCTCTGACCGGGCCCCATCACCATTGCTACGTTTGCTTTCCGTGGGACAATCGATAGATTACGCAGAGAGACTCAAAGTTTCACCGCAATCCTAACGGCTCCACATTCTCCGTAAGGTCGGATTTATCGACGATTCCAAGACCTCGGGTCTGTAAGAAGTAAAGTGGGTCGAGCTAGTATTTTGGGGCTTTTACCCAGAGGTACTCCACGTGGTGACAGAACATCGCTTTTAAAGAGCAATAACTGATGGTCCGACGAGAAGACCGGCTTGGCTCTGTTTAGAATCCCTAACTTTTGCTGGCCAATTTTCCCTTGTCTTCCAAATGACACCTAAACAGCACTGCAAAAGGGGTCTTGTTGGTTGTAAACGAGCAAACTTGTGTCTTCGTGGGGTTAAACTGAGCTATGTTCAATCCATTCCATTGGGAGGCGCGCCCCAAAGAAGTCTCGACTTCCGACAAAAGTCCATCTTTCCTCAACGGATCCCCGATAGAGATTCTGTAGTCTGATGTATCTTGCGTCACTTGCACTAGCATCTATATAGCAATGCCAGCTGGTGATAGACAACATAATATCATTGATATGCAGGATAAACAGTGTCGGTGAAAGCACAGAGTCTTGGGGAACACCAGAATTGATGGTTTTAGTCTCGATGCAAAAGCCGTCCAATACGACTTTTATGCTCCGATCATTCAGAAAGCAGGCGATTTACTTTCAAAGTTCCTCTGGTTGAAATACCAGGCAGGTAGCTTCACCAGAACGACTCCATGCCACACTCGATGAAAGTTGCAAGGCCTACGGAAATCGCCTCATCCCCACTATCCATTGCCCCCGCTTGATGGTGTGTGGGATAAATGAGAAATTCACCATCCGAACGACACTGATGGAAGCCATACTGACGGTCACTAATCAATTAGTTCTCCTCAAGATACCTTAGGAGCTGCTTATTTATAACTCGCTCCAAGACCTTGGAGAGTAAGCATGTGACAGCAATCGGCCTGTGATTCGAAGGATCCGATCGGTCACCCTTTTTGGGGATTGGATGAACATGGGCTATAATCTATGAAGCCGGGCCTGGGTTGTTTTAATAGAAAATACGACATAAACGCGTGAGTACGGGAGTTATCTAAGGAGCAAACTTAAGTCTTAAGAACTACTGCGGGGACACATTCCGACCCACTCGACTAGTAGATGTCGAGAAGCTTGACTTGAGGTGATGAGCGAACTGTGAGTGTTAGCCCTGATTTTATCCATTGCCAAGAGTCCCTGGCTTTGCGAGAACATAATGTCACAGTTAACGCTCGCGACTATGAGCGGAACCATCCCGCTCACCGCCGACTGCAAAGAAAAAACGTTAGATCTCGATCTGCTTAAAGGACTCCTCTATCTTAAAGTTAGAGGGCCTCAGAATTCCAGCCCGGTTTCCCAAGCAAGACTTAAGAGGCTACCTATAAGTAATTGCTGTGGGGCGCACTCTTACTATCTGTGATTCCGAGATGGACAACAAAGCACGTGGCCTGGCTGGTTTGTCGTGGATGCCCACAAAATCTTAAAGGGGCGTCCAGGTCTAGACATAAATGGAGATCAACTTCCATCCACACTGAGAGAGACCTGCGTCCAGGTTTTGCGCTGGGCAATCACTGGGAAGGAACCAGGGCGCTTCTCGTCCTGAGTTTATATCCAGTACCGCCCAAAATGCGGAAGATAGAGTTTTATTCGGTATGTTACCGCAGATTTTTGTTAGGGTCCCACCTCGGCCGCTGTTTGCTGGCAGGCGAGTGACACTAATATATTCCTTTCAGTCTTCTCTGGGGTATCGGAAAATAAGCTTATCAGTTTTCCTCTCCATACAAAAAAGGGGGGCCCCATCTGATGATTTTGCCACGGGCCCCAGATGGTGTAGTTACGCCACTGGCTAAAGTTGAGATGGTCCGAATGGTCATGTCTCCAGCAATCACACTAACCAAAACAAAAGCAAAACTGGACTTCAAGTCGAGTTTTTTTGCGACAGTGTTGCAACCTGGTCGATTCGATACTGAAAACTTAATAGATTTAACAAAGCTTTTATTATTGTTAAATCTTTTCCTCCCCTGAAATACCCTCCCGCTGTTATGAAGGAAAATACAAAACTTAGCACTCAATAATTTGAATGGCTCAATAGGGCTTTTAACAAACCTCGAACAATTGATTCTAATTGTTCAGAGATTTGTGGCTTACGACTAAGGATTTTTGGCACAGTATCGTAATGCTTTTTACTTTCCTGCATCTTGTGTGGTTGACTTTCCAATTCTATTCTGAATTAAACGTTTCCAGGATGTTTGGTACTTTCCATGGAATGCATTTTTTTAAAGAGCAACAAACAATTACACTTTTACTTTAACTATGCTTTAGATATAAGGTTTTTCAAATTAATTTAAAGCGTAACCAACCCCGTTGCCCGCGAATTAAACATCACAGTCATCATCAGATAAGGCCAACGAGAATATAAATGATAAATGCCATTCTTGTATATTTTAGAGCCTCCTTGTCGTATTGAGTTATGTACCAGCCGTGAAACGAGAGGCCGCGGGTTCGACCCCACGCCAAGACAAATGTTTGTGTGCTCCAAAAGCATGAACAGGTTCACGTACTTTCGGATTACCACGACGCACTGTGGTTCGATTCACAGAACAGATGAATATAGTTAGAAGGGAAATACAAGCGTTTGACGCGTCGCAAGGTGGTGCATAAAAAGCATCACTGCCGCGGAACGGATGATTTGTCAAATCAGTCGTTGTCGAAATGCCTCGGAGCGTGGTGCTCCTGCGAAATAAATTAAAAATGGAGATTTGTGCTATTTTTTCTTGCAGTTCCAATACTAAAGCGTCGAATATCAATAGAGGAAGAATTTAATACCACTATTAAGCCCGATTTAATTGATTTTCACATTTATTTTCAAAAATTCGGTTTATAATTACGACATTTTGAAAAATTCGGTAATATGATAGACGACAAATCAAAAATATACATTACTGATTACGCGTACATACAATGCACGAAAATGCCAAGTTCCTACGCAATGCATACGACTCGTTTTGTTACGTCAACTTCTAAATTTGTCACATGTCACGCAGTGTTGTAGTCATATACATAGTACCTATATCGATGTAGTTATAGATTTCGTATACTCGTAAATAAGTTTTCAAAGGCATTAAACAAAGAAAATTAAATCAAATCCTTTAGTAATTTTAAATTGTAGTACTCATAACGTTCATTTTCGTGAAACAGAAGACAGAATATACAAACCAAAAATAATTACGGGTAACGCTTATGGAAAAACGATATCATGGGGTGAAATAATAAATTATTGTATGAAAAACCAGAACCATTGAAGCTATTGACGTAAAAGAAATCATAATTTTATTGTAATTATTGCATATAATATGTGCTGTTCCAATAATAAAAATATTGATGTCTCACACACAGCTGAAAATCTTAAAAATCCTGTACATATAGATTTGTAAAATAGTATACAAATTAAAATTAACTTTCAATATTATTGTAGTCTCTATTATTTTCCGTATATCAACATAATACTAATTAAATAACTGTATCAGGAAAAACCATTAAGTATATCGATCAAATAAATTCCAGTCTTATAACAAAAAACCCGTATTTCGATAATTTTATCGATACTTTAAATCGACTATTGGATGCTTTCTATATTGGATTTGTTGAGGTTTCGTGTTGCGACAAATGACGACGCTGGTTTTCATACAATTTGACGGCTATTGCCTTTCTAACCATATTCAACTATTCTGTGGTTCGATTAGTACAAGCTAGCGGGACAAAATTATTTATTGGGATATTTTGCTTTGTGCGGCTTCTTTATGATGTTCTAATACAGATTTAGCAAAAAAAAAGAAAAAAAAGATAAAAAAAAATAAAAGAATAAAAAAAATCAAAAAATTATAATACGTACTTTTAATTTGACATACAGGTAATAAAAACCATATTAAATAAAATTAATAACAGTAAAAACTCAAGTATTAATAACATAAATGCTAATGGCATGATGGGGCTTTATTACGAATTAGTAGCAATATTTTTTTTCACTAATTACATGCAGATTGAAACGAATATATTTTAACTAATAATAAAGTTGAATAAGACAACACAACAACAAAAAAGGTATGATACACAGCTCAGAAATTAATTAGTACAATATTATTTATAACCCTTATTTATTCTACTTCAGTAAGTTCTTCTTCTGAAGAATCTTCTACATCATAGTCTGATATCTTAATATTTAGACAAAATTTTCTATGACTAACACTAGAACTTACATTAATAAAAGGGGGTATTATTAAGTCTAAAACCCCAAAGGGAGGTTTACTTGTTTTTTTTTTGGAAAGATCATTTATTACAGGATTAGATGCAAAATAATAACATATTTAGTAAATCCCTATTCGTGGCTATATATGATTTTTTTCGAGTATTGTGATCCAGAAATCTTCCATGATACCTATTACGTAATTCCTGAGCTTCCTCAGAAAGCTGCCCATTAAGTAGGTGAGCCAATTTCACAATAGCACTCACTGAGAAAAAAAAAATGTGCACAGTAACCAGCATGTAATACCATGAATAAAGACTAACATACATACATTTATTTATGTCCTGTACAAAATAGTTAAATTTAACAATATCAATGTCTTAACCTGAAGCTAAAGTTATAAGGATAGTGCCAAACTTCGTAATTAGTGTCACATTTACACCTGTAATATCAGATGCCTATTCAGGATTTTCAAAAAAACCGACTTGAGTCAACGAAATCCGCTAATAGAAACCCAGGAATGGGGGCTTTACTTGATAATGATGGTGGTAAGTGATGTATAGATACTTTGAATATGAAATCCCAAGATAACCACTCAGATTTTGAAGACAAGAAGCGATCGCAGCGCTTGCCAGAAGTGTCCAATTTTTCTGCGCAATTGGTTGAAAATCTTCCAATTGACATTTTGATTTCCCTCGCAGATACTACTATAATATTTGCTAGATCATGTTTCATCGATAGAAAATCATATAGTCCACTATTAAGGTTGTCCTTGGGATGTTTCCGCCATTCATCAAAAATATCAATATTTGCGACTGAAAATTCTTATTCTGAAAAATAGACGAAATGACAAAGTTGCACTCAAGTGCGCAGGCTAAAATTACTAAATTTTAAAAGCTAACAGATACGGCTACCCTGTATATCATTTCCAGCCCGGGTACAAGAGGGTACAAGTATTTCCTAGTCCAACGAATGCAGAAAATCGTAAAAAAAATATTTTTTTAATAAACTTGATGTATTAAATAGAAGTGCGGTTTAATTATATCCATTTTTTTAAATATAATTATGAAGTACATACCCTTAGCTTGAAGATCCGTAAATAACACTTTTCAAATACTTAAACTTACTGGATTATGATGTTACTTCGGTAAGCGCAAAAATTCAAATAAAAAGTAATTTTTCAACCCTTTCTTTCTATAACCACCTCATTAACTTATGAGTAGTTGACACTAGTGCAAAACAATTCTTAGAATCGGGACACCTGGGTATCTGGCTAGAGGCTCAGGTAATAAAATCCAGGTAATTCAGTAATGACTTTTGTCTAGTTAGCTAGTACTAATCGAATCACAGTGCGACGCAAGACTGTGTGTATGACTGGTGTGTTATTTATTTCTTTACGTCTAGGAGAGAATTCCAGAGACACTTAATATTAATATATGCTACATACGATGAAACGAGATTAAATACTGACGATATTGAACTCCTGTCCATATTTGAACTTCCTTAAAAACTTGACCTTTGACCTTTTGGTTTTACCCATCGTCATAATATACACTCAATTATCTTTTTAGTCTATACAAATATTATAAATATATTATGTCAGGGTCGACAAAAGTGGAAATGTTGAGTTCTTTTTGGTAGAGATTAATTCAATCATTTTCTATGCAATCCGTTAGCTTTTTACGTACACATAAAGGATCTTATTTGTAGGGTATTTCCTATTAACGTACCCATTTAATCCAATATTCCAATGATTATACCATAGCACTCCCTATAGGGAGGGCATAATATCACGATATCAGTTCCCGGGCAACATCTTTTTAATCGATTACTAATCTATTACAAAGCGGAAACCTGGAAATCGAACCTGGTAACTAACGGTCCTTAACAAAATGTCATGGAAGATACTAGATAAACAAAACATTCTTATAGATATTTTTAGGAACTTTTATATGCAATTAAAGAAACAATTTTCCTGTTGTTCATTTGTTACTTTTGAGAACGGGGGTTTACTGTATACTCGTACGTCGATAGTGAGGTTATCATGAGTTATCAGTGCAGATATATCGATGTTTAACAGAATGCATTGCTTTGATATTGTGATTTAAAATAAAACAACGAGAAAACAGATTTTACCTATTGGGACATTTTGATACTGGAGAAGGGAAAAGCAGTGTAAATGCACTGTTGTGTTTTGGTATGAAGGACATTGTAGCCAGAGTAACTACTGTTTTGAGACTTAACATCTTAAATCTCAGGATGGCGAATGCAGTGGAGTGCCAAGCATTGCTTTGTAATTCAAGGTGTTGTTTGGTTTTGCCAATGTTAATGAGCGGCCGTATATCCACGTTTTGCCTTGTCTACCACCTTATCATGCCATTCGACCATTCCTGACAAGATTGCGTGAGTGTATGTACGTATTCGACAATTTCGAGCGCATAATCTACTGTTTCTTCTTCATTTAAATCTATACATTATAAATAAAATTGAAGTGTCTGTATGTAAAGTGAAAATAAAAAAAAAATCCTACCACATATCGTTATATATACGATACCTATAACGAAAATGACCTTAGATTTTTTTTGTCTATCTGTCTGTCTGTTTGTTCCGGCTAATGTTTGAAATGGCTGGACCGATTTTGACGGGACTTTTATTGTCAGCTAGCTGATATAATAAGGAGTAACTTAGGCTACATTTATTTTAGAAAAAATCTTTTATTTTAGAAAAATTAAGTAATGTTGCAATGCCCAAGTAATTGTCCAGTACGTACAGCACAGCGCACAGCTCACGCGCATGCTACCACTGGGCCGTCACGTCGGGCGCCTCCCACCACTTCTCCCGCCAACGAATCAGTATCACAAAGGCTGCCTTCAGGTGTGGAGTGGAGTGAAAGAATACCTCCACCCAGGCGAAGCTGGGCCGGGCTGCTAGTATCAAATACTATAGGAAGGAAGGCATATGTAGGTCGAGAAACTGTTTCAAAGTCTGTTGGCGACTTTCGAATTTTAGTATTCAAGATTTTCGCCACAGGTTGTTGACCATTTATTGATAATATTTTTCTTAGGACTGTCCCGTTACCGTAACAGGTTTTCGGCAGTGAAGCAAACATGCGAAAGTTTTTTGTTTACTTTATAATTTTTGTCGAATTTATTTTTTTGATGATAATTGAATTTTTGCTGGCTATACCGTGAAACTCGCTATTTTCAAAATTAGTCGAACAATCATGGAGTTATGAAATTATATGTGTGAATAGTACGAAAATATATCCTGTTTTTTTAATAATATTTGGAATATGATTTGAATATTGAGGCATGTTAATGAATAAATACATACATACATAATAATTAATGCGTTTTCTCAGAAGGGCTAAGCAGAGGTGCCAGGACACCTACGTTTGGCCTTTTCTATTCCATCCCACGATAGGGGGCGAGCCTATCTTCATATTGATGTGTGTTTGTATTTGGCTAAAGCAATAAATAATATTTACCTTCCATCGTGAATCAACTTTGTCGTGTAAACGGGGATTTTTTTATACCGGTTTTAACCTCGTTCGCGCTCAAGTTCTTAGAAATATCAGCTTAATGATATTGACTGTTAGAACATTGACTTTAGCAAACAATGCCCAGAGGAGATAATTAGTGTACTATCCCCAACTATCCCATACTACTATTTTATTATTTTTTTAAATTTAATTTATTTATGACGCACTTTGCCAAGAATGTATAAATACTTAAAACTAATTGGCTTACGGCCGAATACTCGAACGCCATTCAAATAATAAGTTGTTATAAACAGCGCACGGCCCACTTACAGCCGCTGCCAATAAACAATCCCAATCCAAAATTTGCCGTTTTAGATTGACATTGACGTTTTTTCTGATACCTACTATATTGCTAATAATCATAGACGTAGTATCAATAGACTTGACATGCATTTGACATATAGTCGACAGCCTCCGTGGCGCAGGCGGTTAGACGCCGCCTATGAAACGAGAGGCCGCGGGTTCGATCCCCGCACCGAGAGAAATGTTTGTGCGGCCCACAAATATTTCTCTCGGGTCTGGGTGTTTGTGAGACCGAAAAGTCTCTCGTAGTTCCTGATACCCACGACACAAGACTCGATCTTAATGTGGGGTCAGGACTATGTATGTGACTGTTGGGTGTTATTATTATTATTATTCTTTTTATGTCTAACCTTCTCTCCCACAATCGGAAGGCAATATACTATATTCGGGCCGAAGCCAAGGAGATATAGTTATTTATGTTCGATTAACTGTTGTTATTCAAGAATTTACGGACCAGGCGACATGTGTTTAGAATGACTGCTTTTTGTAAAAGTATGTATGTGGATTTATGCATATCGAGTGTTTTAAGGCTAGTATGGAGGGTGTGTGGTATGACTCCTGTAGTTGATAAGACTATTGGGACAATTTTGGTGTTACTGACTTTCCATTGAGTCTTTATCTCAATGGCTAAGTCAGTGTACTTGGATATCTTTTCAGTGAGTGTGCTATTTAGGTTATGGGTGTTTTATTATTATTATTATTATTATCTCACTTAGACTTATGCATAAACCTTAAAAAATGAAAGTGACAAAACATAATTTGCGGTCCTTGTCATAGTTTCACATAATTTTGTAGGGCAACACTGCGTGTACCCAAACAAATAAGACGTGCGGTTTGTTATAAACTTGAATTACTGAGTATTTTACGAATATATGCGGTCAAAAATGTATGTAAAAGAGTGTTGAAACTGATTATAAGACAAAAGGTATGGTGTGCTGCTTTATTATTGGCTGTGATAGCCGATCTAAACGATAATATGAAAATATAACCTCTCACTGGTAAGTGCATTTTATTTAGTATATTGGTAAAAATAAATGTAGACGTTCATTATTACTAACATCTGCAATTAGTATTTCATAGAATACATTAAAAAATAGGATTATATTTGCATAAAAAATAAAAATGCTTTTTTTTTTACTTTATGTCTGTCCCTTACGGTGGAACTCGAATGTCGAGTCCATTTACTACTACGTCCATGCCAATAATAAATCTCGTTGTGAAAAACTATGGCAACATGACAAGCGACCAATCGAAAAGTAGAAAACAATATAGATTGACTTCAATCTAATTTTTTTCGATTGATTATTGGCATCGGCCGTTAGGCAGTACATTTAAGCGGGGTTTACATAGTTAAGTGCAACATAATATTTAAGTTGCGTTTCAGTATTCGGGCGTTAATCAGATAAGAGATCGACTCTCCCAAACTAAGCAAAAATCTTGGGAGACAGGTTATTATTGCACATATATTTGTATTACATAAACATACGTATATACGTATATAACGTATATAAACTCACGCCTTTTTTCTAGAAGAGTGCAGAGGTGCTACCAGGACACCCGCATTGCGCCTTACTTGTTACTTGCCATGATGAGAAAGGGAACAATTCTATTGCTATATCGGGTAAAAATACCTGACACGGGATTGATAATGAATAGAAAAATCCAATTCAAATTTGTATCGTAATACAATTACTGTGCCACCGAGTTAGTCACTACTATTTATTATGAGTCAATATTAATATGTGATCCTAAATGCTATTCAATGATTAATCCCCATCCCACCACCCAGCGTTATTGGCGGTACCCCGTATGTCGGAACATCCACAGTACACAACTTCTATCGTTTTAATTTGTAAGTCCTTTTGAAACTTGATCATGCATGGCAGGGTTTGCATGTTATGTATGTTTTATATTTGTTATAACTTTTATATTTAAATGACTAAACTCGAGCAATGTGCGCGATATGCTTTTTTCCATGTGTACGATGATAGTGATGGAGTTCGTTGAGCCTTTCAGTGGCTGCGCACTCCAGCCGCACCCAAAAACAAAAACAAAAAAACATGCGTACCCACTATTCAAGAATTTGCTAAAATGTAAATATAATTATTAACATATATTTATGATAATATTTGTCAGTCTACCGACAGGATATTCGTGTTTCACCAGGGCTCCCTGTTGAAACTCAGCGCACAGTATGCTTTTCCCATACTGCAACATAAAGCTGAATGGGAGGCCCATTTTCAGCGCAATAGTTTAGTCACGTAATATTGTTGCATAATAGTATTTTTGTCATGTTTTTATTTCTTTTTTTTTGTTATTTTTTTTCCTATCTATGTATCTTTTCAATAAATGTATTTCTTTCTTTCTATCTTGTAAATGAACCAATCAAGATAGGTTGAATGTGGGCGTGTCGATAAATCTTTATCCTGATTGGTCTATTTTCTTGAACGATCCTTGGATAGAGACTATGATCGCTTATTAATTTCGACGGTTGGAAGCCATGTGTCAAAAAATGTAAACTGTAAAATTGTTAGAAATGGCGGGCCTTCTGCCTATTTTTGGTAGATAATCACCGAAAGCAGATATTTTATGTTATAAGCCCATATACGTCCCACTGCAGGGCACAAGCCTATTCTACAATCGAAAATACGATCGAGGGTGGTTAGGCCATATAGGCCACCATGCTGGCTTAGTGCCGTTTGGTAGACTTTACATACCATAGAAATTCATACAACTCGCTATGGTATGCGAGTTTCCTCACGATGTTTTCCTTCAATGTTTTAATACGTGGTGATTGACTATCAATACACATGATTCCCAAAAGTACAAGGTGTGCCCTGGGGTTTGAACCCGCGACCACCGTGAACTTATTTGCCAAAAAGTCGCGTGTGATCCGTCACCAATCGGCCACCACGCAAAATAAATATAGTTGTTGAAATTCTGATTGCTTCTTTACAACGATTATAGAGTAAGTAAAAATAAATGATTAATTGACATTACTGTTTCGACCAGTGAAAATAAAACGATCATTTGCGCTTTATCGAGTAGGATCTCTGCGTCAGTTGTTTTTGTTTTGTATTTTTCACACCACTCACTGCTATAATTCCTAATGTTGTATCATGCATTAAGTTTTTTTATATTTATTTGAAAACTGGTTGATTGACGTAAAGATTTGATAAAGCTATATACTTAATTGTTTTCAACAATATTATTAAGACGTGTTTTCCTCTTTCCAACTTCTTATTAATAGTAAACACTCCTTAACGAGCTGTGTGGGTAATAATCAGTTTGTGACGACAAAATTTTCTTGTAGTATGTAGGTGTTATACAAAAAATACCAATTAATTTTGATATACAAACTATTTCGAATTTGTTTTATGAGGTTGGCAATCGTAAACAAGTGCGGCAACAATTCAGTATTTTTTTTAAAATAATAACCAAAAACAAGGTACAAAAGCCAAATGACTAACGTATCGTTAAATAATTACGAGAGAAAGCGATGGACATACTGGTCATCATATAGAAACATTAACTTGTGATATAAATAACTTCGTAGTTTTCTAATATCGTAAACTGTAGGTACTCACCCAAAACGAAAAAGAACAAATCCGTATACATTATTAGATAAACTCGTAAACACTTGATTAATTGTTCTAACACATCCACACGTAAATTGACTAGATTAATGGCGTAAATCACATCAAATGCAACACGACTATATATCGCGTTGTATAAATATTAGTAATTGTAGTTGTAAAAAGTGTAACGTTGTAGATTGGAAAAACCACGAGCGCTCGCGACGCGTCGGGTTGCCGCACTAAAGGATTATTTACCTTGAACGAGTGACGTCACTACACGCAGAAGGAAATTGTACTGGTAATTATGTTCAACCATCTTATGATATTAATCTTTTTGTTGTATGTTTTTGTGTCTCAAAGAAACTGATAGATTTTTAGCGTTTTTTAAATTGTTGTGTTGTCGTTACTTAACGGTGCGCCTCAGAAAGATAGGAAAAGAAGCATTTAGGGTTATTGGATTAAGTAGACTGACAGGAAAGATAAATAGTTGTGTAGCGAGAAATTTTAAATATAAGCATTAAAGGTAAATTGAAAAATACTTTATCAAAGGTTCCAAAATAGTTGTTGTCTTCTATTTTATATCTTTTATTTTACGCCTTGCCATCTGTTTGAAAACAACTTTATCACAAATATCCTATTATTCACCTCGCTGCAATGTTTAACATTAAATACCTAAACATGCCTTTAATTCCTTCAAGATTTTTTTTGAAGTTTATTTAAGTCGATTGTGAGGTTATTATATCATTGTTCCAAAATTAAAAACATTGCTAACTTGTCTTAAACGCGGGTATATCGTAATACACTAAAAATATGCAACAAGAAATACGTATAAAACTCCAAATAAAGGTGGAGATTTTCGCAATCTGGCAACACCGAAAGATGACCGCGAAACGGGTTATGGCAGGTTAGCACAACATCCGATAACACTCAGGAATCGGTTAATAACATATCGGGTATGCGATCGGGTTTTCTCGATGTGTTTATTAAAAAAATATATATTCAATTGTTTACATAATAGCAAACAAGTACAAAAAAATAAGTATTTTTACGCCGGAAAACAAAGTAGCAGAAACACAGAAACATCACACCTTTTTCCCAATATAGTCACAGAAAATCAGTTTATAAATACACCCAACAGTCTCATACATAGTCCTGACCTCACATTAAGATTGAGTTTTGTATCGTAGGTGTAGCACTACGTGAGACTTTTCTGTCTGCTTGCAGTTTCTTCAGATCACTGGCTTTTCTTAATCTACAAATAAATAAAAAAGTAAGAGAATTAAGTAGTAGAAAAAAAGTTTTCTACTACAAGTATGGATACGCCGCGCCGTACGAGACTAGCTAGCGTATCAAGGGAGATTCATTTAGGATAGTCTTTTATTTTAATGCAGATCTTGGCTTATAATTTTGCCTGTCGTCATCCCGTTCTCAAATCTTAGGGCAGAAAACGTTTTGGCTCTCAATTTTACAAGACTATCATAATTAACTAACAACTGACAGCTGAATTTTTGAAAATCGTATTCTAAGCCAACCGTCACTTTGTAATCAATTTATGAAACTGTAATTTTTTCTTGTAAGTATACGAAATAAATAACCAAAAATATTTGTTTCCTCACCGCACGCAGAATAGGCATATAGCATCACAGAATCATTAGGTTTTCCCCGCTGTTACAAATCTCGGAATTGAATACAAATAATAGAAAAACCGTGCTAATCCCGGAGGAAGTCCCATTATTTGTAACACGAACAAGGGGCCCTACTATATTCATCCGAACGAACGAACGAACGAAGTTCGAAACTTCGGACAAACGAAGTTTTTTATACGATACGAATGTACCTACATAAAACTTATGGTCGTTATTGATTTATGGTCGTAACCATAGACTTATAGTTACGGTGTACGTTATACAAATTCGAACTTTTACAGAATAGATACATTCGTATCGTATAAAAACTTCGTTTGTCCGAAGTTTCGAACTTTGTTCGTTCGTTCGTTCGGATGAATATAGTAGGGCCCAAGGAAAGACCGGTACACCGTCCACGGTACGTGAATAATTTTGGAATCCTAGTATGTTATCGAAATTTTAGCCCGTTACAGTTCTGTAAGAATATCACGCCTCCATACAAGAAGGGATAGGCAGAGGTGTTCAACTCTCAGTTGACTGGACTTGTTACTTTCCCTAGGAAGTAGTGTTGGAATAAATAGCAATAGCAATCACAAATAGCAAGTGAAGTCGATAATAACATTTCACGAGTTATATAAATAAGCGAAATTTTGCGATTGTGATTCACAAAGCAGATCGGCTAATATTTTATATGATCTATGAAAGAGTGAGTTTTTTACGAACCCTTTTTAAGTAGAAATTATATGTGTGTAACTTTAGAAGTGAAAAAATACCTGTGTTATTGGTCAGTTTTTTATTTACAAATTCTGAGAGGGGCAATTAGCAAATTTAGCAGAAATAAAGAGCATGCTAAGGCTTCTTAAATAGCAAGGTGGTGATGTTAATTTGAAATAGCAATAATTTCCATTACTACTAGGAAGAAGTATGCCGGTCGCCATGCAAGGTAAAAATTCTAGCCCTGTGTATATGTATGTATGTATATTACATACATGCATACACTCACGCCTTTTTCCCGGAAGGGTAGGCTGAGGTGCTACTAAGACACCCACATTGCGCCTTGTACGTTCCGTCCCATGATGTGATAGGGGACAAGCCTGTTGCCATATCGGTCACCATTCCTTACTCCGGACTGATAATGAATAGAAAAATCCAATGTCACTCTGCAAGATCCGGGATTCGAAACCTCAGCTTTGTAACGGTACCGTAGTATAACTACGTCACTGAGGCAGCCCTATATTAGATTGTTCATAATTAACACTGAAATCACATCAAAATATTAAATCAAAACTAAACACGGGCGACCGTACGCCCCGTAACCACCAAAGGTAGTCAAAACTTCGGGAAGTCATAAAATCAATAAAATCAAACCAAATTCGTGATAAAATCCGTACAAAATAATTTTATTTCAATGTGTAACATTTGCGTAAATCTAACAAACCATTATGAACATTAAAAATAGTTATTTGCAATGCTAGGGTATAGTTTCCAACCCAATCTTGATCCTTGGTTACCTCATTGGTCTATGGATAAACCGTGAATTCCTGTGTTCAATATCTAGTTCGGGATGATGAAGACGGATATCTTGTATCAGTTGTTGGTTTAATATTTTTTAATTTTGGGAAACATAAATGACGCATGGTGAACTACGAGTGTTATGGGTAACATCTCTACCTACCCTACTTGCAAGCTTATTACGTTTGTCGTATGTACAAATACCGGGTATCTCAAGACTGCTACCGAAAACGAACGTTTTAGTGACTACAAACACAATGCAACTAAAAAATTCGCAAAGAAACGCGACAATTATTTTTTATGTTTTTTTTTCTTTTTTTTTTATTGCTGTGAATGGCGAAACGAGCAAGCCGTTCGCCTGATGGTAAGCAATACGACCGCTCATAAACAGTAGCAACATTCCACTGCGCTCGCCATCCTGAGACATAAGATGTTAAGTCTCAATATGTCCAGTAGTTACTCTGGCTACAATGTCCTTCAATCCGAAACACAACAGTGCATTTAAGCAGTGTTGTTTCACGGGAGAAATAGACATTGCGGTGGTACCTACCCAGATGGCCTCTCACATATGAGAGACCTACCACCAGTTTTTAAATATCGTCATTTTTGGGTGTTAAATCCATAGTTTTTACTAAAATAATAATTTAAACTCTTTTATATCTTAGATTAATTATAAATAAAAGGGTATACACTATTATTTTAGGGAAAAATGTATTTACCACCCAAATATGGTCATAGGAAAAAAAATATTAAAAAAAAAATTCGCTTTTTTTTTGCAACTTTTTCTGTTGCATTGTGTCTGAAGTCGCTTAAACTACCACCCGGCTTCGTTTTCGGTAGCAGTCTTGATATACCCTGTATAATAGTATAAATAAAATATTCCCGAGTGGAGCCTTGGGTGAAAGTTTTTTTGTGTACGACAGTTTTTTAACAATATACAATGTTAATATAAACTTTATAGCTACATTCATAAAGAACATAATGGTGTACCATAATACCTTCTGTATTTCTTTTCAGTATTTCTATAGTAACTTCTTTCAAACTAGCATAATTTGGAACCACGTGTGCAATACTGAGTAACTCATAACTCGGATTTTATTAAAACTGCCGCTCAAATACTGGAACGCCATTCAAATAATAAGTTGCTCTTAATAGCGCACGTCCCACATAGCCAGTACATTTAAGCGAGATTAACGTAGTTAAGCGCAACTTATATTTAAGTTGCGTTCCAGTATTCGGGCGTGAGTAATTCAGCGTCGGACATGTTAAATTATCAAACGGAAATAGATCAAACAGTAAAAGTATTATTTATTTATTTTCATCAATCTTTTAAATGTAATTTTCCAGGCATGCGTAGTGGGGGACCATGGTTAAAATGTTTAGATGTTAAATTGTAAACCTATTCTAAGATTGTAAAAAAGTAATTGTAATTGTAATAATAATTGTAATAATAATAAAAAATATATAATATAATATAAAACTTAATTTTTTTTAGGATTGATGCGGCAATTGAGCGAACAGTCACCCAAAGGCAGGTGATCACTGTCACCCATTAACATCAACCACGTTTGGATCATGGATATGTTGCGACTCATCAAATCGGGAGGGGATGGAAAAAGGAAAAAAATATCATCATGTCTGATACTATATGCCTCCAATACTAGCATTCACGGGTGCTTTGCGAAACGCAGCGTGAGGCTTCTCGCTTTGATGTCGCTGCTGTCGTCATTAGACTTTATAAGCTGTAGAGTAAGAGGTAGCCAATTTGGTTTCCAGCCAGAGCAATCTACTTTGACTTAATTTTTGACATAGTATATCGAGAAATATATATTCTCTAGGCTTGGATTTGTTATTGAAGACCGCTAATTGTAGTCGGGAAAGTGTGTTTTATATCGTCATGATCGATCGGAATATTTAAAAAAAGGCCCTTGAAAATTAGGCCGTAGTATCGTATGAGTAGTGAGTTTTCAATTATGGTATAAATAAGTTACTCGATGTTGCTCAGCCGGCGAAAAAAGCCCACGCGACTACTGTTTAGTACGAGTTCGGAAAGCGGGGAGGCGGTACGTTTTTGTCATTATTTCGTGCTGAAGTTCTGTCGCGATCTATTAGAGTTTAAAACTTAATCATAGTGATTATAGTTTTCGTTTTATCAAAAATTTTGTATTTAGTTTGCCGTATTGAATTTTATGAATGATGTAAGTCATACATTATAGTAAAATACTGTGACTAGTTTATTTATGATCCAGGCATGCCTAGTGGGGGACCATGGTAAAAATGTTTAGATGTTAAGCTGTAAACCTATAAGTACAATAACTTGTGTGCAATTTCACTATTTAGTTAGTTACAAAGATTCTGTCACCAAAATTGTTAAAAGTATTATTATATTATTATTATATTATTTTAAGTTGATTCGCTATCAAAGTCTTCAATCAAACGATCCGTAATGCCGAATAAAGGCTTCTCCAAAGATTACCCCTTATTCATAAGGACTTAGCGCAATTTTCAAATGTCATTAATATGAGCTGACTCAATAACGTTATTCATTGACGTCGAAAATCACTAATCAGATATTTAACAGTTCAATAACTTTAAAATGGCCGAGACCCTTTTATACAAGCAAATTTGAAGCAGAAAGTTTGAGGATTTTCGTAAGTTGGGAACTTATGTTCTGTCAAATGGCAATATTAGTTAAAATATGTAGAAAAAAACCTTATACTTGACAACATTTAATGAAGGTTTTATCTCCTCTTAACATGATTTAACTTATTTACATACGTTTGTGTAGTTAATTAGCGTTTTTTTATAAATAAGGCGCATAATGTAATGCACGGTACTTAAATGTGTTTGGCACAGGATTATAATTACTGCATCCAATGTGCAGTGCAGTCTAGGTGGTGCCCTGAATTTAGTTCGAGGATAATCATTCATTGAACATTCATTCATTATCTATATTAGACGATATACTTCCCGCTTCAGGGCACGGGCCCCCTCTACAATCGAGAGTGCAATAGAGTGGTTAGGCCGTTTTGTCTATCACGGGGGACTAATGCGGGTTGGCGGACTTTACGTGCCATAAAAATTATATCACTATAGTTTGCAGGTTTCTTTACGATGTTTTTCTTGGCAGTTTAAGTGTGTTGGACTGGACTGGATTGAAAAGAAGCTAGGAAGAGAATGGTGGTGACAACAAAGGAAAAAAATAGTAATCAGAAAATAAAGTAATACGTACAAAATATGAGGAATGTAAAACAAACTATTACAGTTATGTACCAAAGTATTAATCCTATTTTCGGCCACTGTGGAAGTATTATTTTATTACGTTGACTGACCAGACGTTACGTCTTATCAATGGATAGTGCATATGGACTCCATATGGACTGCATTGCGCATACCATCAGGTGCTATCATTAATATGACATAGGAACGGCTCAACGAACTGCGTTAATATTTAATAGATTCGTGTCTGATTCCCTCGGGAACTCGTCAGCTGGTTTATAGGCGAAGTCAAGACATTGTCGCAACGGATCTGTATTCATTTTCTACATTCTACGAAGTTACTAAGTTATTAGTGTTTAAGTGTTGGGACTTATTAGTCTTATTTAAGCAATGCTTACGTTCAGCAATTGATTTTGTAGACAAGGATTACTTTATTAATATTGGTTCTGTATCAACCCATGTTTATCCCACTGCGGGACATGGGTCGTCTACAATCGAGAGTGCCCTTGAGAGGGGTTCGGTCGTATAGTCTACCACGCTGACCTAGTGGGTGTTGGCAAACTTTTACATACTAAAGTAATTCTTATGAATCGCCTTGCTTGGTTTGGTCACGACGTTATCCTTCACCTGCCCAGTGAATGGTGAGCGACTATTAATACACATATGACTTCAAAAGTTAGTGGTGTTTCTTGGGATTTGGACCTGCGACAATCGCAACATGTAAAAACAGTAAATAATGTTTCATTTGAGAAAAATCAAGGATTGATGAAAGATCACATGACGGCTGGTAGGATATTACTTTGCAACAGGGTAAATTATAGAGACGCACGTATTTCGCGATACGGGTTAATCTAGGATATATCTGGATTCAGTCAGGCCGGCATAATTGGGTCGACCGGCATGACAGCCATCTCTCGTCGGTTGATACTCTACAAGGACTTCCATCGATGTATTATACTTACTTTGGCGTTCCCAGTAAAAATACAACAAACAAGCAATGTAAATGCACTGCTGTGTCCCGGTCTGACGGATATTGCAGCCAGAGTAACTACTCGACATATTGATACTTACCATCGTATGTTTCAGAATGACGGGTGCAGTGAAATGCAAAGCATTGTTTTGTAACTCATGGTGTTTGGTTCAGCTACTGTCCACGAGCAGCAATGTCAAAGTTAAGGTGACGGCCTTAGAATGCTAATTTACATCGAAGACACACATGTGACCTTGGCTCTTGATGCTAATCTAGAATAACTTAGAATTTTAGTAAATTTACTTTATGTTACAAGTTTGGGTTGTGGAACGTAGTAAAATTGTAAAAGGAAAGTGTCTTGGATAGGGATACATAGAAATAAAAAAAAATTACTTGAAGTATCAGTTGTGGTGTTATGTTTTGTTTGGTGAGTGAAATTGATGGAGTGTAATAAGCCATAGCATGGAACGTAGTGCCCGGTGGAAATCCAACCTTTGTGACTACTGTGTAATTCTACGTTTGTTTTCTGTATTCCTGGATTACAAAAAATGGCCTTTGTATTATATATATTTTGTGTAGTTTATATTTCGAATGTAGTAGGCCGACATAATTGTGCCGTCCGGTGAGACAAAGCGACTATATATCTAATGATAAGACCACTGCAGACCAGATGGAGTATCCACAGGCAGAAGATTTTTCTCTAGTAGATCAATCACACTTTATGACGAATTTTTTATCATTGTGGTATGCGCCAAGCAATGCTTTGTAATTCATGGTGTTGTTTGGTTTTGCTAATGTTCATGAGCTGTCACATTGCTTCATCAAGCGAATGGCATGCCCATCCATGCCCATCTATTCATCGCATTAAAAATGTGTGGAATCGTTACTATCTATACGAATGCCAATGTTCTACCACTAGAAATTTATTTCAATTCTCATATTACACCATCATAACAAGTTTAAACTCTGATCGATACATTTAAAAGCTATCTGTACTGTACACAATAATTGTTTAATTTCCTAAATAGCCCATAATCATCCATGACCCAGATAAGTTAATCGTCGACGTTCTATCCAGGTCACACAAACATGTAGATACGTTAATAACTATTGATCTCTTTATGTCAGAAACTGATATTATTGTTATAAAAGTTATTGAGGAATATCTATCAATACATACATACATACCTAAACTCACGCCCTTCTCCAGATGGGGTAGGTAGAGGTGCTACCAGGATACTCTTGTTTCTTGTTTGTTGTGTATTCTTTTCCACGATGTAATAGGGTGCGAGCGTATCGTAATATCGGACACAAATTCCTGACTCCGTGCCATTGAGATAATATACTATTACTTTATAATCCAATATTACTTTGCACGACCCGTGATATGAATCCGAGACCTCAGATTGGCAATAATACTGTAGTACAACTGCGCCACTGGAGTCTGTATTCGTTATTATCGATAAATAAATATACTATACACACTAATTATCCTAACCATTAATTTATGTCCTGACCTCACGGTAAATATACGTTTTGGATGGCAAACCATTTAGACAAAATACCTGTTCGTAGATCACGAAAAAAAAGGTCATATGTGGATTGATAGTCAATCGCCACGCACTATAACAGCGAAGGAAAACATCGTGAGGAAACCTGCATACTACAGCGACTTGGGAGAATTTCTTTGGCATGTAAAGTCCGCCAAACCGCACTACGCATAGTTTACGCCAGCGTGGTAGACTATATGGCCTAACCCGCCTAATTCACACCCTCGATTGTAGAGGAGACTCGTGCCCTCCAGTGCGACGTATATGGGCCAACGTGATAACGAAAAAAAAGCCACGTTTCAGGGATCCCTTCTCTGGTTCAACTGTCAGTTTCTTCATTTAAGGAATTTCTCCTCATCTAGAAATTCCTGAAAGTTGTCAGTGACGGCGGTAAAGGAGGATCACATATGCCTGGACAATGTTTGGGAAATCTGGACGTATTTCCCAAGTAGCGGCTTGGATTTTAGTAACCGTCAACCTTATTGCTATGGTGAGTGATTTTCATTACTGGACAAACTATAGCAGTGAGCAGTGGTTTCAATGGACAGATTGAATGTCGTAACAAAAACGGTGAAGAGATACATCGACAGGAAACATTATCTTCTAAGAATTTTTAAGTTTTGTGGAGTTCATCATTCAATCTTGCATTGACTAAGGCATAACCTTATTATGGTCATTGTAGCTCTAAAACCATTTAGATAATATATTTATGCTTGAAACAGCAGAAGTTGCTTTAAAATTGAATGATGTACCTACATTGTAGCTGAGTTAAAAACTATTTAGATTTATTATCTTTATGCCAGCACACCTGAAGTCGGTTTGAAATTAAAATTGTAGGTGAACCATGGTGCACTTTTGCTCATTTGTATGATGTAGGGGGATAATAGTTTTCATTGCTTTGCCACCATAATACACAGTAAATAATTAATTATTAAATTGTCTTGACAATAGCCCATACGCTAACTCTCGTAGTTCCTGGATTCAGAAGTAAGACAATATTAATATATTTCAGATTATCTCCATTTTGACGTTCGGATTCGCTCTGTGGACGATCGCATCGCCGAGCTCTTTGTCTTTTACTATTGAGGCGCTGGGAAGTCGTCTGTTATCGGTAAAGTATAGTTTCTTTTCCTTTATTTTAACCGAATCCTTTTAACCAACGCTTTGTAACTTCTAGGTAATTGACAGGTTTAAGTCCATGAACGTATATGTGCAAACGCTTATATCCATTATGAGTCCGAGTGGTTGTGCAGTAGTCTTCTTATTTGACGCGCTAATGATTTCATAAATTCTAATTGAATTTCTTTCAAGAAGTAAATTCTCCTGTCTTCCAAAACTTTGTTAGCGTTACAGAAGCCGTTGTTGGAACTTATTACAATCATATTAATAAAGATACAATAGGGAGTTGTGAAAACAAAAGAAATATAAAAGCACAAGCCATATCACGAAACGGTTGGAATAACTGAATTAATATTTAACTATGTGGACTGGACACGCCATGTGAATTATTGAAATGACACGGATAGCATGAATGAAGCTAGTAGACTATGAGCCATTAGTTATGAAGTTAGAAGCTCAGAGATATAGGACAAGATACAGGATAAAATTAAGACCGTAAAATACAGTCACACATAGTCGTCGTTTTGGAAGCATATTAAAGGAAAACTAAAGAAAACTTTTCGGTCGCGCAACACATAGATATAAAAATATATTTTTTTGATTACACAGTTTATTTAATGAAGAGCTGAGCCGATGGTTTCCTTTCAATTGTAGCTTCCTTCTTAGCAGTTGTTAGGCATATTTGAGAGTAACAAGTAATATTTATATTTCTTTCTTTCTTTGCTTTCTTCAACGGTGAATGTAAACATCGTGAGGAAACCTGCATACTATAGCGATTTGCAAGAGTTTCTATGGTATATGAAGTCCGCTAACCCGCATAAGACCAGGGTGGTGGACAATATGACCTAACCACTCTCAATCGTGCTCTCGATTGTAAAGGAGGCTCGTACCCTGCAGGGCGATGTACATACACATATATGGGCTGATACAGTTTTATATTTCTGCATTCAGGTCCAAAAAAATGTACAAAAATGTGGCCTGTGCCCAGCAATGGATACAAGCCATGTTCTACATCTTTGTGAGCTTAGCTTTTCATTATCTGAAACATGAATATCGAGTAATATCCTGACGATACAGCCAGCCGGTAACCGGGTCACTGCGGTACCAACTGGTGACAGTACTGCACTGTTTCACTATTCAAGATTATATCGCACAAATAGCTAATGTAGGTACTGACTTACATTAGCACGTAGATTTCTAAAGGCTGTAGGTTATGTAGCCATACAACTATGTTTGTTCGCAAATACTACACAGACCGAAAAGTCTCTCGTAGTTCCTGATACCCACGACACAAGACTCCACTTTAGTGTGAAGTCAGGACCATTTATGTGACTGTTGGGTGTATTAGTCTTCACATAAGTGAAAGTAGATGAAGCGAAAGTAATGTGTCAGGATCGAGCAAAGTGGCGGTCTATAGTTTCTGCCTACCCCTATGGGATACAGGCGTGACGATTATGTATCTATGAATAAGTGAAAATTAAAAAAAAGTGCTGTCAGACGATGCAATCTCGTGACGACATTCTCAAGCTGTAAAAAAGATCCAAACAGCGTTTTTTTATGTAATATACTCTAAATTGGTGATTGGCGTAGGTGGTAACCTATTGGTGACGGACCAGACGCGGCTGCCAAGTTTTTACGTTAGTCGCGGATTCAAATCCAAGGGCACACCTCTAACTTTTCAGAGTCATGTGTGTTTCAAGTCACCACACACCATAGCGGTGAAGGAAAATATGGTGAGGAAACCTCTCATCATTGCGATTCATGATATCAATCGTACTATTGATTGTAAAGAAGGCCAGGACCCTGCAGTAGTAGCAGGGATGTATATGGGCTGAAATACAAATCGGTGATTATTTTGCAGGCTCTACTGCCTCCATCAGAGCTAAACGTGCAATTAGGAGTGGGGCTCGTGTTTTTAGCAACGTTCAGCTTCTTCATATCCTTCATGGGTTTCTATGGAGCTATATCGCGCTCCCAGTTCCTGCTTTTCATGGTACGTTGAAGGTTTTAAATCATCATCTCAGCCACGGGAAGTCTGCTGAAGTACATAGGCCTCCCCCACTTTTAAAAATAATGATCGCTTTTAAATGATTTGATAATAAAATATTGCTTGCTACGGAACATCTAAGGTGAACATGAGACCTGGCTATCATAGTAGGAACTCGCTGGATGCAGGCAACGGTTTACTATGGTAAATGGGACGAAAATGTTTAGGCAATGCCTATGTTCAGCAGTGGATTTCCTATGGCTAAAAAGAGTAAGGATATCGTAAAGAATAATGGTGTGTAAGTTTGTACTACCTTCTCACAGATTTGAAACGATTAACAAAACTGAGCTAAGATTTTTTCAAATTTTTACAGTTTTGAATGACGTTACAAGAATGCCATTCGTCTTATGGTAAGTGATATGATCGCATGGACAATAAAAAAACCAAACAAAACTTCAAAGTATAAAGCAATGCTCCACATTATGCATTCCACTGTTCTCGCCGTCCTGAGACATAAGATGTTAAGTCCCAATGTGCCCAGTACTTTCTCTGGCTATAATGTCTTTCGAACCGAAATACAACAGTGCATTAACACAAGTATTTGGCAGCAGAAATAAACATTGCGGCGGTACCTACTCAGGCGCCCTCTCATATATGAGATACCTACCACTTGATTATTTGCACAAGGATATTAGGTCTACATTTAAAATGCATGTTTGTTTTTTTTAGTACGCTACGTTGAGTCTACTTCTTCTTCTGTTGGAGTGTGCCTTGATCTACTACTACTCTTCGGATTTAGTTGGGGTAACTTGAATACATAATTCTTAGAGTAAGAGCTATTTGGCGTCATAAACAAGTAAGGCTTGAGTCTGGTAGTTGGAAAATTGCTTGTGTAGATGGTAGCATTGCAGGTAGAAGGGACATCCACTTTATACAGGGTATATCAAGACAGCTACCGAAAACGAAGCCGGGTGGTAGTTTTTAGCGACTACAAACACAATGCAACTAAAAATTTCACAAAGAAACGCGACAATTATTTTTATGATTTTTTAAATATCGTCATTTTTGGGTGGTAAATCCATAGTTTTTGCTAAAATAATAATTTAAACTCTTTTATACCTTAGATTATTTATAAATAAAAGGGTCTACACTATTATTTTAAGAAAAAATGCATTTACCACCCAAATATGGCCATAAGAAAAAAATAACAAAAAAAAGTTGTCGCTTTTTTTTGCAACTTTTTCTATTGCATTGTGTCTGAAGTCGCTTAAACTACCACCCAGCTTCGTTTTCGGTAGCAGTCTTGATATACCCTGTATATTTATGTTGTAAAGCAACTGTATTTAAGCGCTAATATGAATCTGAATAAGTGCGTGGTGGCCTGTTGGTAAAACGGACTAGACGCGGCTGCCAACATGTTCACGGTGGTCGCGGGTTCGAATCCCAGGGCACACCTCTGACTTTTCGGAGTCATGTGTGTATTGATAGTCAATCACCACGCACTAAAACGGCGAACGAAAACATTGTGAGGAAACCTGCATACCATAGCGATTTATATAAATTTTTATGGTATGTAAGTCTGCCAACCCGCACTAGGCCAACATGGTGGACTATATGGCCTAACCACTCTCAATCGTACTTACGATTGTAGAGTAGGCCCGTGCCCTGCAGTGGGACGTATATGGGCTAATACAGACAGATACAGATGAATCTGAAATACACTGGATAAGTGAAATGACTATATATTAAGAGACGAAGACTGACTAAATAGTTCTGTACAAAGTCTATTCAAATGTGTAAATATAATATAAATATTGAATACCACGCAGATTTTATAATGCGACCGTGGAAAGCGGAAATCGACCATTTTAAATTTGAATTTAGTTCGTTTTAATTTTCTTAGATTCTTAAATACATAATATAATTAAATAATACTTAATTGGTTCATTTGATTTAGATGTTATTTAAAAACGTATTTCTTTACAGAAAGGCCAAGGACATCAAAGCGATGTTTGGACGCACACGCTTCGCCTGAGTTTCAGTTGCTGCGAGATGAATGCGTAAGATTTTCTACGGAAATCTAAAGAACCCTTCAAGTAACTTAGCTACCTAAAATTAAACATTTTCATTATATAAATAAAAACACCAAAGCGTCAGAAACAAACTTCTGACCCAACATTACGATCAATTATGTTTTGTGGGTATCAGAAACTACAAGAAACTTTTCAGTCTCCCAGACACTTTGTCCGAGACAAATATTTGTATACCGCACAAATAATTGTCCCGTTGCGCGGATTATCTAAACCCGCAGCCGATTGTTTCACGGCAGGCGTTTAACCAACTTCGCTACGGAGGATATTTTAGTCACAATAACTTTATTGCAGAACGGAGCAGAACGTGGTACTTCCCTGGTCCTGTTGCGGATCAGCTGGGTATCCGGATATTTGCAATTCCTCACTTGTATATCATAAGGCAAGTTTCTGACGTAGGTATGAAGTACCAGCCATAATAGGCCATCACCACTGTTTATAAGCGTCATATTTAAATATCATATATGTTCAGCAGTGGAGTTTATGTAGCTGACACAGGGAGAGAGAGAGGGGATCGAGACATATCATAGTGACCCCAGGCTCTTTTCGAATTCAAACTGTGTACAATAAGTTTTGAAAATAGGGCATTGCTCAGATAGCTGGTGAAAGTTAGGTGAGGTGGATACTATATTTGCAATTTTAAACACAGCGTCTGAAATAGCGCCATGTAGACTATAAAAAGCTTAGATATCTAAAAAAATATGAACTATCCTTATTTACAGGATTGCTACACCACTGTGACTGGCTGGTTGAACCGCTACGAGACCGCTATATACTGCTCCCTGGCTGCGTTTCACATCATACTGTCGTCCTGCTCGCTCTTGCGGAGATCTCATAGTGCGTCTCACTCCCACAGCTAGCATACGGAGCACCGTGATGACGGTGGTACGTTTAAAAATACTACATAATCAATAATAAATAATGTAACAATTTACATTGTTCTGGCTCCATATTTAGATCAATTAAGACTTTTTTCGTGGGTATCAGACTGTACAAGAGACTACTCGATCAAACAAACAACCAAAAGTGGAATTATATTTAATATATCAATTTGATTCCGGGAATATACCTGCACAAACATTTTACCGAGGGGAACACGCAGCCTCTTATTTTACAGTTTACAGCAGCCGCTTCACCAGAGGCTGTCATTATTATATTTGTGAAGCTACCACAAGACCCGGTTCTTAGTATGAGGTCTTACATATACTTATACTGAACTGTATCAGCCCATATATGTCCCACTGCAGGGCACGGGCTTCTACAACTGAGAGTACGATTGAGGTTTATTAGGCCATACAGGGTATATCAAGACTGCTACCGAAAACGAAGCCGGGTGGTAGTTTAAGCGACTTCAGACACAATGCAACAGAAAAAATTGCAAAAAAAAGCGACAATTTTTTTTTGACGTGACAACGTCTTAAATTAGGTTGCGGCTGGGAGTCACTTATGAAAAAGTGTAACGCCCGGTAACGTAACGGTGCGCGCGCAGCACTAGAGAATTATTTTTCAGTTTCACCCACTTTTTCCAAAATTGTCCCATAGCCCCCCCCTGCCTTCCCCCACCCTTATTCCGAAATAGTGCCTATTAGCCTCCCCACGAAACCTACCCCCCAGCTCCCCTACCCCCACCCCGAAAATTTACCTCACCCCCCCCAATCCTATCTCGGCCAACATAGGTCGTAGACCCACCGAGTTTGGTATCCTCGGAACCGTCTTGGTGAGGGCTACAAATTGACCCCGCCAGAAATCCCAAATTACGCAAAAAATTACCCCCCCAAAAAAAATATTTTACCTCCAAAAAATTAATTTAAGTTAGCCTCCCCACGAAACCTTCCTCCCCCCCCCCCCTCCCTTACCCCCACCCCGAAAATTTACCTCACCCCCCCCCCAATCCTATCTCGGCCAATATAGATCGTAGACCCACCGAGTTTGGTATCTTTGGAACCGGCTCGGTGAGCTCTACAGATTGGCCCCAACCAAATCCCCAAATTCCTCCCTCTCTCCCCTAAAATATTTGTCCAGGCATAACTCCGTCATTTCTTAAAGTAAACCCCCCGTGTTTGGAGTCAGAGGAATCGTCTTGACGAGCTCGACAATCGAGAGCAGGCAAAATACGATTTTTCTTATTGACGTGACAACGTCTTAAATTAGGTTGCGGCTGGGAGTCACTTATGAAAAAGTGTAACGCCCGGTAACGTAACGGTGCGCGCGCAGCACTAGAGAATTAGGCGCATTGAATCGGCGCATGCTTGTGTCTCTGTCTTTGTCTTTCTCGAACGTTCTTGGCGTTGGAAAAACAAGAAAGCGTCACAATACAAGTTCACACGTGTGGTTAAAGTATCGTCAGCTGTGTCTGTAGTGAAAATATGGAGTGCTTAGATTCGTCATTACATGTACAATGTTTTAGTAAACAAAATATATTTCTATAGTTAAAATTTGTGCAATTCTTATTTTCATTCAATTCCTTGTTCCTATTGTGCAATTTAATTATATTCATATCAATAAATATTCTACCGAGAAAAAGACGTTGTCACGTAAAATCTTCGCCCGTAAAACCGACTTTACAGGCAACCATTTTTTTGTTATTTTTTTCCTATGGCCATATTTGGGTGGTAAATACATTTTTTCCTAAAATAATAGTATATACCCTTTTATTTATAAATACTCTATGGTATAAAAGAGATTAAATTATTATTTTAGCAAAAACTATGGATTTACCACCCAAAAATGACGATATTGAAAAAATCATAAAAAAAAATTGTCGCGTTTCTAGGCGAAATTTTTAATTGCATTGTGTTTGTAGCCACTAAAACTACCACCCGGCTTCGTTTTCGGTAGCAGTCTTGAGATACCCGGTATAGTCCACCACGCTGGCCTAGTGCGGGTTGGCGGACTTACATACCATAGAAATTTTTAAAATCGCTATGATATGCAAGTTTCACGATAATATATACTGTTGGCTTTTTCGCAGCTGAATCTCCGAAGCCTCGCCGGCGCAAGTCCAGGGTAGCACCCAGCGTGGAGTCCCGAGACGACGTCCTAATGGTGGTGCTGGGCCGCGGCAGACTAAGCTGGGTTGACAAGACCAACTGACAGCGTAGCCAAAGACATTGATGCACAATGCTCGTTTCGCAAAGAAGAGAGTTTAGTGCTCATTTGATAAAGATATTGATGCTCAATGCTCATTCGATAAAGATATTGATGCTCAATGCTCATTCGATAAAGATATTGATGCTCAATGCTCATTCCATAAAGATATTGATGCTCAATGCTCATTCCACAAAGAGGATGCTCAATTGATTAAATAATTGTTTCATAACGGATTTGTGTTATTTGTGTTTCGTATTTACTCTACTTATTTTCCGTCTTTGAATTCCCTGAAGTACGAGTATCTTACTTTAGATACCGGTATTTTAAATCTCCGATTCCCTAGAGCAGTTTCCTGAAAATTTTGATGAAATACAGTAGCAAAAAAAAACAACACAATAATTTGATGACTTGCTTTGCTTTGCTTTCGTCTAATAACAACATGTAGGGCTGTGAACCATGTAGAGGGTTTGATTCCCAGCTTGTGCAATCCAACTTATGTTTTATTTTATTGCCGTGAGTGGGGTGATGACTATGCCGTGCGCCTGATGTTAAGCGGTATGGCTGCTCATGAACAGTTAGCATAACCAACACCTTGAACTACAAAGCAATGCTTGGCATTCCACTTTGCTTGCCTTACTGATACATTAGATGTTGTCTCAATATGTCCAGTAGTTATACTCTGGTTATAACATCCGAACATTCAAACCAAAACACAACAGTGCATTTACACTGCTGTTTGGCGGAAGATATAGACATTGCGGTGGTAACTATCCAGGTGGCCTCCCACATATGAAAGACACCACACCCGTGAAAAATAGTAATATGTTAAATAGTTCCTGGGTACGAAAATGAAATATTGGCATTCTTATAAGTAATGTCTCAATTGTTTTTTGCTATTAGAATTTCAATATTGATATATCACACAATTGTGAAAGAAAAATCATGTTAACCCTAAAAGCAACAATTTACTCCAATTACAAAAATTGTGGGTACAAAAGACCCCATGCAGTAAACTCATTAACCCTCAAACGAGGCAGGGGGCCTGGAGGTATTTGCATGTCGCCGCTAATTGGGTCACCTAACAATATCGATTTTATACTACATTGCATTAAATGGGTATTTTTTACCCCACTACGGCAAAATGAGAGTTATAATTTATGACTAACAGGGTATGTCTAAGAGCACTTTAGACCATATACGCGAAAATAATATTGAATGCGTATATTTACAATATGTATAATATGGGGAAGAAAGAAGATGGAAGAATAAGAAAGAACATAATAAGTTTACTGGTGGTAGGCCTCTCATATGTGAGAGGCCGCCTAGTAAATGCACTGTTGTGTTTCGGATTGAAGGACATTGTAGCCAGAGTAACCACTGAACATATTGAGGCTTAACATCATATGTCTCAGGATGACGAGCGCAGTCACCAATTGTTAGTGTATTAGATATCCCATCATAAACATCCTGTAAAAAAATTCCAAGTCTCGCAGCTCAGGTTTTCTACCGCAAAAAGTTGTGAGATGCATGTAATACCAAGTCGATTAATTTATTTAGTCCTTAAGGGACCTGCTATAGAAAGTTATTACGTTAGTTATTACCATATCAATATTAAAAATTCTTTACGTTTTAAATAAATTAATCGACTTGGTATTACATGCATCTCACAACTTTTTGCGGTAGAAAACCTGAGCTGCGAGACTTGGAATTTTTTTACAGGATGTTTTTGATGGGATCTCACGTCTTTTTGTAGAATCCTACTTTTTTTCCTTTTCGGTACTTCTTACTTCTAGAATATCACTAACGATTTTTCTTAAAGCCTCTGTCTTATGGATTTTTATTATTTTGTAGGTATCAATTTATCACAAATATAGCGGATTTGATTATTAATGTTCTTTCTTTCATTGTAATTGATATTTTCGAGTTATTTAATCTATTTATTTGCAAGTTTTTCTTCGTCATGTTTTTCTAGAGAAATGTTGTACAGTTTCATGGGCTGAATACACCATTTCCCTCTCTATATCCTATTATGCCTCATGTATTTAGATATCTATCTACAACTATTATTCCATTATATACGGGTACAATGATTCATTAACTGCAAATGTAACTTTGTAATCCTATACAATTACGATTATATGGGATTACAAAGTTATTCACGCAGTTGGTCTATCTAGAAAACTAGACACAAATTGTGAAATGTTTGAATTTTCCCTTACTTTAGACACTAAACACTAATTATATTCTAAATTTGAAGGTTCTATGTCTGCTAGAAGTGCCTTAGACTTTTGATGATCGGTCAGTCAGTCAGTGAGTGACAAAATTACGAAAGTTTGACACATTATAATTCTTAAACTACTGGTTCAAATTGAATGAAATTTTAAATATACCGTGTTTACACAATGCCTACTTAGTAACTGAAAATTCAGGCTTCTTGCTTTAGCCACAACGAAGTTATGGGGGGTTGAAAATGGTCTGAATCTGAATTGCTTCGAGAAAAGGATGTTACGGCCTATAGCTCGACTTGGAGGGGGCTCGGCCGCGCCCCCAGATAAGAAACATTGTTATTTCAATTGTACCTTTGAATAAATGAATAAAATATTTCTTTGCCTTTTAAATACGACTATAAATTCGACACTTCCCAAAATTGGTGTCCTCTGGGACCCGAATCTTCGATCTTGGTTTGTTAGTCCATTTTGACGTTAACTAGGCCATCGCTCATGGTATAAGCGAGTTAATACACTTAAAATAATTTTCATGTTTCGCATGTAATGGTTTTAATTGAGTATTATGTTGATAGTAGGTAGGAACTAGGTGCTAAAGCCAATAGCGGCAGCATTTGATTTATACGAGCATCGCTACTGGTAAAATAAAGGTAAAATATTTATACCATTTTTTTAATACGGTATTTGAAGAACAACTGCCGTTCTGTTCTGCTGCACGGCACGGACTCTAAAATCGAGAGTACGATTGAGAGTGGTTAGGCCTTATAGCTACCGTTCAGTCTGATAGTGGTGTTCTGCCAAAATATATGGACTTGCCAAAGCCAGAAACATAGTTAAAGCTGTATTTGTGTGGCATATTCTCTCTTTAAACCATAATAGGCATAATTAAAAAATATACTTATGATATGTTTTGAATAACCTAACAATGAGAGCTAATTTTTAGCAGACCAGCGGTTCCTGAGATTAGTGCGTTCAAACAAACAAACAAACTATTCACCTTTGTAATATTAGTATAGATATAAATACTTTGTCCTTCCCACATGCTCATATTATTCTTGAAGAGGGATGGAAAGCATCCCCCATATATAAAGAATAATAATATAAGGGATGGGAACAATTTCGACAAATAGCGACAGTCGTGGCGAATGGGACTGACTAACATCGATTATAGCAAATTTGTCAAATTAAAATGAAATAATATTGTAGAATGTGATATTTCTTGTTATTTCAGGTCTAATAATGTACTTAGGTGACAAGTATAGAAAGAAAGAGTCCATCTCCACCAAATTTAGGCAATGGCTGTGGAAACTTCTGGTCGAGTTCGGCAGAGATTTTTGTTTTGGAACCACTATCCATGGGTTCAGACACATCGCCGAACCGGGCCGGCACTGGATCGAGAGGTAAAATATATTATGCACATTTATTACATTATTCTTGGTTTGGTGCCTACTGGTGGAAGGTCTCTCATATGTTAGAGGCTGCCTGGTTAGATACCACCGCAATGTCTCTCGCCAAACGGCACTGTTGTGTTACGGTTTGAAGGTCATTGTAGCCAGAGTAAACTACTGGACATATTGGGACTTACATCTTATGTCTCAGGGTGGCGAGCACATTGGGATATCAAGTATTGCCTTGTAATTCATGAAGCTATTTGATCTTGCTACTCTCCATGAGCGGTCGTATCGCGTACCATGAGGGGAAAAGCATAGCCGTCACGCCAATCAAAATAAAAAAAATATCATTGTTCAGATGCATTCTAACAGCCTTTGCCAATAAAGAATCCCAATCCAAAATTTCCTGTTTGATATTAACAGCTTAATCTTTTTCTGTATAAAGTTTGCCAATATCAATCTCGGAAGTGAAAAAACTATCCAAAAAATCAATCTACTTTTAGGAGGGCCAATCCCCATCATGAGATTGCTCTTTGTATGGTAATGACAGTTTAGGCCTACCAATATACAATTATCTGTGTTGAGTTTGGGTGGATTGTTAAAACTATCTAAAATTGCAATCTATCAATCTGATTTCAGGTTATTCTGGTTAGTGTTGACTACAGTGGCAATATTCGGAGCGGTGGGAGTATCTCGGGACCAGTGGCAGCGGTACAATGAGAAACCCCACGGTTGTCACCCTCGAGAAGAACTTCAGGTCTTGGGAGTTCAGTGTGCCGGCTGTCACTGCTTGTATCAAGGTGTTGTATCAGTTTTATTTACAAGTCCTGCAATAATCATCGAGTGATCGTGCACCTACTGAAATTGATAAAATTTATTTACCACTACCCCCTATTACTACCTACTGCTCTTTTCAATCCATCCAAAGGTTGTATTGAAGAGATCGCCACCGTTCGCGATAAGACTGCGACTTTTACTACTGATAATTTTTATTTAAGCCTGTTTCGGTACTAAGTAAATTATAAAATTGACACAATATGTGGTATAGGGACAACACTTTTTATACTGCGGTTGTCTTGATTTGGTTAAGACCAAAAGAATTTATTGAAGGTCGTGCACTGACATGCGTATTGTCAAACGACCATTCAAATAAGAGTATCAAAAACGTGCTAGTTGTAAGCTGCTTCCAACAGTCACAGCGGATATCCTTGCCAAGGATATCTGCTTCCTTGGCGGGGAGGGGGCCGGGATGGGGCAGTTCAGAAGTAGGCTTTCTATGTCTAAAGTTCTGAAGAAGGCTTTCTATGGTCAAATTGGTTCACCTTGAATTAATCTAGCAGATACCCACTTCATGAAGTCTTAAATGATCAGGAGTATTTCCAGAACCGAGTAGATCCAGTTAAGCTGCCCCAGGTTATCAAGAAGTACTGGGACGTGTTTTCAGAAGATCAGGATTATGAATACTACAGTCGTTTTGTGCGCGTGGTCGCCAATTCTGACCTTCTACATCTGACGGAGTACGAGGAGTTTCAGGAAGATCGGCGACTGGATGTTGATTTGTACCAGCTGGCTGTCGATGTAAGTGGTTTATGGAGAGTTCATACGTTTAATGAGGAGGCAGAAGTACTATTACTTAGCCCTAATGTCATCATGCTTATAAAGTCTCAAGATAGGATAGGGAGCGTATTGTCATGCTGAACATAAGTCGCAGAATTAAAAAGGTTTGTAGTTTTAGTGACTTCAGACACAATGCAACTGAAGTTTCGATAAAAAATGGTTAATTTTTTGTGATGTTTTAAATATCGATGTTTTGATGATAAATCCATAATTTTCGCTAATACTGCATACTAAAACGTCTTTAAAAAAATTTTTTTAGCAATAACTAGGTATGTGCCGACCAAATACAATAGGAAAAAAAACAACTTTTTTAATTGCATTATCTTGCAAGTCACTAAACTACCACTTGGCTTTACATAATCGCTCAAACTACTAATTATTACTGTTGTTACTTGGTATGACGTCAGGAGTACGTATGTTACTATTGGGTATATTAGTTGAATTACAAACATCGCCACTAGCTCAATGATGTAATTACTTAATTAATCCTGGTCTTGCAGGTGATGCCAGAAGTCCAGATCAAGACTATAGTCTCCGATGATCTCAAGTCGGTGACGTTCACGTGGACTCCGGTGATGACGGAGTCAGGAGCCTGTTACGTCACCAACTCACTCGCTATCGATGACGTATCTATCATGTCAGTCATATTGGTTTATCTTTATAGGAGTCAGTTTGAGTTTGCTTGAGAGATACAAGGCTGGTTTAAGCACTAAAACTGAAATTAATTTGTTGCTTCCCCAGTTATTTATGATACTTGATAATTTCATTACGGGTCTAAGACCAGCTAATGTCCCTAAAAGATTTGCCAAGCTTCTGTGCCCGGTATGAATTATTGTAACACAGTTAATAACTAACTAAAGTCATTCTTCATATAATTAGGTTTTGTCACAATTTTTCTTAACTACGTGATCTAGGGACTCACTCTATTCTCCGACACGAAGATCGAATGTTTGGAAGTTAAACGTCACCATATAAGATAAAAGTTTTCCACTTCTAAAAATCAATACTATTCTCTATGAAACTTATCATTCACTTCGAACTTTATTTTTTTCTTTTTTTATTATGGCCTGGCATAGTGGCGGCATTGCACCTGATGGTAAGTGCCAATGCCGCCCAGGCAGAGTATCCATTGGCATCGGACGGCAGTCCCATGCCAATGGAAACAATTATGCCGGCCTGCTAAGGTGCCTCTTCACACCACGCCGGAAGGACCCAGGATTATAGGAAGGAGGGAACACGTGAGACGGCAAACAATTCCACAGCCTGACGGTGCGGCACAAAAACGAATTCGAGAACCGTTTGGTTCGCGCCGGGATGGTGTGGACCGTCAAGCTATGGCTTCGCAAGCCAGCACGCGTGGTTCTGGTTAGGAATGGAGAGGAGGGGATCAAGTTGAACAATTCTTCAGAGCACTCACCGTGATACAGGCGGTAGAACACGCTTAGAGAGGCGACATCTCTCCGGAGTTGTAGCGACTCTAAGTTGCTCATAACGTCTGCATCATTCACAATGTGGATGACCGCTGCAATCCATCCAAGGCATCGAGCAGGTACTGGGCGGATCCACCCCAGAGGTGCGAGCAGTACTCCATACCTGGTCGGACCTGCGCTTTATATAAGCGACAAAGCTGACCGGGCGTGAAAAGCCGACGCACCCTGTTCAGGACTCCAACCCTGCGTGATGTGGCAGATATTACGCCCCGATGTGATTCCTTGGATTGAGATCACAGCGGATATCCACACCAAGTATACTTAGGTCATTCCGCATTGAGAGGGGAGCACCCTGAAGAATGGGGAGGGGAGAGAACGGGGATTTTTTGCACGTGAACGCACACACCTGGGTTTTCGTGGCATTGAACTCAACCAACTCAACTTAGTCTAAGATCTACGATAAATGACTCGAACATTGTGTAATGCATTTAGGCATATTCGTACAGTTTTACGTGCGATGTTCGAACATTCGTCGTCGTGTCATAGTACAGAGTAACTAGATACTACTTAGTCACTGTTTGCAATCTATTACATTATTACCTAGTAATATTACTGAGAAACTGCCATCCTCTGTTATAAGTAAATACTTAAGCTCAATAAACCTTACACATTCTAGTACAGTTTCTTTGTTACAAATGTGTATTCAGTGTTTAAGTTAGAAATGTTTTTGTACAGAAAGCCAGACCCGAACGGAACCAATGCTATGCCGATCGTGTGCCGCTATTCATCGCAGATTTGTTACGTTATTTTCGAGATCATTAATGAGACAGATGTAAGTTGTACTCTAAGAGAAGATGGCAAAAAGGGCGCAGGCGCTCCTCTTTTAAGACGGGTAGGGCCTAAAGTCACTTAGCTGGCTTGGTGAAGGTTGACGGACTTCACAAACCTTAGAAATACTTGTGAACCTCCATGGTATGCAGGTATCCTTACGGAGTGCTTAGTAGCCTGTTGGGCCCAAACGCGGCCAAGTTAGCAGTCGCAGGTTCAAATCGTAGAAAACAACTTGTACTTTCAAAGTCATATGCGTTTTGATAGCGATACCAAGTACTGCAACGGTGAAGGAAAACTGTGTTATATCCCAATGAAAATGATGTATTTCTGTAATTACTTTGGTAAGGAAAAATGACAGGAAAATTATTAATTGGTCATTTATTTTTGTGGCACAGATGACTACACTACAATAAAGGTTTAATTTATAATTATGACGATTTAAATATATCAAGGATTACCTTTAGTTACAGAGCTTCTAGAAAAAAAAGATTTCATAATAAAATCGAAGAGTCGAAAAGTAGAATCGAAAAGTCGAAAATCTCATGGCTATTAGTTCAGAAACGCCACTAATTAAATATTAAAAAAATTAATTAACAGGTTAGCCCGTAAAATACTATAATACGGAATTATGTTGTTGATGTGGACTGGACTCAAATCTATCTGCATCCGGGCGAAGTCACACACACACACAAGAGCCGCTACCATATTATGGGCTGATACAGTTAAAGAAAGTAAATATTATATTGATCTGGAATCCCTTTGCTTAGTTCTACATCCACTCTCCTTATGATGTGATGGAGATCACGGGCCCAGTGTCGTCGGTGTACCTCACGTTGAGCAGGTTCACTGACCTGAGTGTCTTGGAGTCTGGCTGTGGGAGGGGTGTGAGGGAGCTCGCTCCTAAACGCCGGGGGTGCTTGTACAATGATGAACCTGTGAAGAAAGGTGCAAAGGTAAGTCTAAGATTACCACGTTACAAAACAGGAAAATTCTAGTTCTACCACCAAACAGCAGTGTAAATGCACTGTTGTTTTCCGGTTTGAAGGATATTGTAGCCAAAGTAACTGCTGGACATATTGAGACTTAATATCTTATGTCTCAGGGTGGCGAGCACAGTGTAATGCCAAGCATTGCTTTGTAATTCGAAGAATTATTATGTTTTGCTACTGTTCATGTGCAGTCGTAACGTTTACCATCAGGCGAACGACATACTCATTATGCTATTTATTGCAATAAAAAAAAACGATTTTTGCCGCCAAACAGCAGTGTTCATGCACTTTTGTTCTCCAGTTTTTCGGGATCCTACCGGTATCCAACTTAGATGTATGCTTCTTAAAATGAATAAATTATAGAAAGCAGATCATTATAGTATTTAAACAAGCATGTTGAATGAGACTCCAGCGTGCCTATTGACAAAACTCTCCGTTCTTGCATTACGTATTGTTATTTGTTATCAATGATAACATTACTTATAATTATTTTAAAAACCCTATAAAAATCAATAATTTATTCAATATACCAATGTAATTTTCTAGGTCTACAGCACAAACCTCTGCAGATACTCTTGCCGCACTCAACTGGCTACCAAGCTGTGCGGATGTCGCCCATTTTACTATTTTTATGAAGGTAATGCTTAATATCACTAGTATGCAAATGATCATTTTATCCACGCTACACTCTTACATCTTCCTCTTGAATTACTCTATCTTTTAAAAAAGGCTTAATTTAAACTGGTTGTGATATTTAAAAGTTTGAAGCATTTATAAGGACAGACGGAAGCGACTTAATTTTATAGTATCTATCTTTTTCCCTTCTCTCGCCAATTACTAGATTTCTGGTGACCTAACACTGACGAATCCCAGGGCACACCTCTGACTTTTCGGAGTCATGTGCGCATTGATAATCAACCACCACGCACGTTAACGGTGAAGGAAAACATGCATACCATAGCGATATCTATGGCATGTAAAGTCCGCCAACCCGCACTAGGCTAGTGTAGTGGACTATAGCCCAACCACTCTCAATCATACTCTTGATTGTAGAGGAGGCCTGTGCCCTGCAGCGGAAGGTATCCATATACGGGCTGATACAGATAGAGATAATACTAACGCAGTGATTACAATATGGTTGGCCGTATACGAAAAGTATTCTAGTCACCACAGCTTTGTCCATTTATTCAGTGGCAGTGTGTAAGCACAATTATGTTCCAGTAAAAAATACATTATCCCCAAGCCTGTCATAACTGGGCAAGAAAAAGCGAATTTTTTTAAACCATTTATTTCTTCCACACACACAATACAACTAAATAATACTACACTTCCGTTAATAATAAGGTAACAGTTTAAATTAATGAATCACAGTGCTTCATAAAAATATTTTTTTCCATGGTTGCTGAATGCAGGCCGCTTCCAAAAGTTCGCTGTAAAAGTTTTTGGAGGCCTATTTCCAGTCGGTTTCCTATGTAGAGAGATGTTTCCGCAGAAGGAGTTCCCTGCACGGCATCTGGCATGGCCTGCCTGGCGATGCATGCGCAGCAGGTCGCCAACCTCGCTGGAGTGCGGTGCCCCTGCAGCCCGCAGTGCCTCGACATCGTCTTCAGAGAAATCTCCATCAAGGACACTATTTGGTGGGTTATTGATATTATTAATACCCGGCGGACATACAAATTGATCTGACATTGAGGTACAATCGCAAACTTTTGTATTTGATTTTAATTTCACCTTGATGATTGCATGTTACGGAAAAACGGTTTTGCCGGTCAGGGCTACAAACTGATCCTTTCTTTCTTACCAACCATTACAATCGTTTGGTTATTAATAAATGACAATGAAAAATTTGACAACGTCTGTGAGGCAGTTGGTTTAGACACCACCGGAGCAAGGAGAGGGCACGGGTTCGATCCCCGTACTGTGACTCATATTTTTGTGACTTACAAGTATATTACATTTCTGATATGGGTGGCTTCTGGCAACCTAGGCACAAAACCCCGTTGATCTTAATATATAGTCAGGTCACTATGTGTGTGAGGGGTAGACGAAAGAAGCGCCGCGCTGGCTAGATGTCATCAAGGAAGACATGAGGGTCAAAGGAAAAAATGGACGAGAATTAGCCGGATGGCAGACTCTAGCACCGGCCGGGATAACGCCAGGTAGAAGATGAAGAAGAAGCCTATTCTCTTCCTTGCCAGACTACTATTTAAAATTATTATCGTTCATCTATTGTAACTGTAAATATAATTATTGGTACAAATAAATATTTTTATTATTATTAAAAAAAATAAGGCCTTTCAGACTGAGTCTTGACAAGGTTTAAGAGACGGTGCTGGGTTGTTCCAGGGACCAAGGCATCTTTGCGACGCGAGGCTCGGGCCGGTACACCGTGCAGGCGCCGCGCACTAGGTACACTAGGGAGATCGTCTTCCACTTCCAGGACTTGGTCGGTGAGATTTCTATATTCATTAAATCAATAGTCAACAAGCACTTTGGTGATGAGATACATTGTGAGGAATCCGCAGATTCTCAAGAAGGCTGTTGTCAGTCACTAAGAATGGTTACGCTCCGCGGGGGCGGTACCGATATAGAGACAGTGGTCTCACAGGAGATCGACTTTAAGCGACAACCTAGCTGTCGTGTTTGTTAGCTTAGTGCGCCCTATCCTCTTTCAATTATTTTGCCGCTCCCCTCCATATTTTATGGGCTGGCAACACATCCACGATCCAAGCGTTAATGGATGTTAATGGGGAATGATCTTTTACCTGTTTGCTAGTTTGCCGGACCCATGCAAAAAAAAAAAACGTGAAGACCGCACTAGGCCAGCGTGGTGGAATATAACTTAAGTTCTCTCAATCAAACTGTCAATTGTAGAGGCTCCTGCCTTTCAATGGGATGTAGGTAGGATGGCTGGATTATATCTATTGAAATATATTTACAAATCTTTACTTATTGGAAGCCTATGTTCAGCAGGGGACTTCCTATGGATGACTGTAGAGAAACAAATATGCTCCGAAGTCTATGTTCTGATTCGCGTATTAATATTAGATCAGATAATTTCTTGTTCATGATCGCTTTGCCCTACCAAGAGGTTAGGATAATTTGTTTTCTATTTTACAGCTTCATGGTATAACAGATCAGCTATATGTAGCCTGTAATAGAAATAACATACAAACATAAACTCACGCTTTTTTCCCAGACGGGATAGGCAGACGTGCCAGGGAACCCACATTTCGTCTTGTATGTTCCGTCCTACGATGTGACAGGTGGCGAGCCTATCGCCATATCGGGCACAAATTCCTGACTTTGGGCTGATAATGAATAGAAAAATCCAATATCACTTTGCCCAACCCGGGATTCGATGGGAGTAGAAATAATATAATCTTACGTAATTTTGTGTTCTAATCATGGCAGTCGAACCCGCAGTTACCAAATAAACAATAAATAATACCAAATAAATAATAATTAAGTAGGGTATCTTAGTAGTAGTAGTAGTAATAATTAAGTATCTTTGGACTTTTGTACACCCTTAACAGTTTACCTCAATTTTCTCTATTAGTTAATAAATCAAAGGTTACAGGCTTACATGAGTTATGTATACTGTAAGGTACCAAGCCTTGTTTCGTCCGACTTCAGCCTCTCGGCATACTAAATCAAGACGAATTACTTTTTGCTTCGACAATACCCAAACTAAACAAATATTTGGAGCCTACGCAAATGCTGACCTTCCCAAGGTCTTTCGTATATCAAAGTGTATAGTGTATACTCTTGTTTCTTGGCAGTTTCGTTCGGAGGTGCCGCCGGGTTGTTCCTGGGAGCTAGTTTCATCAGTCTGGTGGAGATCTTGTACTTTGTGCTCGAGAGGACCTTTGACAGCGTGTTCCAGGGTCAAACACGACGAAAAATACAGGTTCAATAGTCAATAAGCTTTAAGGATGGCAAAAAATGCTAGGAGAACAGATTTAAAATAAGATACTGAAAAAAATATCCTAGTAAAATTGTCGCAATTACTGAATATTGACAATAAAATCCCTCTATTGATCCGTCTTTATTTCTGTTTGTGTAAATGATTAAATCTTTTTTTATAGAATTAATTACTATATCTAGAAATTCATAACTTTGAAAATGACTTTGTAGTTCTGGGAAATACATTTTCACATTTTCTCTTCGGTCGTAACTTGTAAAGATTAATTGATTATTACGATTTTTCAGGTAAAACCTACGATGTCTTATGAAGCTCGACGGGTGGCAGCTCTGACGAAGCTTTTAGAAGCGAAAAGACACATCAGAAGATACAATACAACCGTAGAAATTTTAGATGATAATACACACAATTATTAATATTTTACATACAAGTTTCATCCCAGATGTGCATTATTTTTATGGCAATGAATTGTGAGACCTTATGGTAAGCGATACGACCGCTCATGGACAGTAGCCAAACCAAACAACATTATGAATTACAAAGCAATACTTGGAATTCCACTGAGCTGCACTCGCCATTCTAAGGCATAAGATATTAAGTATCATTATGTCCAGTTACTATGGTTAGAACGTCCTTCAAACCGGAACATAACAGCGCATTTACACTGCTGTTTGGCGGGAGAAATAGACATTGCGGTGGTACCTGCCCAGGCGGCCCCACACATATAAGAGACCTACCATCAGTATACTTAATTTAATGTTATTTGTATTGTGCCTTTAAATATGAAAATTATTATGGTGGTGTCTACGTGGAAACACAATTATGGGGATAAAATGGAGAACATTTTTTTTTGTTTTAAATACAAACCACGTGTGCTGGTTTGCGGAGCTCTAGCTTGACGGTTCAATACGCGGCGCGAACCAAAGGGTTTCCTTTCTCGGCCGCACTGTCATGCTATGGAACGGTTCATGTCCATCACACATGTACCTTCCAAAATCCTGGGTCCTTCCGCCACAGCGTGAAGGGTCATTTTAGCGAGCCGACAAAATTGTATGCAATGGCATAAGACCGCCGTCTGACTTTATTCAATAGTCTATTTGGAAGGTAGGTATTTGAACTTACCACCAAGTGCAATAGTCAATATGCCGCGTCAGAATAAAAATAGAAATTATTATCAAATAGATGTAATACGCATTGAGAAAGAACCAAATGTATGAAAGCATCAACGAAAAATTTTGAAACACTATTATAATAATTTTTCATAAAGACTATTATAAGTATTTTGGTAAACGCTGCCAAGGCGACGTCTAATAGTAAAGAAATAAAACAACAACCTGTGTTAGTACAAAGATTATATTATTTTAGCAAGTACACCCAACAGTCGCATTGTTTTGACTGCACAATAAGATATTACGATTATAACAAGAAATAGAAATATAAGCAAAAATAGTAGTTGATATCAAAAGGTTGAAATGTCTATACTAATACAATAAAGAGGAAATGTATTGTTTACATTGAATAGTTTCTGAAATTACTGGACCTTTTTGGAAAAATTGTTGCTCCATAGGTATCCTTCATTAACATAGGCTATGGAACTTATTTTCAAAAAAAGTGCATCTGCAATCGTTAAGGCCGGGCCGTTTTTAAAGTATATTGTCGGACGACCAAAAAAATTGGACGTACGTTCTGATGGAGATTGCAGGAAGACGGATGGTGATGAAGATGATGGTGTTCTGTGCCATAAGAGAAGTGAATGGATGTTTGTGAGGGTTTTACACCTCCCTCAATCCCCCTGATCGAATGGCGTGTGTAGCCTTTGACTCATCATTATTTGTATCTTCTTGTTGATATCAATTACCGTTGGAATTATTGATTTAAAAATTGTTTACAACAAGGAAAAAAGGAATATAGAAAAGCAAAATATCGCCAAGTTTAATTACAAAAATAAAAGTGTCGTTTTCAGATGTGATCCACTTGATGAACTTATGGAAGTAACAGCTTTAGAGGTATTTAGGATGAAATCTTCATATTGTCTGACATTCGTGAACGCGATGAGTCCGCCATCTGGCTCGTCTTCTCGGGAGAGTTTAATGGACGTGATGCCCCTCAGGTAATACCGCTCCTTACCCTTGTCACTGTAAGGGAACATCAATCCACTGCCGCTGTCGCCCCTTCCGAGCTCACTGACTGAAATCATGTTGTGTTAGTGTTTTAAATCAAGTCTCAGGTTTAAGACATGGAGATATTACAATGGACTTCGTGAATAATCAATTCACATTGGATATGAACCAGTACCTACCGGGGGATACCAGCGGAGCAAGATAAATAAATAAATACACGAAGTGACAGAGGTAGAAAAAAAGACAGCGGTACGAGTACCACTGTTTTCGATACACATATTTTGTTAGCGGTCCCGCTCTAGTTTAGTTTCGAGTTTCAATAGCTGCCCATGAATGCTGATGGCAAATTTTAACTGTTTCCCAAACGCTAGCTCATAATTTACTTCAAAACGTTGGACTAATAGACATCAATTTCAATTAATCATAGTCCAGATATTGTGATGACTCTACATTGGATATAAGCGCTGCTGTAGGGCCGACGTTTTTTTGCAGCACTTGCAAGCTATTACCGTTTTTATGTGTTACTTCTCTACTCTATGACACTCACTCGCCAAATTGAGAAATCAAAAAGTTAACGCCTAAAGGTAATAAATTAATTTCCAAAGTGAGCGGGTGCTCAATTAAGTATAACGTATACTGGGTATCTCAAGACTGCTACCGAAAACGAAGCCGGGTGGTAGATTTAGTGACTAAAAACACAATGCAACTAAAAATTTCGCAAAGAAACACGACAATTATTTTTTATGATTTTTTAAATATCGTCATTTTTGGGTGGTAAGTCCTTAGTTTTTGCTAAAATAATAATTTAAACTCTTTTAAACCTTAGATTATTTATAAATAAAAGGGTATACACTGTTATTTTAGGAAAAAATGTATTTACCATCCAAATATGGTAATAGGAAAAAAATAATAAAAAACAAATTTGACGCTTTTTTTGCAACTTTTTCTGTTGCATTGTGTCTGAAGTCGCTTAAACTACCATCCGGCTTCGTTTTCGGTAGCAGTCTTGATATACCCGGTATATCCTGTTTACTTACCGTTTTTATATCCAGCACAAAATTTGTCCATAGAAAGATAAGAACTGTATTGCGGTGGCACAGAAGCCATACAATTCGCCAAGTCCAAGTAAGGTATCTGGACCGCTTTTATTTCTTGTTTCAATCCTCCATTTACTGTTGCACCCCAGCTCCCGATCTGAATAGAGAAATTCAAGTTTTAATAATTGGCGAGCGACGGTTTCTGTGCTAAAGTACGCTAAAAAGACATCAAATTGTAAACTGGTTTTGAAAATAGCAACACTAGAGTTTCTTGCTCGTTCTTCTCTAGTGAAAACCGTTGTACGAACCGGGTGGTAGATTAAAAAAAATGACTGAATCTAAATTATATAGAACATCTTACTGGATTCAATAAATTATTCATTTTCAAAGCATTTGTAGCTTTATACTCAATATCGATAACGATTACCTCTTGTCAAACAATATCAATAAAATAAAGTTAAAAAATAAATACACCTAACAGTCACATATACCTGATCCCACACAAAGATCGAGTCTCATGTCCGGGGTATCAGGAACTTTATTAAATAAACTTTTATTTAGTACAATATTACATACGCTACATTTTATGCATAGAGTGACAATCATGTTAGTGCTAACACAAATTATAACTGCTGCAGTTTAACAAGGGGCCCCAAACTAGGTAGAGCCTGTATCTTGGAAACTACGAGAGAATTTACGATCTAACAAACACCCAATGTACCGGAAACAACACAAATATTTGTCTCATTGCAGGAATCGAAACCACAGCCCCACGTTTCACAGCCGGTGTCTTATCAACTGCCCCACGGAGGCTATCAAATCATGAATATAATAATTAACGATTTGGACAATTTGACATAAATATTATAGTTAATTATTTTCACTTTTTTTACCATTCCTAAGTTGCCATCGGCGAGTTGTAACTTTTCAAACTCGTAGTCGAAGTTCAAGCAGGCGGGCTTGATATTGTACCGGTACTCCACAGCAGTCTGCAGCACGACCACGGCTATGTTGTCTTGGTAGTTAGTACTGGATCCCGTGTAACCAGACGGGATGTGAATGGCTTTGACCTGCATTAAAATAAACTTGTGTCAAGTTACTGCTACTCCCGGTGTCACTCGGTCGATAAGGACAATTCCTATAGGACTTCTAAGACTCCAAGTGTAAGTGGTTCAAGTGGGGCTACTTGGATAGTTTAAATGTACATTTCAACTTGGTGAGGTGAGTTGACGGAATATGTTATTTCAAGATCTGTATTGAAAAATGTGGCCGTCATTTAGACACTTTTAGTACTCGTATTTAACATGTTTGAAAGAATTTGAAAGTCAAATTTCCTTCAGCGTAACAAAATGAATCGTTGTAGACGTGGCGGTGGCTTAGATGTCCATGGAGTGGTGGCTTTGTAGAGTTTGGAGATGATCAGAGTGCGAGAGGATAGATCAAGTTGGTCTCGGGAGAACCGGGGCTTTGTAAAGGATGTTTTTTTTAGAAATATAGAACTTTGAAACGGAATAAAACAAAGATGCATTTTTAAATTGACTTGATATTGGCCTTATTCGAAAGATAATCTTCTGGCATTATAATTTAAATATGACTTCTGGCATATGACTCGACTACGACTGGCTCGGACGTAGTCTAATCTGTGGCTAACATTTTCTATGACTTTTTCCAACATTTGTGGCCGTATATCGGCGAATGTTGTTTTTTAAGTGGTCACTGGTTTCGGGCTTATCGGCCTTCATCAATTTTGTAACGAGCTGTGTAGGAAACGTTTGGTAACCGCATAGTGGCACGTTTCGGACCCGTGAATGTGCCTCCAAGATCATGCGATTTAACGCCGCTAGATTATTTTCTGTGGGCATATGTGAAGTCGCAAGTCCACGCCGATAAGCCCGAAACCATTGACCACTTAGAGGACAACATTCGCCGATATACGGCTACAAGTGTTGGAAAAAGTCATAGATAATTTTACCCCCAGATTAGACTAAGTCCGAGCCAGCCGTGGCTATCCTATTGCATAAGTCATATTTAAATTATTATGCCAGAATATTATCTTTCGAATAAGGCCAATTTCACGTCAATTTAAAAAAGCATCATTGTTTTATTCCATTCCAAAGTTATATACCTCTATAAAAAACACCCTATAGTACTTACATCAGACTTGTGCACGTCATACTCCTGAGGAGCGCTCCAGGGTCTGTGTATCTTGTTGACAGCCACGGCGTAATCCTCCGCGGGCTGTTGCGTTTCTCCGCTCCAGAAACAAGAAGCAGCTGAAATTATATTTATTGTATTTAAATCTTGTATTCATGTAGGAGATATAATAATTATTCATAGGCTCCGGTTTTCTGCTACTCTCCATTCTTTAAAATCTACACTAGTTTCGCTGATGTAATTGAAGAAGGATAACTAATTGTTACGCAGGGAAACGAATTCCGACAACGGATGAGTTCGTGCCAGATAGAACTAGCACGAGTTGTCTATTCTTCCATGTGCGCTTGCTCTATAACGTGCGTATGGTCGGCACCGCATAGTATTTTTTCATGCCGTAGAATAATTTGTTTTGCGATCTTACTTTTTGCTGCTCGACTAATTTTTTAGACTTGGTGGTGAGTTATCTTACCTGATAGAACTACAGTCGTGGTCACCAGCGTTCCTCCACACAACATCATGTATGGGCTATACTTTTTTGAATAAATAGCGGCAGCCCAAGGCAACCGTTTCACCTTCTCGCTTATATCTCTGAGTTCTCTGTGACCGGGCAACGTGCCGCACTCTGCAAAATATAGACGTGAAATTAAGTTTAAAATTTGGTGATGAACCCCCTTTAAAATTTCGTTTTGCTTATAGGTATTTTAGATTTTTTTTTATTGCTATATATGGCGCGACGGTAAGCGATACGACTACTCATGGACAGTAGCAAAACCAAAGAGCACCATGGATACAAAGCACTGCTTGGCATTCCACTTAACAATATTACTTAATACATATTTATTATCAAATATGGACCTATGGACACAGGCGACAGACAAATTACACATCTATTATCCTTAGTGTAATTAGGGCTGGCAAGGAACTCCAGCTGGTATACTGACGAGAAGGCTTCAAGGTCCACCCTGACCGAATCATTTGCATGCGATTCGGGATGAACAATCAGACTCCCTTTCAAGCCTCATCAAAAAGAAATAGAAAATAAATCCGTGTTGGACCTTACCGAGCGCACATTTAGGACTGTAGCTCCAAGAACCGTCTTCTAGACAGGTTATGGAGGGCCGGTCTTCTACCAAGTAGAAATCGGGGTATTTACACTTTGTTATCGCCTTTGCGCCGACAGGCTCGTATTCGGAGCAATCTCGTTGTTCCCCGTCTGGTTTAAAACATTTGTACTCCACACTTGGATCTTGAACTAGCTTGCAGAAACCTGGAGAATTTATAATGCTTTTTTTGGTTGCAACGAATGATGAGACGAGCATACTATTATTCTGATGGTAAGTAACAACTGCTTATGGGCCGTAGGAAAACCAAACAACACCATGAATTACAAAGAAATACTTGGCATTACACTGCGCTCGCCATTCAGAGACATAAGATGTTAAGTCTCAATTTGTTCAGTAGTTACTCTGGCTACAATATCCTTCAAACCGCAACATAGCAGTGCATTTACACTGCTGTTTTAATGGTGGCATTTTACATGGGAGACCTACCACCAGTCAATTTTATTTGATAAACTTTTATTTTGATTAGCAATAATAAAAAATGACACTAGCCTATTGATTGCTGGTCTCGCTGTTGGTAATCAACTCCTCAACTAAACATGAATAATGTGTGCGTACTCACGGACACAAGTGGGCAAGGGTCCAGACCAGACTCCCCGGACGCACCACACTTCATTGATGCCGTAAATCCCATAGCCCTCCTCGCACTTGTACCGGAGCATCGCACTGTCCAAGATTTGTCCGGGACGCGTGCCCGGTAACCCGCTCACATTGTATGAGCCGTGCTTCGGGATCTCTGGCAGCCTGCACCCGACTGGCACCGGACTGAAAATATATTTCAAGTAGAACTTTGACATAAATATTATTTTGCTTTGCATCGTCAGCGATTGGATATGTCATGCGCGCTCAAAGGTCTGTACTTGCGGCGGCGTCGTGTGCCGGGTTGGTCACTTCCCTGTAACATGGTTGAGGAGACCGATGGCTGGCTGAGGAGGCCGATGCGTCATCCTCGTGAACGGGTACTGCTTGCGTGGACTGGACTATCCGATTTGCTAACATTGTAAATTATTTAATGATAATTTTAGGCTTTCAAGAAGCAGAGGATACCTACTCATTGTTACTTCGTTCAACCTCGCTTCACTCAGCCATATTAATTATAACGGAAACATGTTCATATTTAAAATGTTGTAACAAATTATTAATAAACTTCTCTGATTTGAACAACTTGTAACTTTTGTAATGATCACTAAATTGTGTAAACTGGTTTTGAAAAGAGCAACAACAACCGCTTTCCGAACCGGGTGATAGATAAAAAAAATGACTGAATCTAAAGGATGTAGAACATCATAATGGGTTCAATAAGTTATTTTCATTTCATAAACAAGTAACACCACTGTCCCAGAGAAAAGACGTGAAATAGCTGCATTTTCTCTCTCCTTTCTCTTATCTCCATCCAAAGGTTGCCTGTGAGAGATTGCGTAGTGCAATAAAGCCGCCCATTATACTTACTTTATATAAAGCTACAATTGCTTTTTTTTCTTTTGGTGTCTAGATGTATGTACGTTAAATTAAATTTGTTAAATTAGATTACGCGTGATGGGCACGACCTTTCTTCCTGAGCCGGCTCAAGTACTCAGCCGTAACCTTGGCCTAGCTAGCTTACCCTTGGTGAGGGTTAGCCAACTTCACATACCATAGAAAGCGTTTTCATCATCTCAGCCACAGGAAGTCCACTGCTGACCATAGGCCTCCCCCAATTTTTTTTAATTATCTCTATTCTATATAGGTTTCTTCGATATATTAAAATCATCATCTTATTTTTTTCTCTTCATATTTGGGTGGTAAATACATAGTTATTCCTAAAATAATAATGTACATCATTTGTTTTTAAAGCGCTATGGTACGCTAGGGTTGAAATTATTATTTAGAAAAAACTCTGGATTGCGTTGCGTTGTTTTGCGAAATTTTGCATTGTGTCTGTAGTCACTAAAATTACCACCCGGCTTAATTTTCGGTAGCAGTCTTGATATAAGCTGTATTAAGGTAAATAAAATAAATAAATAGCAGAATGCAGAAAAAAATTACCCCACGATGTCGTCATCGCTCGCAGACGCCAGCGTGGCCAGGGTGGCTGCAAATTAACATAATAAAAATGTTATTAACGAAAGTTGGCTTTAAACATATGTTTGTGTGGCCTTCAAATATTGTTTTGTTGTATAAACTAGATTAGATATTATTTTTTGCCTTTTCTTTGTATGTGTTGTACTGTTTGAGTAGTAGATTGACTTTTATTTTTTATATTTTACTTGTTTCCTTGGTTGTTAATCCTTATTATGACTTGTTATTTTTTTAAGCATCAATTATACAATATGTTTTAATTTATGTTAGTATGTAGGCGGGCGTTCGCATGTCACTCAAGGTGACCACTGAAAACCAGCGTTGCGCTGTGGCTCGCGTCGCAGTGCAACAATAAGCTGAGTGGTCACCTACGTGTCACATTTATGCGACGTACAAACTCCTTTTTATTTTCTTTTTGTTGTTAGCTATATATATAGATTTATGTTAAACGAGTGTGTGCGTCATCTTATCTGTGACTAATAATGAGTTTTCTTTCTTTCTTCTTTCTTTTTCGGGTCCGGGTGTTGTGGGACCAAAAAGTATTTTAGTATGTGGTAGCATCGACATTATTGCGAAGACAGCAGTATGTGTGTGACTGTTGTGTGTATTTATTTAATTATCGCATAGATAAACTCTCTTCTTTTTCCCAGAAGAGAGAAGAGAGGCCAGGACAGGATATTTCGCAATGTATGTTCCGTCACATGATGTGATAGGGGGCGAGCCTGTCGCCATATCGGGTACAAAGGAGTATACCCATTTTACTATCCTAAGGGAAAAATTTCAAATTTTACATTTTGTTCACAAAGTCCCATACAAAAAAATAAACTTTAAGTTCATTTCTCTAAGAACTGCGGGCCTGGATCTAAATTATGTTTATATTTATTGAAAACATATATTTTTCTCTACACAAAAGTAGGTTTTATCGAGGGACAATAATCTTTGCACCGATTCTAAATTTCATAGTACAATGGGCATTCTCCTTTAATGATAATTACTTTTTTTTTTTAAATCTATCGCCCAGGACAAAACAGGAAAATGTTTTAGGCCAAAGCATAAAAAATTGCATAATAGTTTTAACCAATATCATTAAAAGTGCGTGGTGGCCTGTTGGTAAACGGACTAGACGCGACTGCCAACACGTTCACGGTGGTCGCGGGTTTGAATCCCAGGGCTCACCTCTGACTTTTCGGAGTCATGTGTGTATTGATAGTCAATCACCACGCACTAAAACGGTGAAGGAAAATATCGTGAGGAAACCTGCATAACATAGGGAATTATAAAAAAAAATCTATGCTATGTAAGTCCACCAAACCGCACTAGGCCAGCGTGGTGGACTATATGGCCTAACCACTCTCAATCGTACTCTCGATTGTAGAGGAGGCCCGTGCCCTGCAGTGGGACGTATATGGGCTGATACAGAATATCAATATCGGGATTAATGATATTTTTAATAATTAATAGAATAATCGAATATTAATAGAATGATAATTAATAGAATAATCGAATATTACTTCGCCCGACCCGGGCTTCGAACAGGGGCGTGCACTCCTTGTAGGCAGAAATGCAGTGCTTTACTTGCCATTCACAGATATTTTATTATAACGTTCGTACGTTTTACATGACTTTAATTTATAGTAAATAAATTAATAAACAAAATATAATAACTTAAAAACGCCTAATATTTTATAAATAGCACCTATTTGCATTAAATTGCAATTAAACATTATATTTGCCACGCGAAAAGCAAGCGGCGCTGCAAAGCAAAATAATGTACCTAATCAACCAAGTCATGCCGCCGCGTCCCGCATGACATTTGTTTGCATGTGTGTAGTAATTTTGGTGTCCGTGCACAGTCGCAAACGCACACACCCATGAATATTGAAAGCCGCGTCTCCTGCGGCAGGCCTCGGGAGTTCGGCAGTTGTCGGGAGTAATCGGATATGTTCGTTGCCTATAATCCGAGTAAAATTAATAGGCAGGAATCTAATAAATCACCTATGCACATTATGCATTTTTGGTTAGTAAGGTTTTATTTGTTTAAATAGAAATGCTTTGTGTTTCGCGGGGGCCATTTTGCTTTTTTTATGTGTTTTTGCGTTGTTTACTATTTTATACTAGTATGTTTGTAAAAAAAATAGATTTCTTAAAAGATTTTCATTTTAACATTAGAAAGTGTGTACATTTAACAGTTTATTACTAAGTTTCGATATTAATTGTAGTCATTTGCTTTTACTAGTGTGTTTGTTTATTTTTTCAAATGTTATTTGATTGTGAGGTTTGTATTAAAAATGTATGTTTATCAAATGAATGAATGAGGTGGCCGAAATCTTGCGTTTAATTACATCGGGATAGGTATAGTAATCTCAACTAACCGGAACCTTGAATATGTGAAAATTGAAAGCTGACTAGGTGAGATTTTTTTATTTTACTTATTAGAATTTCTTCCGCCGCGACGATCGATCGCTGTTTTGTCTGCGTTGCCGTAGAAGATGGACATAAGTAGTAGTACATCTAAGACTTGTTATGTTGGCATGGTTTCCGACTTAGAGATCCGTCGCGTGGCTGTGGCTATGCTAAAAAACTATAAAAGAAAAAGTTTTTGTGACCGTGAACTCCGCCGCATACCCAGTGTCATAATCCTGTGCACGCCGCTGGCTTCGAACCCGTCACCCCAGGTTTGTAACAGTACCGTAGTACAACTACGCCACCGAGGCAGTAATTTAAATGATTAAATACTGTCAACATTTCTTTCTTCCCAAGAGTTACGATGTCTCCACACGAAAACCGGTATGACATTCCCCGATGAACAGTTTATATGCACAAACAGGAAAATTACTTCTTCTTATTACATTCCGCTATGCTGGTTTTACCTTGTATAACCCTGGTACAATAAATTATAGTTTAAAAAACTAAAAAACACGTTTTTATAAATGATCAAACTAAAAAGCAAAAAATAATTAATAATGAGTTTAAGATTAGAAAATGGAGGAAAATGCACACATTTTATTGTTACAAGGCGTGGGATGCTTACAACCTTTACTTATTCTCCAGCACCTCATGTATTATCATAATGATACCGACTGTATTATCAAAGGAAGACACAACATTTTTATTTCTTAATATTCTGGATAGGATAAAGTCATAATTTTTTTATTATTATATTGTCATCGGTCCTGGATAAGTATGCAAAATTTCGAGTCAATCCGACGTGTTGAAGGGGTCAAAATCATGTTCAAAGATTCCTTTACATACTAACATACGTCTGAAGTCAATAAAAGCGTATTAAAAACACTTCAAGCTATTGAAACACAATTTAAAAAAAAAATGTTTTCTCACGTTTTATTTTAATTAATAAATACACCCGACAGTCACATACATACTGACCCCATACTAACATCGAGTTTTGTGTCGTGGGTATCAGGAACCACGAGAGACTTATCGGTCTATATACATATAATATATCATACTTGTGATTCACACAAAAAAATGTCTCGATGCGGGAATCGAACCCGCAGCCTCTCTTTTCACAGCTCGCCTCTAACCAACTGTGCCACGGAGGCTTTCTATATAAAACAAATCCTATAGTTTGCACTGTGATTGTACTGCGCTTTGCTTATTTAATATCTTTATTTAAATTAAACATAATCAAATCAAATCAAATCAAAATATTCTTTATTCAAATAGTCTTTCACAAGATCTTTTGAATCGTCTTTTTCTGCTACCACCGCTTCGGAACGTGTTGTGGCTGTGAAGAAGAAGCGGCGCAAGAAACTCCCTCAGCAACACGAACTGTCTTCTTTTTTTCTGTCTTTTTCTTTTTTTTTTTTTTTATATCGCCATTTACAATTAAAATGATTCATGTCACAAGTTACAATAATGTCAGTTTGATTCAAAACATGATAAATTTATTCCCAAGCAGTTTTATCTTCCACATAATCTGAAATTCTATAGTATGCCTTTTTACACAGCTTAGCTTTTATTACTTTTTTAAACTTATTAATTGGAAGTTCTCTTAAACTGTTGGGAAGCTTGTTAAAGAAGCGTACACTTTGACCCATAAAAGAATTATTTATCTTGTGGAGACGAGTAACGTGTGAGGCAAGATTATGTTTGTTCCTAGTGTTCTTACTATGCATGTCACAATTACGCTTAAATTGAGTTATATTTTTACGAACATATAATAAATTTTCATAAATATATTGAGATGCAACAGTAAGAATATCTACTTCTTTAAACTTTTCTCTCAATGAAACTCTTGGACCAAGTTGATAAATGGCCCTAACAGCTCTTTTTTGTAAAATAAAAATACTATTTATATCCGCAGCATTTCCCCAGAGAAGAATGCCATAAGACATTATACTATGAAAATAGCTGAAGTAGACAATTCTTGCCGCTGCCTCATCCGTTAAACGCCTAATGGTTTTAACTGCATATGCCGCTGAACTTAATCTACCAGATAGTTTATTGATATGCGGCCCCCACTGGAGTTTAGCGTCGACCGTAATGCCCAGAAACGTAGTAGACGCAACAGGATCCAATTCTTCACCGTTAATTTGTACAGTGGTAGATAATTGCCTAACATTGGGCAGTGTGAATTTAATACATTTAGTTTTCTTAGCATTAAGTAATAAATTATTAATATTAAACCAATGTACAACTTCACGAAGGGCACTGTTTACTTCATCAAAATCTAATTGTTGTCTTTTAATTTTAAATGTCAAAGATGTATCATCCGCAAACAACACAACTTCGTGATTATTCCCGACGTGATAGGGTAAGTCATTTATGTAGACCAGGAATAGAAAAGGTCCCAGAATTGAACCCTGCGGTACTCCCATAGTGACCGCAGATCCTCCAGAAAGTTTTCCATTAATATCAACCTTCTGTACCCTATTGCTCAAATAGGAGGACAAAAGATTGAGAGCTCGGTTCCTGATACCATAGTGGCGTAATTTCCTGACCAGAGTGTCGTGCTCTACGCAGTCAAAGGCTTTAGATAAGTCACAGAATACACCAAGTGCATCCTGCGACTCTTCCCAAGCGTCATAGATTTGTTTTAGGAGAGATACTCCCGCGTCAATTGTTGATCGACCCCTCGTAAATCCGAACTGTTTCTGGTGTAGCAAGTTATTGGTGTTGAAATGTGTAAACATAAAAACAAGTACATAAAAGACAATTAACTCACCCAAAAGAAGATTACACAAAATCCAAGACATTGCGTTGAATCTTTATAACTTGTAATGTCAGG